>CM052335.1:8761222-8811955 GCA_028455595.1 Lasioglossum vierecki
TACACAAGTAAATATCATCGGAATTATATCATATTTGGTATGATTTTAATCAGAAAAATGCCACAAATATTGAACTTGAAGTTCCATAAAAAAATAATGAAAAATAAGGAAGTTAGAAATTTTGATCACATTGTGTTTACACTTGGATGTTTATCTCGTCGACCAAGGCTTCTCGAGCTCGGATATCCTTCTCTACGTTCGGCAACAGTCAAAGAATAGTGTCCCTGATGCATGTATGTCCCTCGGCAGACCCGTGCTAGGAACTTATATACATAAAATACTGTATAAAGAAATCGCGGGTGGTACACTACTTCAATATCTCAATGAAAACAAGCAATTCGCATTACAATGTGAACAATTCTGCTGTATTTCGCAGGTATTATTCAAGCAAAAATTAATAATAACTTTGAGCGAAATGCTGGAATAAATTGGATCACTATAAAATTGAAATACGGGTTGAATACAAAATCTTCGCGAGAGATAATAATCACAGACGTGGAAGAACAAAGCTTGCAACACAAAATTATCGAGGATAACTGAAAGTGCTAGAACTTTTATAATTGGTTATATAGTTCCTTCGTTTTTATAACAAAGAATAAAACAGAGAATACCAAGACCATAATCTGCTCAAAGAATAATATCCGACCAGAGCTTTATTTTTAATTTAATTAATAATCATTTGGATTGTTCCTCTCTGCTTGAGCAAATGAATCTTTATGTACCGGAACGTGAAATTATGGATTACTGAATCCATTAAATCGCATTATTGCAAAATCATGCACTATTTATAATCGTGTTGATTTTGTTCACCAATTCTTTATTAGATTTTCAAATACAATTACGCAGACTTGTATGATGGTACCTTGTTGTTGTTAAACGAGTAGTCTTATATTTTTTCTTCATTGTTATTGTAAACAGTTTTGTAAAAGTAAGTAAAATAAATAATAATAATAAGACTTTAATTTACTTGATACTTTGAAATTTTCAATCAACTGAAACAAGATAAGCGGATGAAATTAAAATGACCACCGAGAAAATATTATTTCTTTGGCCAGGCAAATTTGCACGCAAAATTCTTCTGCGGTCGAGGGAAACGTGAATGAAAACATTCGGTGAGAAGCCACGCAGCGGAGACAGGTTAGAGAAGCGCGTGAAAAGACTGGAAACAATGAATGGCAATTTGAGGATTGTGTCCAGCGTTGGCTAAATTGGTATCTGGCCGGAAAAATGGAGGGCATTCTGTCCAGCAAGAAATTCAGCTGGTCTTGTCCCGATTTATCAAGCACAAGAGCCCGCTGGTAGGTGTAAAAGGAAAAGCCCGATATCTCGGCTTAATTAAAAGCTGAGCGCACAAAAAGCGCCGCAAAAGCCTCGACAAAGCTCCGGTCCGCTTTGAGTGTCGTCGTCCAGCGGGCGCAACACGTACACACTGGCATCACTGGCCAATCGACCGAAATTCTTCGGCCACGTCAAGGTCGACGACATTGCAGCCCTTTTAATCGTGCACGCGTGCGCTGCGCCACGCCACGCCAAGTCAAGCCATACCACGCCGTGCCACGCGAAGCCACGCCACTGAGAGAGAGTCGATGGCCCGGTCGGTCGGTCACGCGTACTTCGCGCGTCGCCCAAATGGCCTCTTGAATTAAGCAGCAGGGAGATGCGCCGGGACCGGTCTGCAACGAGTTTACCAGGGCTTATGCATACATTTAACCCGGTCCGGTCTCTGATTTGCAAGCGACCCGTTGCACGATCAGCCTTTCCCCTCCGAACAAGGACACACTCCCATCGAATGTATCAGAAACCGTTCGATTATGGCCGCGCGGAGCGACGCAGAGCGGCTCGTTTTCGCTCAACTCGCCTCTGAACAAGTGGAACGTAACACGGCAAGACGCCATCGTGTCCCGTCACTGAGAAACCGACGATTTCGCTCTCGACACCGAATTCGAGCAATCACTCGTGAAATGAACGTTCCATCTGGGGCACTCCGCGCCACTACCGGCGGAATTGTCGAATTCCGGGGTTAGATTAATTGGGATTAGTTCTCGCGCGAGACGGGTTTGTTTTGTGATGCGTTAGCTGTTTCTATGAATAATTCATCGTTTCGATTGAGAATCATTACGGGATCCGAGTAGACTATATTTTTCTACTCTTTCGACGAGGAGAGAGTTTAGCTAAAAATACTTTCCAATGATGTTTCTGGCTGGTACAAAAGTTTCACGTGCGAACTGCGTGACCTGTCTCGTTAACGATCACATCGTTATGGTTCGTTTCTTCTTAAACTACATTTTACACAGATTTTAATCCAAAACGAACTTCTGAGGCAAACTGAAACAATACGTATAGCCCCGTTGAAAAGTATCTGGACACTTAGCATGCTGCGAATCTTTGTGCAAAATAAAAATATTCTGCATCGATTGTGGAAAGCAATAGTTGAATAAAAATTCGTTTCGCCTTTGAACGAATAGCCTTTTCACGTTGAAAACAGCTTAACAATATTCTTAGATTTTTTATATAATTCGCTGCTTCATATTTCACCCAGTTAATTTCTCCATAAATGCATAAAATCCCGCAGATTACTTGTCATTTTCGTGAAATTTGTGAAGGATCATTTATTTTATTATTGCTAAACGATGTGCCTTGTTAAATCTTGTTGCATATACCCTATCTTATTCTAATAGTATCCAATTTTATTGTAAATCTAATCATTCTTCAACAAATAAATGAAAATTCCATCGAAAACTGTTTCAGACAGATGTAAAAATTAGGAGTCCACTTATTTTTGAGCGGATGTGTATATCATTGCTTTCATTAGCGTTTTTGTTTATTTAACTGTTACGAGACATTTTGGATCGTTCGATTTCTTCAGATGAAATCCACTCGCGTATGCATGCGAATAATATGTACTCCTGCATTTAAATGAGCCAGTGAGCAGACTGCGGACTTTTATGCAAATTATAATTTTCATGGACAACTTTATTGAAACCGGGATAAGGGAGAAATTTAATTTGTCGATTAAAAGATTTCGAATTATACCCTAATATAAAAAAAATTTCTCTCAAACTAATTTATTTTTTAAAAACTTGTTCTTGTCAAACATCCGAATACCATAACCAAATTATTCATAATTAAATATTGACGTATTTTGTTCATCTTGATATATTGCATGAGATTATATTTTATCTCCCCTCTCAACGTTCCATATGAATTTCGAATTAATTTTACATTCCTACCGGAAATTCTTGTAAAAGAATTAGTTGTTATTACATTTCGATTGAAACACCCGAACGACTGCTTGCGATTTATGATGTAATTTTTCGTGCGGAAAAATTTCTCATTAACTTTCTGCAACATTAAATTACGACCATGTCCTTCTACACGACTGAATCGCACGCGTCCCGTTCACGCTAAACAGAGGCGTCTGTATGCTACAATTCTTAATCAATTCATCCATACTGGCTACTTAAATGATTCATCAACTCGAAGAATTCAGCATCATTCGCTGAGAGTGAGTGAAACCGGAAAGGCGAATGTCCACTTTCATCGGTGAAACCGAGGAGCAACTTCGTTAGTAGAATCGAAAGATTAGAGTCAGCCCGTCCAGGTCTCGCTCCAGGGACGTCCTTACATTAGCGCACAACCGACGACGCGACGGAGTCGTCGTGATATCCGGTCTGAACTGTACACTTTTTTCTCTTTCCATTGAATCGTTTCGTGGTGAAATTAGCAATGTCCCACCCTCACTTTTCCACTGTTTCTTTTTTTTTTATTCTATGTCCATCTTTTCAACGAGGTATTCTTTTTCGCTCCGATGGTCCCTTTTTTCCGGTGCCTTTGTTCGAACCCGGGGACAAAAGGAGAACGTAATTTCTCCAGCTTGCGTTATTCCCTACGACCCTCTGAACTCTCAGGTCGGGAAGAGACCACCGATCTCGCTCGTCGTTACCCTCGGTTCTACGTTGTTTTACTTGGTCTACCCTCGTAGACGGATTTATCCTCTTTCCTTGCCACTCAGCGCGGACAATTGTTGTCCCTGTCTTTATTAGCGTGCTCGACGCCGTTGTCGATGACAGGACTCGCGGAATCACTGGCGCCGAACGCGTCATATTACCCTGTTGGTGTTTTATCTCGAGCGTAGCTGCCTTTGTTACGTTCCGAACAAGATTTCTTTTGCCTCTGATGGGTTAAACATAAAATAGCAGCGTCATCATATATTCTCCTTGGTATCACGGTTGTCCAAGTGTCAATCTAAGATACGATCCCAAGACATAATTATGAATTCAAGGGCAATATAACACCTTCATTCTTGCCACAAGCGGAGTCTACTCCTTCGATCTCTCCCCACACGCCCGCCGACTCTTGTGTCCTCATTCGGCCCATGGATTTTCCTCTAATAGCGAGGAAAATGTTAAAGCGTGCCAGCCCGATTCGAAACATTCTCGTGAAATTCGTGCCTCCGGCCAGACAGACTCTGCCCGCTTCAGTACTAGTTACTCTGTAAGCGACTCGTTTGTCCCGCGTCCAACGGGGGAGGGGGGAACTGCTGCGGACTCGAGCCTTGGTAAATGCGCGTGCAGAAAAATCAACCTAGAATAACACGTATCTTCCACTTGTGTGAAAGGTACGCCGGAACGTGGACAGACAAATCGTTCGTCGAAAACACGCACGGCACCGTTTCTTCTTTTCGCTCTGGACGCCGTTTGTCTTGGTCCGCTGAAAGCCCTGAAAGGGGAACCTCGCCACTCCGCTCGCTGTGAAGAACGAGCGCGTTCCACCGTGCGGATCGATCCTGCACAGAGATTCCTTGACTAATCGACGCGTTGCGATTGTTTAAAACGTTGCAACACTCGAGTAGCTCTACAAGTTACTGTCCGCGGGATAGAAAACTGGCTGATGGAATGGCGCAACGGCTAACAGGAAACCCTACCTTTCTGCTTAACCGATTCCGATCCGATTCATTTCACTGATTCAGTCAATAACAAAAGTTATACGTTGCGTCTCATTTACTTGTCACCCGTCCACAGATGGCAATTTCTATTGGAATGGGTTAAGACGTAAACCGAACTACAGCCTATACAAATGTGAAGTTGTCGATTTATTTTAAAAAACGTTTTCTTTTTGTTTTGAAAACAATTTTAAAAAATGTTTATTCAATGACGAATCGCTAAACCACGTTCTATGGCAATGTAACTTGTACAACGAGGAAAGGCTCAAATTAATGAATAAACTCAGCAAAATAAATTTCCAGCTTCCAATGGATGTCTCAATATTAATAGCTAAACCAAATATAAAAGCTTGTTACTACATGTTATCATTTTTTAAGAACTGTGGTCTTAAAGTATAAGTTTTGTCTATACTGTTCCAACTAATCATATGTTTGTATTAAAATATCTGTGTATGTGGCGTATTTCGTCTTTTTTGTAATTATGTTGAAATAAATCTCATATGAGATTTTCTAATAAATAAAAAAAATTGTTTTCTACGGAGTAGGATCAAATAATTGAGTTCAGAAATTGTTATCAATATTATTATATTTTCAAAGTTATTAAATTATTAATAAACGAAAAGTAACTCCAGCCTTTATTTATTTATTCCCTATAGATCCACACTCGACTGAAGGTGTGGCTACTAAGCTGAAGCAATGACGGAGGTGTTACACATCAATTGGATTGCTTCATTTAGTCCAGCCTTTGTCATAATTGTACACAATAACGTCGCCGATCTAAACTTTCGCAATTCCTACCTCGTCCGTTCAAATAGGTACGGCACGAACAAGCACACGCTTAGAAGTGAGAAACGCGAAGATCTAAAGCCGTAAAAGAGCAAGCGTAGTGGGATTAAGCGAGTGAAGCTTGTAAAGAGGATCCAATCGATTGGTGATCGCCAGTCAATGGGATTTGGCACTGATTTATTTGTGCATTGGTGTGCCGGAGAAAGTGGATCTTTTAGAGCAGAGGGGGCAAACCTGCGGCCCGTGCCACCACTTTATCCGTTACGGGGGTCTCTGTTTTCGATACGAAGTGACGAGATTCTTCTGTCTGCTGATTTCCTTATTTAGCTGATGGTGAGAGATGTGTAGATGTATGCTTTCCTAGGTGGGAAAGCCGCAAAGTGGGAGAGCAGCTGGTACGGTGGTAAAGAACCTCTGTTTTGGAACATGGCACTTGATACTGTGGTGGCCAACTTCGTACCCTCGTCGTAAGATGGACAGATAGCCAAAACCTTTCTCGCTAGTACCTGATCTGTCACCGATCAGTATACAGGGTGAGTCCGCAGAAACAGAACACCTAAATATCTCCATTACTTTTCGTTGTACAAAAAAACTTCGTAGGACCAAGTTACACTGTTTGAAGGGTCACATGTAACGGTGCAAGGGAAAAATTTTTCAAGGTCATATTTTAATGAGATTTCAAAGTCATCGATGTTTTTTCCAATGGAATGATATATTTTCGTTAACGTAATGTTGTAGCTGACAAAATAACGAATTCATCCATGTAAGACACCACCGTGTCCATTGCCGCACCGGTGGGAAGCTACCCCATCGTTAATATTCGATGTATCGGAAATGTTAAAATTGACACGGAAATCTATATTCATGGTTTTGCGATCACGACAAGAGGCGCGTGGACGAATGTTGAATTTATCGATCCCATTTTAAGTGTTTCCGTGATGCGCCGCGATTGCGAAGCGCATTCGTGACTAAACCGTTCCGCAAATGCTGCTAGTTCGATCGATCTCAAGTGGCGGGTACTGATTTTTCAGCTCGAATCGCGTTTCGGGTTCAGTTGAAATCGAATTACCCTTCGCGAGGATATTCCAATTATCACGGTTTTCCGCGTAATCTCTTATTTACCAAGTTTCGGCTTGTCCAGAACTTTTCCTGTTTTATTAATTGCGCAACGGTGACTTCCGGAGCTACGGAAAAGTCTTCGGTAAGTTATTACCACGACTTGAATGTTTTTATATTCATTTCCGCCGTGGTGTCGCGATGTTCAGTGACCTTTCCAGAAAATTTCTTTTCTCACATTTTATTATTTTGATTCATACATTTTATTTATACATATTTCCATTTTCTATAAAGATCAGCCGTCTAGTCGTGACTAAATAATTAAAATTGGATTACAACGAACGAACTTATGTTACAAGCCATATTCAGAATAAGAATAAGGAAATAAACAAATGAAGAAAAAAATTCCAACTAATATTCTGGTTTGTTTATATCTTTTTTGAGAAAAGAAAGACTCATAAGTGGATTGCGAATCATTACGCATTTATAGGAAAATTGTATTAATCATATATTATATATTCTCTATTAAAATCATTAAATTTTATGTTGCATAAAGATCCGCAGTCTACTCATATGTAATCAGTTTTCAATTTACAGAAAAATTCAAAGTTTGATGATAAAAAACAGAATGAATTGTGTAAAAATTATAAGGACGAACAAAAACTATACAACATTTTCTACACTAAATTCTTATATCAAGTGCGAGCGGGTATAAATTGTACTGTATAATCTGCATGATATATTGTAGAACAAAACAGGCTTAGCCAAAGTGTGTAACCTGGGGGTTACAGGAATAGTTTGGAGCGGTTTACTATTAATATTAGCATTGCGTAATTATATTGAAACGTTGAAGTTTATGTATTAAAAAAATTAAAAAAAAAAATATAGTTTTTATTGTTATTATAGTATATGTGATTTTTATTAACGGGAGATGCTCCGTCTTACGAAAATTATAAAAGAGGTCTTTGGGGAACACTGAAATAGAAAATTAGATATTTAAAGAATTTGTATTTATATGGAATGTGTGACCGATGTAGTAGCCCCCAATTTCCTAATAGCCAGAAAGCGCCGGTCCAATCTTCTTCGGTACACTGGTTTGTTTCCCATCCGCCCACGCGAACTTCCTAATCTTTCCTATTTCCCTGGACTCAGCAATCTCCGTTGAAAATTGCGTTGATAATGGGACTGCACCGGACACGAGGGAAAAACGAAGACACGGCCGGATCCGCGGCTTTTCCGAACGTACTCTGCCCACCGTGGCAGACCGCGTTCCACGTCGGTTACGTCCGCTTTTTTCCGATAAACACGTAATGGAATTTAGTATCTCCTAGAGCCGATGCTGAGAGAGTTCTCTTCAATGTGCAGCTCCAGTTTCACTGGCCGTGCAATCGATATGCACGTACATACACGGTGCCGCCGCGCCGATAGGATTTCTCAATGGTTTTTCCATGGCGATCGCAACGATAATATCGAAGTTACTTCAATTATATTTTTGTTAATTAGCGGCTTTGCGTCAATTAGTAGTAATGAAATGAAAATACTCAACGAGCCTTGAAAGCTTTATTTTTCCATGCTTACTGTATTTTTCAGTAAACAGGTAAACAATACATACGTCAATGTTTATAGAATTTTAAAATGATCTCAACCGACGAAAATGCTGACAGAAAAACTAAGCATAATGCATTTCCATACGCCAATATATGTAAGCGATGCATGCGTATAATTTGAAGAATTGCAAACAAAAGTATAATTCGCAAAATGAAATTCATTGAACGTAATTCACGTAAAAAAGATAGGAAAGGGAATTTGCTTTATCAACGACTTAAAAAAAATCTTTGTGCAAAATAAAAATTGTTTTCGTCAAGTACAAGCAAGAGGATCTAAGTAGACATTTAGTTTTTTCAGTCAATGACTTAATAACCTGACAGTAACATATTGAAATTTTTTAATAAATTTTTACCATGAATGTATAAAATTCGTAGTCTAGTTATGACTTGCTTTTCAGACAAAATAAAATGTTATTCTACTGTAGTGAATATTTAAGCATTCAAGTAAATTTAATCATACGAAAAATATAAATTTTCTTTCCTCATCTGTGATATTTTTGGAGATAAAGTCGTTCGAATCACTGTAACCGCAAAGAAAGTGGTACACAGCAGTGGGTTAAGTACAGATAATCGTGCTGACCACAGTATAACTTCGCTTTCCTTATCAAATATGTATCTTTTTACTACCTGTGCACTTTGACTTGCACCATTACCATGTTGGAACGAAACATTTAACCCCGTAATACGTACTTACATGTGTTTGTATAAACTTTTTAATATTTATGTAACATTTCGTACATGATAATCTATACTAACTCATATCATAGTGCTTTTATCTCCCACTCGTTAACGCAAAATTCTTCCTGCTGTCCATGGATCGTGGAAATAATATTTACATTTACAAGACGAATCCAAATTAAACTATATTTTATCGGTACGGATACAAGTTAATTCTCCTCGCAGGAAAATATTTACCGGATTGCATTTATTTGCACACATCTTCCTAAATAACGTTACACATTTCCAATATTTGTTTTTAATTTTATTATTTCTTGTTTGGTTATTATCTCTTTTTCCACGATCCATATTTTCCAATTAATTTTAGCACGATTCACTGAGATTCAACACTCAATATTAATCATTCCGTAATGTGCAATAATTTGAAACCTACATAACAGTGCATCTGTTCCTTTTAATAGTTTGTATACGAACACGTTTAATATGTGCTATCACTTTGTCCGTCGGGAGAAGTATAATATTTATATTTACATAGAATTTAATAACGCGAAGTACTCTGTTTATACGTAAGAACTATTAGTATCGTTTGATGAAACCCGTGCGACGATATGTGCACGAGAAATATTATATTTCGAAATATATTTTAGAAATATTACGACGCGAATACCTTGCGCATCGCTGAAAGGTGCGATCTCCTTTGCGGGTTTGGACGCAACGTTCTGTTATGAACGAATTTCAAAAGATTTTTCGATATCTTAAAAATGATTGATTTTACACAGTGGGACTGGACCGTTACACTTTACTATAACTCTTGAAATCAGGATGAAATTTCTATTAAAATTCATTAGAAACTTGCTTTTATGTTCAGATAATTATCGTAATAACTATATATTTTTTCTTTGAATTTTCTTGTCTTAAAGTAGAATTTTAAATTATTCCTTTGATACTTATTTAGTAGTTTTTCAGATAATTCGAATCACCGATATCTTGCTATTCTCTGTATTTGTTGAAATTTATTCTTCATATTTCTTGAAATACAGAAAACTTTATAACCAAAGACATCGGTGATTCAAATTACCTGCAAAACTACTTACTAAATAACAAATGAACAATTAAAAATTTTATTTACAAATACAAATTTGAACAATATCCGAAACAGTAGTCCGATAAGTGTTCCGAAGCAGTGAACTTTCAACTTTTCGTTCTACGTCCGATTAATAACGATTACTCTCTCCTTAGATCAAAAAATATTTTCAAACTTCCGACTAAAAGCGTGCAGAACACACAGGATTTTAACGAAGATGCACAGCAACGTTTTATCACACGAAATCTCGTTTCCGAGTAAATCGACGTGATAAAATTGTTGCGCCCGTCCTCGTGTTTACAATACCTACATCGAGACGCTAAACAGTGAACAGCTCTATCGAATGGCGTTCGCGCCTGGCTGAAATTCAAACTCGGTTTTATGAGATACTGCGAACCAAGTGGAAAATTAGAATAGAATTTTCATTCAAAACTTTCCACCTATTTTCCGTGTGCTCATACTGTTTTACCACGCTTATATTAGCTTGTCGTTTTGTCGTTGTCGTTGCCGGTGTTGTACGTTGTATAAACCACTTCCCGATGAGCTAGAGACTTTAAATATTCAACACAGCTCAGAACTGGATAACAATGCAATATTTAAAAAAAATTTTAAACACCTGTGCGTTTAGGAGATAAAAAATTTAAAAATACGCTCGGTAGTAAAGACTAAAAAGTAGAAAATAAAAAATATATAAAGGAATTTCATATATATATATATACATTAGTCACTATAAATAGTTGGGCGCTCCACGCTTTTATTTATAATCACTAATATCTAAAAATATTATTTTCTCCTTTTTAGCGCATTTTAATACAAGCGTGGTTTGTAATTCATGTTGTCCTTCGATCCCTTTGTTCATCGTGATCCTGTGTATTTACTTTTTATAGAAATTTATTTCAAAAATATCCTACAGCATCGCGTGTTGGTCGATCGTAACCATGGTAAACATTATTCGAGCCCGCATTGACCCGCCCGTTTATGAAATTCCGATGCTCTTTATTTGCACAGGAGTCGCCGTCGCGAATTCTCGCTCAACTATTTATTCGTGTATGCTGGCCTGTGTGAATAAATCATGCCAGAAACGACCGCAGTTCCCAGAAACTCGTGCGAGAGCACCGTTGCCAAGACGCCCGCCTCTTATCCTCCAGGGAAAGCATTAAAAATTAGTTCGAACTTATGAGCCGCTTCGTACCCCTTTCCTCCATCGTGGATTGATGATTTCAGTTCTCGCCAATGATTCCACGCAACACGGAGATTTTCGGTAAGAATTTTTTCCCACCGAAATAACCCTCAAATGCAGGAGTCCCTGGGAAATCGCCATAGATTTCACGGCACATTATTTCGCCAACAACTGGCCGGAATGTGTTGGTGGGATGACGGTTATATTCAATTTCCTTTCGAAATTAAAACTGATGTCTTCAAAGTGTTGCAGAAAATGATATCGAAACATCACGCAGGACGAGGATTGAATTGTGAAGACAGAGCAATCTCGATTTTCAAAAAATGGTTTCGGAGATTACGATGCAACAAAAATTTATTTTTCTGATTATGAAATTGTGTGTGTGTGTGTGTGTGTGTGTATGGACACAAGTGGTAGTGCATTAGTTCTTATTAAAATTAGTATCGTTGATTGCATAAGCTCGTGCCCAATTTGAAAATGAAATTGAATGGTTGTATGAAGAGTTTCTATAATCTTTTTAATTAACTATATAGTCACCATTCTTTTCTACAATTAAAAGTTTGCGTCATCTATGAAAATCGGGCATGAAGTTATGGAATTATCTAATATTTCGCTGTGTTCTATTCGTATGCAGTTTCTATAAATGTATAAAGTGTAAAGTTTAAAATAGCACAGAGAAAGGTTGGATTTTATAATTCAAGAAGATTAATGTCAACGTAGTAATGCATTTGATCTAGTTAGATGCCTCACTATATTCATACATCATTTTAGTATCTTTTTACATTATAACGAATCGAATCATTAAAACTTATTCGGTAGGAAGTCATAATTTCTTTCGTCATTCAGTTATTACAGAAATGAGCGCTATGCTAACCTGGTACCGGAAACTTCTCTCTTCATCTACATAACCACTCCCAGGACGAAACACGAACACCATTCATAGGTACCGTCGAGATGCAAACAAAATTAAGCAGACAAGATCTCGACACATATAATAGCTTGGATAAGAAAATATTTCCCTCGCTAGAACTATACATATTAAAATATTATTATGTTAGTTACATCATGTCTGACTTACGACCAATTAGACCCGAGACATTAATTTACCCGCGGTAATAATGGCTGATCTAGCGTTAGAAAACGGTCGATAGAACCTACCAATCAGGAGCAGCACTCTATTTGAGAGTGCAGCTTCTACGTTCAATTGCCTTGCACTGTAATTCGTTATTTCTGTATTCTCTGTGTAGGTGGAACCTCGGGAGATCGTATAGTCGAAACAAAATATGTACTGTTTTCATTATTTGTAAAAACACGACTCCAAATTTTTTAAACTTAAATGGAAAACAACGTAACAATAATAAAACAAAAACCTTGTTTTGTAAACTTGTAAAATGTTCTTCGTTCTTCGTAAATACTCGCGTAAAGACTAAACTGTTTATTTTGAATAGCTCTCCAATTTTTTGTTTGTTTATGGCAGCACATCCGCGGGACTGTTACTAAATCGATAATTTGGAATTACACTAAATGCAAATTATACCTTCATTGTTTATTTCGTTTTCAATATTTATGTTCTCCGTTTCTGAATTAATTACACTAGCATGCACATTTATTTTTGTTATACTTTCCTATTTACCGAATCAAACTTAAGAAATTTAATTTATGCTTTTTTCATCAAGTGTATCCATATGCTAACTCCGAATTGTTCACGTAAACGAGATCTATTAAATTACAAACAATTTCGTCAGGATATATTTTTTGGAGAATGTTTATTACAAGTCTTTTACTTTCTCAAATGGTGAATTTCAAAGAACGAATTGTAAGATGAAAGAATGTTGGACTGTATAAAATTATATCGTTTATGTAATTATTTATTATTATTTATTTAATTTTTATAATATACAAAATTGATGTACGTCTCGTAGATAGAAAATGCATTTCTCCTAATCGAAAACCTTTCAGATTAACAAGTTTGGTTTGAATTTACATTCTATCGTAAACTATCGACAATGAGAGCGTAACATACTTCTCTTATCCCCACACAGATAGTAAATATAAAATAGTATCAAATTTTCCTAAAATACTGCGTTAAATTAGTGCGAATAACACGGTTGTTGATATAAGTTTCAATATACCTATTCAAACACATTACCACGCAAGTTTTATGTTCATTCATCTATATTTTCGTTTCAACCGAAGAGCAGATTTTAGTCGATTGAGCACACAAAGCACGTCGCGCTGTTCGTATTATGCGTTCATAAATATTTAATATTCCTATAATCATATTAAACCGGAATAACGTCACAGACTAGCCAATAGGCTTTCGTAAAGCACTGTCGCACAGAAAAGTTGCAATACCGAATAATCATCGAGAAAGGGTGACGCATCAGCAATTCCTACGAGGCAAGTAAAAGTTTGACATTAAGTATGCATTATACATGGTAGGACCGAAATGGCTGTTCAGTAATCGTTGTTGAAGTTTTTCAGCGACCA
Organism: Lasioglossum vierecki; assembly: GCA_028455595.1. Lineage (NCBI taxonomy): Eukaryota > Metazoa > Arthropoda > Insecta > Hymenoptera > Halictidae > Lasioglossum > Lasioglossum vierecki. Next base: position 8,775,046 of record CM052335.1, read on the forward strand.
CTCGCACGGTAAGATATTCAAACGATATTTCGATCACGAGTTCGATCACATTTGTCCTTTATAACTGGACGGTACTAATAATATGGAATATTAACTCTAATAGTGCAGTCAAAGTAAATATGCATTAGTGCCAGCAGAGTACAGCGTATTTTCAGCGTTCCAGAAACAGCTTTGACGTAGACCAGACTCCGAGCATTCACAAGGACCTAGGCGAGGAAAAGATTTCACAAGAGGGTTTCGAAACAAGTCCTACGGAAGTAAATCCTGCAAAAGTACTTGACGCTCGTTACGGTGCACCGTATCAAAGAGAAGTTGTTAGAGACTAATTTTCTGGCACGTGGAATGGTAAATAGGGGCGCAAATTTCGCGCACCCCGTCGTGCACCCTTGTGATTTTATCCCCATCGGACGATTCAACGGCGGACGGTGTCGTCAACAAAAATAAATCGTTCAATTTTCACGCGCCGTTTGTGAAGCTCGTGTCGAACGGCGGGAAAAAAGAAAAAGCGAAATCAATTATCTCGGGGAGTAGAACTCGACTAATTACGCGACGGAGCGTCCCTCGCTGCACGGTGGGGTGTACATTGAAAATTAGGTACGCTAACAAAATTCGCTCGACGACGAATTAGCCTCGAATTAAAGGACCCACCGCTCACCGAGACCTTTCCAGAGGGAAAGTCTGCCAAGTTTCAAGTGTGTCGTGGGAAAAAAACGAGTGTCGCGAGGGCGCGCGCCCTTTCATTCGGGGTGGTAATTTGAAGGGAACATCGGCTCAGTGTCACCGGAGCAAATTAATAAGGAGTATCGCCGAAGAAACTCGGGAATTGAGTTAACCACCTAAAATCAGAAACGTGCACGTACAGAGCAGGACTTAGGAGACGCGCGCACGCGGAATATGGTTAAAGGTAATAGGGGTTGAAAAGCCCAGTGGCGGCTAATTTCGCTAAAATGTTTTGTCGTTCTCACGATTTACGTTTCACGCAACACAAACCCATGACTCGCGGAATTGTGTAACGTCAACGGCAACAACATTTTTGGAATTCCTAAATAATATTCACCTTGAAACGAATCTGTTTCTTAGATACTGTAAAACCTTTGATTTTTTGTGTCGATCGTGTAGTTTCGTGTATTTCTTTAAAGTACGACCATTCGACTGATAAAGAAAAACATTGAATTACGTGAAAAACAATGTTTTTGAAAATAAAAATTTCCACAGATTTATGGGCCAAAAGATACAATATAACACTTTCAGTTCAATCACTTTTTGACACCTTTTGTCGTTTACGATTTACAAGTACTTACATAGAAGGTCTGTTCGGATGAAAGGGGAGTTTAAAATGTGTGGTTTCAAAAGTACGTGCGCATATCGAATTTTCTTCGCGCACGACAGACTTTGTATAGTGGAAGCATATTTTCGTTGCTAGAACCAGGATTCTTCGCGGTGTGCTCAAAGTACACTATCTTCCCCTTCGTGGTCCAAGTCGTGGTACTTCCGTGACCAGGGAAAAAGAGACGCGATCAGGGATCTTCACTTTGAACATTGATTTCCGTGGTCGATTCTGGGAATTGGTTGAATCAAAACACTTCCAGGCAGCTGCTTTATTTGCTCGAATTCGCCGGGGCTTAACAAGCTGAAAACGAGGATACGTTTAATCGAATGGAACTTGCCCGGCTTTCAGCCTGGCGAATTAGGTCTCCCTCAGTTAATGCTCGCGACTGCCTGTACTCATCGACTTCTCTTTGTAATTTTAATTGGCCCTCAGCCGCTGCCGCTGCTGCTGCCGCCACAGTCGCGGGCACCGCGTATCTTGATTGTGGGCGCGCGCTCTTGCACGGGCTGCTGAACTTTGACGCGATGCGATCGGAATACGATTAACTCGAGAGCAGCAGTTCAACTGCAATAAAGATATGTATCCTTAACACTTCGCGCTACTACTCTCCTAACACCCCCTCTGTTCACTCCTCCAACAGGGCGGGGCAGCGATGGCGCGGTTTCGCGGGAACTCTCAACATCCCGGCGATAACGGACTAAATACGTGTACTTTACGGATTTTCCTAGTCTCTGTTCCGGGTAATTGAGTTCAAGCAACTCCTCTTTTTGATAGCGATTTCGAAGGTTCTCATTATTTTTGGCTGATTATCTCGAGGGGCTCTGCTTTATTTTTCTTTCTAATTGAATATCTACGATCTCTCGGATAAGATTCGCTTCCGAGCTGCCCGCACAACCCTCGCTCAAAAGTATGCGGGTACTTGTTTAATTCTTGTATACTGGGTAGTTTCGAAATCACGGTGCAAAAACATGTCGAAAAAGAGGAGTAGCATTTTTTTTTGTTTGACGTTTAGTTTTCGGGTAAATTGAGATTAAACATTCAACGAACACGCGTGCCATTAGATAGGAATCAACGAATACGTATGACCCTACCGGCTCTATTTCCTGTAAATATTAGAACACTCGATGGATGGCCAAACTCGTTTTTCGATTTCTACGTAGAATCACGCTTGTACCACGAGTTCGGATCATTCGTTTTTGCAACCTTGGATTACCTCACGGTCATTTCAAAGATGTGTGCTGAACATATATTTTTTTATTAGAAAAAAGAGAGATCACAAATTACGCTTAACGCGAAAATGTGCCGAACAGACGTGACGAACGGTGAAGGGTTAATTAAATTTTATGTGAGTTAGGTTATACAGTATTTGTACCTTACCAATAGTAATAAATAATAATTATACATTTTCTTATCTACATGCTCATCGCACATATGAATTAGAATAATACCGAATCAATTTTTAACTATATACAAACTTTCAACAAGATTCAACACTGATAAAACAAGTTATACTTCATTTTGATTGAGTTTTATATGTTTACATTTCACTGATTCACTTAGCATACTGAGTAAAAGTATCGATAAACCGATTGCGACTGTAACGAATACCACAGCTATTCATTGATTTTATGTAGGTCATAACGAAGACATAACAAAACTGGTATTAGTAAAAAACGTAAAAATACATAAAGAAAACTCAACAGTATCTTGGTTTCATTTTGTCTACAAGAACCCTTCTACTTTAATGAAATAAATTTTTTCCCACAAAAAAATTTATATTACAAGGAGGAATAGTTTCATTCAAATTTCTTCCGAGCAAATTTATGATGTAGAGACAGTTGTAACTTCTTCCCTTGTTATTCTTTTCTCTTGAAAAAACAGCTCGTAATAGCTTCATGTGACAAATATGTGGGGTAAAGTTAAACAATAATTAGAAACAAAAAATATCATATTTCTCGCGATAGTGTAGCTAAATATTTTACAAATACCGTGCACATCTCTTTCTCAATACATCGAGCCTGTTCACGTGTTCAAAACAAAACCCTGGGAAACCTAATATTCTGCAAATATCATCTTCTCGTTTCATTCCATACTATCTACACCTACAGGACGAGGAAATCAGACAGAGAAACTCTCTAAACATCATGTAAATATCGGAGATTGAAGTACCGAAGATTTCTACAATGTTTCATTTCCAGGCGGTTCGAACGATCACATCGGCTCTGCAGATCGAAATCAATTATTTCTGTAGAAGCGCAGCCGAGAGGGTGCCTCGAGTTTGATTCGATTACCGTGGCACGTCCGTTGAAAAATTCCAGCAGGCAAATTTTCAAGTTTCACGCGACGATAAGGAACGAGGTTGTAATTAAAAAGCGGGCCGGCCGGAATTGCGGCTCGGTCGAACGAGGCAACTCGTTTCATCCGGCCGAACTGCCGCATCCCGACTGCAACGGAACGATCCAATTCCGCCGGAAGGAGAGGCCGATATAACCGTGGTTTGCCGGTGTCGCGTCGATCTCGAAATCCCGGGATCCCTGGATCCCGAGAACCGAAGAAGCCTGCGGCAACAGTACGTCCCTTGTCGCCCCGTGTCGCCCCGTGTCGCTCTCGCGCAACATCCACCGTCGCGGCCGCGTGTCACAATTCCAGCCTGATAATGCCAATAATATCAGTCCCTCTTTGTGCGGTAATAGGCAATCGCGAATCTTGATTAAGGTAAACCGCTTCTGCAACTATTCAGCCGAGGTTGCGATTCAATCGGATACGGGGTAAATTGCGTCGATTGTTCGGCTCGGGGATCGATGGCAAGGGAATGAGTCTTCGACGAAAAATCTGACCCCCATTCGTCGACCCTGGGATACGGTTCCGGAATGGCGGCTCACCTATGCCCGGCCGATTGTCTCTCTTTCTCCCCCACTCGACCCCCCAACTCTCTCTCTCTCTCTCTCTCCCTCTCTCCCACACACACACACTTTGTTCTCGCAGCGATTGTTCCTGGGACAAAACAGGAGAAACGAGATATATGCAATGAAAATGCGATCGGGTCGGATTGACCGGGATTTCGAGCCCGATTCAACGACCAGGTCTTTATGCCCGACTTTGTGCGAACATAAACTCTTTATTTCGACATTAAACGATTCGAGATCGAAACCCTGGGCCAGGCCGGTCGTTATTATCGACGGTAACGCTGTAGCGAGGTAATAAACGTTAGGGGACGCTGTAAAAAGGAGTTTGGGCCCGGCGGCTGTAAAAACCGCGCTTCGAGTGAAAGAAGGTAACATACGGGACAACGCAGTTAATATGGGAACATCGTAACATGTCGATAAACTATAGTAACGGACTGCGCAGGTAATTGTTTTCACGGGCTGGACCACCTGAAGCGACTACCTCAATCACTATCAATATTAGCGGACCGATCAAATTTTTTTCTCATAAGTGACACGATCTCAAAAGGCCTTTGAGTTAATGACATTTCATTTTTTCCTTGTCCTTTTTCACAGCGTCGATTTTCGCTTGAACGGTTTCGCCGACGTATCCTTCCGTTCGATAAAAACTTCTTGATTATGGACACGCTGAACTTGTCTGGATGACTACTAGCTATCGAGCAGAAAAATCACACGAAAAATGTACACGTGAAATTTTGGAGGTGACCTTGGACACATAACTGAATGCATGCAGTGTTTAATTCTTTGCCATATCGTAACTAAAATAAAATCTGGCAAATATTCGTTTTTAACCAATATATGTAACACTAGAGTAAAGTTCTTTTCTCTTTTGTAAAATTATTGAGGTCAAGAAAGTATTAATAATTGTACCTGCGAGGAAAATCGCATGGAAAAGAGGTTATATTAAGTATCGTGACAAATCACGAATTAACATAATGGGTCTTCCGTTATATTTTTTACTTTTGAAGATCAGAGTTGTCACTCTTCGACGCCTGTTTAATAAGATTGTACAAAAGAACAGCAGTTTATATAATTCAACATAGCACTTGTTAATGGAGGTTAACGAAAGCATTTCATGTTCGTTGCTCAGGATTAATTTATACTTACAGACACGTTCCGAACAGTAACGGCAGATCTTCCAACGTCTGTTGCTCTAACGAAACGCCGAACAGGTCTAGATCTTGTGTGAGATTCCGGCACAATTATTAATTTGGCTACGCGAGCCGACGACCTCGGAAAATAGGTTGACCCAATAAACCAAGGAAATGATTTCCGCGCGGGAAAGGCACCGGAAACAAGGACACCGTTTTAATGTCATTCCCAAGCTGGCACGATTCGCAAAATCCTCCCAACCGGTAACCAACAGCAACGGTAAGGCACAGGCGCGGCGCGCGGCTCACTCGCGTATGGCTTACCGCAAGATTGCGTCGTTAAAACTTTGAAAAATGAAACCGCAGCTTCGGAACCACGATAACGTCCGGGACCTGGAAGAAACTGGGGCGACCTGGACGCGTAGGTGGCTCACGCTCGAGGCAATGGAGAAGGGGGCGGAAGTGCAAGGTCCTACGCGACTAATTATCGGATTAACTCGTAATTTCTGCAACAAGTGCCAACATCCGGCATCACGGAAAGAAGCGGTCCGCCGCGCTAGAACGAGAATGCCGGGAGTGCGGAGAGGAGAAAGAAGAAGGAGAAAGAAGCAGAAAGTAATTGGAATTAAAGAAGAGGAGAAAGAGAGAGAGAGAAGGAAAAAGGTGTATCCCGTGGAACGACCACATGGCTGTGGCAACATTTACAAGTTTCATTCGCGAAAGTTCTTCGGACGAATTAGTGCTCGCCGCTACGTGGCGTTGAGTCCTCGAAACGAGGCGGCTGGCGTTGCGGGTGTGTTGGTTCGACGAGCCGCGTACGATTTCAGATCACGCGCCACTGCGGAAACACAGCTTGCACCATTGTTGGGACGTGAAAAGTCACGTCCCAGGCCAGAAGAAATAGCAGGGAAAGCGGACGTAGGACCGGTCGGAAGGAGGGAGAACGATGCCGCCGCCGGCCCCTTTGAAAGTAAGTTTCCCGTGGACCAAGTTCAGAAACGTATCGCCGTCCGTTAATCAGGAAAATCGTCCGGCCATTCCCATTGATACTGGCACGGCCATTATGGCGGAGACACGAAGAATGCGATGAAATATCGCGACGTTTAGTCAACGGAGAAATCCCGACGTCCTCCAGTGGCGAGTGGACGGCTTTCGTCTTGCCGCCAGCAATAATGTCCCGCTTTCACGTCAAGGACTTATAATAGCTAGCGAAAAAAGCCCCGCGTATAAATTTCCCCGAGAGCTACTTTCGCGTCGGCCTCGCCGTAGAACGGGGACGCGGATTCAAAGTTGCGACGACAATATACGGACCAGTATTATTATATCGGTACGTCTTCGATCGAATCACGAAGAATTGCAGCGGAAATCGCTCGAAATTCTCCTGATTCCATATAGATGTCACTTAAAATATAATCGGAGCAGAGCCATCTAGATAACCGCTACGAAGAGCGCCGTTTGAGCGATCACTAATGATTTTCATTCAAAATTTATGCGACTAAATATCAATTTAGTCACGCTGAAATCAATTAGATTATAATACGAGGTGAGAACTTCATTATCAAGTTAGCGATAATTGTTATTAATAATGGTAATTGATATGTACGAATTAAATACGTGAAACTTGTATGAAACAGGTCAATCAACACATTAATGGTTGAACTCTGTTAGATCACAAAATAATTTTTGATTAGATATCAACACAAATCAAAATATAGAAAAGATAATGTTTTTATACATTTCTTGAAAGTTGTGCGAACGTTTCTGCAGCGAAAATAATACAACTTCAGAAGAAGCAGTAAAACATTGTACATACGTTAATAAGGATTTGGAACATAAATATAATAATTAATAATGACAACAACAAAATAAAATAAGAATACATCTACATTCGGATACACACAACGGTGGCATTAATGTTTCGTTGGAATAGTAGTCAAATGGAGGCTGTGGTTCCGCCCGGTTGGTTCATTTATAAAGTACGTTTTCTCAGAGCGCCTACCTCCACGGATAGTGTTTGCGGTGCGGTCTCGAATATGTGAATACTAAGCAAGCACTACTGTATTCTGCTATGCTCGAGCGTAAGGAATATTTCGGGAGCGAATATATGTATGCACTTGGCCACAGAGAACTTTCTTGTGTATTTCTCGTAAGCAGTAGTACCATAACACAGTCAGCATTAGTCTTGTTAACATGAAGATCGCATACAGATTCGGACGTAAGAAACGTCGGAATGAAACATTTAAACAGTTCGAACTTTATGAATCTACCACCCTCTCGTCACTGGACAGCAAGAGTTAAATAAAAATTCGTTCCGTCGCTCAATAGAGTTTTTACATTGAAAACATCGTAACAATATTCTTAAATATTTCTATTCTTTTACCGTTTTAAATTTGATCTAGCCAATTTCTTAATAAATGCATTAAAACCCGCAATCAAACATTTTCAAGAAAGCAAACTCATATGCTTCTGAAATATTACGCCATGACTTTATGCAACAAAGACCGTAACACGAACTTCGTTTGTTTATGCAAAATATCAGCGTGTGCTCGTTGCAAGCGTGCTTCGAACCAAAATCGATGTATTTCAGAAGTTCGTCGGTCGCTAAATTATCAAATTCTGTTAACCTAATATCGACAATAAACGCGGTCGCCATTTTGCTAAACAAAAGCCGACTCGGAACAGCGGTGAATTAAACCGTGCGTTCTATCTTGTGCCCATCTGTGAGAAGGACTTCGATTTTTGCTGCTCTTGGTTTAATGGCTTGCCCAGATCGTTGATTACGTCTGTATCTGGAATCGCGGCAGGTTGATGGCTCGTCCGTTTTGATGGGAGGAGGGAGGGCGTGTGCAGTGCGAACGAAGCTTAACTCGAAGCTCGTATTTTTCTCTCGGATGACTGTTCGACAATGTGACTTGCGGGACGTGATCACGAATAATGTATATGAATCAGAAGCGCTCCGATCTATCATGAAACGAGGGGGGCGGGTAGAGAGGTTAAGGACCTAAGGACGGAATGGGGAACAGTTCCGCAACACAATAACGAGAAAGAGCAGCCCTAAGTGGATCCACTTGGCGAATCTGTTAAATATCTCCGCGAAATGGAAAAAAACGGTTTCGATTGATTCAATAAAAATTCAACAACGCTTTCGACGACAATCGCTCGAGCTACGCGGCAGCATTCTACTCGCGAGCTGAGCCGAGCTACGAAGAAAACCATCTGACTGGGATACGTTGTGGAGTGTGTACGTGAGAGCGACTCGTTTATCTCGTGGTTTTAATTCCCTTGTAACGAGCCAGCGATAACAGTGCCGTGTGCTACGCTGTAAACTTCGTTAACACGCCATCGTTTCGCCTCGCCCTTCGACTCGCGAAAATATTCGCAACTCCGCTCACCTGCTGCCCCACAGGTTGTTCCATCTAACGAAGAGACTTGTCGCAGACTTAATTTCTACGCGCTTTCCACGAACCCTGATTTTATCTCGGATCCAGTTTATTGATTGTCTCGAACGATTTTTTCATTTTCTTTTGCGATAAGTCGACCGTGGGAATGTAATAAACGAATCCGCACGGAATACCGCGACGGTAGAAACTTTCAACTACCGAAGAAAATCGTGAACTTCGGTTCACAGTTGAAAATACCAAAAATCAATTTTCTACTGGTCATATCTCCCCGAGTAATCTTGACGAACCAACAAGCTATTCGGTTGGTCAAATACCGTTCTTGTTTACTTTCGTAATATGACGTTCGTATCGCGATACGCTTCCAGTCGACCTGATAGACAGGCTCCTTGAAAAGAGGTCTCGTTTTTATCAAAGATGGGAACTCAATCTGCCGTTCCGGGGGAGAGTATAATTACACACTTAAGAGATTGAAGATACTCGAAGGGACGCGTAAACGTGTGTGCACGCGACGAGAAAGGGGTTCCGAAAAGAGGGGTAAAAAGTTGAGGATAAGTAGCGCGGGGCTGAACAACGAGAGAGACCGGATCCGTCGATTTTTGTCTCCTGCCGTAATCCTCCGATTAAAACCTACCCCGTGCCCTCCATGAAATCTTGAACAAACGAGAAACACGCCTCGACCCCCTCCCCCCGTTACTCTCTGGCGTGCACGCGCGCGCACGCACGCGGGCGTGAGTACACTTCTGTCAAGATGAAAGCTCGATGGCGTTTCGTTCTCTTAGGGGGTGCAATTACACAGTCAAGGGTTAAATATACTCGGAGGGCGTGTAAACGTCTACGGCGTGACGAAAAGGGGGTTACGCGAAACAAAAAATGGGGGTGAAAAAAATTTGTGAAGGGTGGAACGGAGGAGGTACACAATGCCGAAACGGCGTGCGGGCAACGGCGGACTCCAGCCGGGATTGTGTTGTAGTTGCAGCAGCGGAACGCATGAATGCACCGTGCACCGGCAAACCAAATGAAGAACGGTACCCTGGGGTGAGAAGTGACGGGGTGGAAAGGTGGTTACGGGAAACGCGCGGGCTCATAATTTTCGAGGACCATCCCCCTGTCCCTTTCTACCGTCTCCTTTCTCTATCGGCCAGTCCGTATTCTCTGTCTCCGTTTCTCGATTGCTGTGGCCTCTGCTGTGTCGTTGCGATGCAACTGCTCGATTCTGCAGGAATAACGGGACTGTAATTATATTTACTTTTGGCCCGTTTATTCGCGTGCCACATAACTCGATCGATCTGCCTATTAATTGCCGCGACAGGTAATTAGGATCGTCCGGATCGGTGGGACAGTCTCGTCTCGTCCTCGGACGCGTGACTCGATAATTGTTTTCAGTCCATTGTTGCACAGCGTGCCAGTCCGTCTTGACCGGCCCGCTGCGCTTCGATTAATCGATGCACTGGCTCGTCCGGTCGAGCACATTTTTAATTGGCTCCGTGGAATGAGATACTGTCCGCCAAGTATGTAATATTCGTTGTATCGATATCTGCTACGAAGACCACCGTAATATGTCCTATGAAGTCTACCCACCTAAAATATTTTCATGGCGTCTAACAAGACGCGAAAATGTTAGTAATGAAAACTGTACGGTTTTAAAGAAATAGGTGAGAACAACGGTTTCTTAACAGGTGGGTGGATAGAGAAAATATAGAGGTCTCTTTTAGTCCTTTGATTTCTATGAAAGAGCTGTAAAAGTATTAAGATACAGTTGTTTAAACTTGGGTACATTTGAAATGGAAAATGTTGGGTGTGGTGAGTCAGATACTTTTATCAAAATATGGTCGTATGTATCGTGAACATATGCCTCTCCTTAAATCCAACTTCTGATTAGTAAGATTTTTTCGTATTGTCTGGAATACACTTTATATAGCATATTTATATAACGAAGAATAGCACAGTTAGTTTATACAGCTGAAACGTTATGAACTATCATCGATAAAGAATGAATTCTTTCTTGAATATTTTTCTAGCGACCTGCAGAGCAAGTCTGACAGTACTACTGTGCTGAACTAGATTGTTTATCTGGACACATGCGAAGGAACAGTTCCTTTCATCATCCACAAAATTGTATACAATAAAAACAATGCAAAAAGTTACAAACTTTCGCCAACCGCAGATAAAGATCCACAGATTGTTAATACCATTTACGATTTCCCAAAATATCTTTCATAAAATGAACTATAAATACTTCCACGAAAACTAGGAACGATGAAACTGATTATAACTTAGATTTTGTTAATAATTTAACGCGCTGTAAAACTGTCGCGTGATAAGAGAGATTACGGACATCCGGTTCAGAAAATTAAGTTCTGCAAAAGAAACTATATTTGAGAGTGAATTTGTAGTGAAAATTTGCCAGCCAACGAGAAGCTTTGTTCCACAGGAGTGTCCAGTATCGCGTCAGAGATCAACGATCGGACACGCACAAGGTCGCCTGTGACGGATTCTGGGATTACCATTCTAGTTTCCTTAAGGGGAACTTGCAACCCCTGTCGACCATGAAAAAGTGGTCCTCCGCTCGTGCTGCGTGTGGGTTAATAACACGATCAATTTATCTTTAATTGGCCTCCTCTGGGACGAGCTAGTCCTCTACACTTATATGTAGAAAACGTCGCAACCGCGCCTATTTGCTTAATCTGGCCACTATTTGCGAGAACAACTCTCCAAAAGAATCTCCACAGCTCTAGTATTATTACCGTATTTCCATATACAAGCAAACGCTAATATCAGAAGATCTTAACAAGGTGGCGGAATCGCATGAAGCGATCAGAAATAATAATGAGGTGCTTCTAACAAGTGGCGCTTAATTATAAATTCCAAAGTTTACTCTGTTCTTGCAGTCTGTATAATTTGCTAAGCGATTACAGACTCCTGTTACATCGCAATCAGTGCTAACTTCTTGTATCTCAGATATCGCATTCAGTTTAGGTAAATTTATTATATCGCAAACGACCTAGTCTTTGTGGAAGCACAGTCTTAGCTTGAAAAATCTCCCTCGACAACAGCCTAATCGCGCGCATGAAATTCTTCCTCGAAACCTTTTCAGTGTACCCCAACAGTGCGCGGCAGGACACGGCGAAGAAGGCTTCACCGCTCATCGAGTGTCATTGAATCACCGTGGTGCGAATGGATCACGCGCTTGTAACGAGCGAGAAATCGCGTTCAGCTCGATGCGACGAGATTGTACAGAGAGCACTCCCTCCTCCACCGAGGGTGGGTCTGCGCGACGAAACCCCGCCGATCGAATTGAACCGTTATCGCAGAATGATGCGAAACCACCGCGGCGAATCATGAAGGACATAGGAATCCGGGGTGCGGTACACCGGGGAACCGTGAATGGTGAACTTCGGGGGATACGAAGAACGATTGCCGTCAACCGAAAGAGATTCTCTCGAGCGGTACAAGATGTATGCGTTGCGCCAGAACAGTTTCACGCGACTCTTCCCAATGCTTTTCGGATGACTACGACGCGAGAATGTGTTGTTTCACACTTTTTTGAAAATTCACTATCCTTCCGGAGCTGATCTCTCTGCGCGGTTTAACCCTCTTCCTCAGAAATAGTCGCATAAAAGAGTTTTAATTATAAAAATTAGAATTAATTATATTATAATTATATTATAAAAATAGTAATTAGATGATTGCATAAGTTCTTGCCCGATTTTAAAATAAAATTCAATGGTTAAATTTTAAAGAATACACTTGATTATTAATCAAGTTTACATATAGTCACCATACTTTTCTAATTGTAGAAAATTTAACCATTTTTTAATTTCAATTTAAATCTTTAACCAAATTTTTAACCAATCTTTGAAATTTAGCATTGCATTTTATTTTCAAATAGAGCCCGAACTTATGCAATCATATGATACATTTGGAGTCAATGAATTACATTTCTAGCGTCACGTTCTGAAGAAATACTGCTCGCAACACTAACAAAAAGAAATCGATTATTTTACCGTATTTACAAATTGTAAACGGGTGGAATTTACACTAAAATTTTGATGTTGTTTTAAATAGTGGTACGATAATTCTTATTGTTAGTGGCGTTTCAGAGTTGCTATCCGAGTGTAGAATGTTAAGGGGCCCTTAGCCATAGATTGTAGACTTGCGTGAAAAATTGTAAAATAATCGTCGGTTGTTAAAATATTTGTTTGAGTGAGTTGGAAACTTTTGTACGTGCAGCTTCTACGATGACACACAGAAATTTGCGAGGAAACTGATGAGAACAGCAAAGTTAAAGAAGATCTAATTTATTTTGGGGAGAAGACGATCCCTTTAGGGCGAAACTGTCGGAAATGTGGAAAGTTTTCTCAAATATAACTTATTGTTTCCCTCCGACAAAGGATGTAGGAAGTACGCATATGTGATGCATGTTCCTTATACATGAGAACGAGGGATGGAAACTCAAGTGCCCGTTATGGGGGTTGAATGTTTTTTCCAGATAATAGTATTCCAGAGTCTGGAGGTTACTTGTATCTTTGCAGATCTACACGCAAGCAGAATAATTAATTTCAGTTAGCAATCGATAATTATTATATTCCCTTGTTTTATTAAGAGTTAAAGTCTTAGAATTTTATGCTTACAATAAAACCAGCAACAGTTTTTCAACTCTTCAGCCGTCGTCAATGAGTTTTGCATTGAAAGTTGTAATTTGACGTATACACTTGGATTAATGTTTCAAAGAATTTTCTGAAACTTCTCTTACAAATAGAATACCTTCTTCGTCAACATGAAAATGCGACTTAAAAGTACGGTGGCGAAGAAATTAGAATTAATATTTCCGTATATGGACATTAGTTCCCACACAATGTGTTCACAATCTATATTGTATTATGTTACTGCTATAATATTCAAAGTAAAAGTTAGCTTATGAACGTATCTAAGATGTCATTGTAAGACGATTGTTAACCCATTTGTCGTATCATTTTCTTTACAGTTACAGTGATTAAAACGTCTCCATCCTGAAAATTTATATTTTTTATAAGACTACATTTATTTCAAGGCTTAAATATTGATTGCAAATGAATTAAATTGTATTTTAGTTGAAAAGAAAAGCATAGCATTCATATTTATTAGACTTCGTTCAAGATCTTCATGACGAATGTGGCTCGTTAAAATACGGCAAGGTTAAAATTGGCATTGCCCTTGATTGATCGTAAGTTTTCGAAGGGGAACCAATCTAATTGTACAACTCCACTCATTATGTAAGAGAGAGGAAGAGAGAGAGAGAAAGAGAGAAATTGGGGGGGATCATTCGCGCGGAAATTCATAGCAGGTAGTCGAGACTAAAATAAGGCGAATGATATCTGCGTTGTTTCCCCCACCCAGGAACATCCGGCGTGCGGAATAGAATCGGATATAGGAGAAGGAAACGCGCGGATAGAGGAGAATGGGCCGCAGCCCGGGAATAGTGTGAAAATTTCACGCGTTCCCTCGCACGCCGGGTGACTGCTCCGAATGTGCCGCTATGAATAATAAGAACGCGCTCGAATCCGTTCGATCGGGCAGCATTTCGTGACCGAATTCGCGCGAGATGGGATGGATCGGTGTGTCGCGGATTTAACGTTCGGAGAATGCTTTCAAGTTCACTTGTTATGCTTGTAAAGTCCCGACTTTCCTTGCCGCGCCGCCGATTCTGCCATCCGGATAACTTGACTCGCGTTTTCCTTGTGCGTGCACGTCAATCGTGAATTTGTTATCGCTCACTAGATTCCCCCTTTAAAAACAGAAATACGAAACCACTGTTCCACAAAACCTTCTAAATGTCCAACAACGACATATCGTCGTTGGCTGAACTTACAAAAACTACCGGAACTGTAAATGAATTCTTTACAATATTGTTTCGAGAACATGCTCACTCTAAACTAGACGCAATGCAAAACCGTACTGTGATGAACAACCCTTAAGGATCAATAGAAGCCTGTTACAAATAATTACCTAAATAGCTATTGGATTTTCCAATTCTCAGGTTTCACAGATTAATGATTCCAATCCTGTCGCACACCCTGACAATCTAAGATCGAAGTCGTATCTTCGTGAGAGTTCGAATAAATAATTAACACATATCCGATCCCGTTACTAAATTTAATATTAGTCATTTGTGTCTTGCAATAAATAACTAACTAAATACATAATATCTTAAAATTGAAATGAGTTCGAATAATCTACAAACATTAACGAAACTAATAATTGACAATTTTACTAATTTTATATAATTTTCAATTGTTCGGAAAATGTTTCGAAGCACCGTCAGAAGACGAAAAGAAAATTTTGATTAGGCTAAAGACCTTAGTGTGGTGCGTATGTATTAGACAAGCGGGTATGAGATGAAATCTCCATCGATGTAGGGGTGCATGTATCAACAACCCTTCTGGCTAAATATTGCCATTGCAGCTTAAGCTTCCAAGCCTCGGTTGCTTCGCATCATCCTTCTGCTGCCTCTAGGCTTATCAGCCATCCTGAATCAATTACGGCGACAAAATTTCTTAATCTGTACGCTATCCTATCGCCCTCGTTTTTGAAAGAGATTCAAGTAAATGGAGGTCAGAAATATTCAATCAGAGATCGATTCAATAGAGGTAATTCAATCGAAGAACCATTTCTGATCTAATAATATCTTCCAAGAGTATGAGAAACGAATCGGATCGTGTTACGAGTTATCAGATAATCTAATTATCTTTAAATACAATTGATGTTTTCTTTAATGCCGAGCTAAATCTGCTCTAAATATTTTGGATTGAGCGATTTTAGCATTTTATTTTATGAATTCTATGTTGTCATTTGTGGCATTTTATGGTTTCATTAAACATTATATATTGATTTGTATCTTCAGAGTAAAAATTTCTACTGAAATCTAAATATTCATGCTACAAATTTATTTATACATTTTGGTTATCCCCATGAGGGATTTCCCTACGGTGTATAAGTTAAGTCAATGGGATCCACGAACAAAATTGTTATTCCTTTGATCCCTGTTACCTTTCTCGGGATTCTTGAATAGGTTAACACCCTGGAGACAACTTTAACAACTCGAAATGAGCCTCGAAATAAGGAAAGTCGTAAATTAAACTTTGAGAAACGTTCGTTCAACAGAAGTAAAAGAAACTGAAGTAAAAAGTAGACTTCTTATCGTTTCTAGTACGTCTTTTCTTATTTTAATTTAGATTCATTAATCGTTTTGGCGAAATCTACATATATAATTTTATGATAAGTTATTCCATTCACCCTTGAAGCACTCTTTTAATTCACTGATATTTGAAACTCCATTTTTCTACAAACTGCCCGAACTAGATATCTTGAAATATGCATATTCATACCAGGCTAGCATATTGGCCAATCGAGCAACGGAAAATTTTCAAGTTAAAAGGATGTTCGGTAATATCGACCAAGTGAACTGCGGTATTATCCTGTGGAAAAATTAAATCGCAATCAATGTGTTTACTTCCGAATTGATTTTTGTATGAAATTACGCTAAACAATATCATTCATTGGTGAAGCACACTTTTGATTATCCGTAGTAATCAGTGGGACATGAGTATTCGGATAGTAAATCAATCACTTATTGTTAGTTTCAGTGATCGACTGCATCCTTATCGATTTGTACAATAAATATGAAAAGTTTTACGTCGAATTAGCTTTTTTGGAAAAGTAATCGATAGTCAGTCCTATTTTAATTTTGACGTTGTTTTGACGTTGTTTTGACGTTGATTTAATTGACAGGAGAACATGTTTCTATTTTCGACAAACTGTCAAAGTCAGGTATTTCATATATGGCGCAGTTACCCATATTAATTGACGGATTAGAGAATTTCTGAACGTACCACCGAGAACCAAATAATACTACGTGTGCCATCTATCTGTCAAAGAGTCTAGATCTGTACATTACAAGGTTAAAGAAGGTTCTAATACTTAGGAAATTTTGTTGATCAAATCAATCAGTGAAATTTCCGGAAAATCACTCTTCAAAAATCTACCAAATCAAAGCAAGCTGATCCTCCGGAGGTATAAGCTCGAGTGATCGTCAAAATGTACAATTTTATTCTGATAGAGTACGCTGCTTTTTATTTCGAAATAATAAAATCGTAAAAAAATAATAATAATTATTATTAATAGACTACTCTTTTAACAACAACAAAGAAGGGACATGCACAATTGACATGGTACCATCATACAATCCTGCTAGGTTGTATTTGAAAATTTAATAAAGAATTGGTGAAAAAATCAAGACGATTATAAGTAGTGCAAGATTTTGCAATAATGCGATTTAATGGATTAATTAATCCATAATTAGATTTCGCTTTAAGAGTTTGAAAAGCCGCTCTTGTTTTCAATTCACGTTCCGGTACATAAAAATTGCTTTGCTCAAGCAGAGAGGAACAATCGACATGATTATTAATTAAATTAAAAATGAAAACTCTAAAATAAAATTTTATTCTGTAAAATAGTATTATTGCCTTCGGTAAGTGCATGTCCTATTCTGTGACAATTGGGATATTCATATGAGATTTTAGATCGTATAAAATCAAATAGAGGTCGGGTTCGAGTAACCGTGTTATGAACAAAATTAATGTTGAAATATGGACGAAGAATTGTGTGAGCCGCGTATAGGTGAAGGGGGGCAATCAACGTGTTAAAACATCTGTGAAAAATTACACGGAGAATAGTCGCGCCGGGCAAAGTACGATCGCCGGAGGTCCATGTGAGAATTCCACGTTCTCCGATGGCTCCCTCGAATGTAATGCGGCGTGACCGTAATGAGGATGCTCTCAACTGTGGCCACACGTATCCCGGGAACCCTGGTCGGCCTGGGAGAGAGATCCGGACGGCGACAAAATATTCGCGTGTTCACGCGATTCGCATGATAAAAATGCATGTAACATGGCTGTTGGGTGGTGTCGTGTCTGTGACGTACGGGTACCACGCCGGAAACGCATCCCATTTTCCGGCGAGTTACCGTAAAAGACATCCGACCGGATCAAAGGAAACACGGGCCGATAGAGGATCTCGTTCACCGAGATTTTATCGGACAAGTCCCGACAAAGGGGGCGAAAATAGATCGGCGAAGGAGGGTAGCTGGCCCGCCAGATCCTCCGCATCCCGTCTAATTTCAAGACGCCCGACGAAGAGAAGCTAGCCAGCCAGCCAGCTCTTCGGTCCGAGTATCCGGGCGAATTCGTTCGACGTCGTTGTCGCGCGATTTCTCTACGAGTTGGACGGAACGAGTCCCGAGGTCAATAAAAATGCATCTTAGAAAGCGTTTGGCAAACGAAAGCGAACGAGCAGATGGGAATGCCAGGGAGAAACGCTGGCACGGTTCGGCAGGATTCTATAAAACCTCTGTAAAGCCGGTCGGGAAGATGAGCGGAGTCGAGAGGCGTCGGCTACCGATAAATTTCCGGTTGGTCAACTGGCTGCACGTCGACGAAAAACTGTACAATGTTTCCCGTTTAAAGTGTTTTATGACGAACGGCGACAGCAGGCTCCGGGATGGGGGTACCCGACGCGACGTGAGCCAAACTCGAATATCCAGCGACGGCGTGTAATGGAGTCCGCGTTTTTACGCTCAGTTTCGTCGCGCCCGGTCCGCAATGATCGGGAGGAGTTTTCACTTTTGCCCGCGCGGATCGGACGATGCGCTGCTCTCTCGTTCGTTGGATACCGAGTGAACCTTCGCTTCCCACGGGATTAGAACAGGGTATCTTGATCGTGGATCCAATCGGACGAGAGGCAAGGGTGGAGTGGCGCACGCATAACGAACAGGGGAATATCTTATCGATATCGAACAGAGAAACTCACTCATTAGGGCTCCGATGCGACTGTCGTGGCGAGCAAGGGCGGAAAAACTGGTTTCGCCTATCGAGGACAAGGAGAATGCGCGTGGCACAACTAAATATGGACAGCGGACCGAACGACCGTGTGCGCGCGCGCGATAATAAACGTGGTCGTTCGTTACGTCGCTAATTATCCTGCTTCTTCTAACGATCGCTTTCTTATCGATTTGCTATCGAATCGCGTGGGATCTTCGATGCGGTTCCATAGCTCCACGGGAACCGTTCGTGTCGCCCGTTCCAACCCTGCGCCGCGGGAAAGTTTCTTGATTGCACGCGGATGTGATTTAAAGTACAATCAGGTATCAACCGCCTTCTCCTGCAGGGACAATCTTTTCATCTTTCGAAAAAACCGAGATTCACAATTCAACGAACACATGTACTAACGCGTACACTAGTGGCTATGAGAAGGTGAATTAGTCAGTCGCGTACAGACGCGTTTGCCGTTTCCTGTTTAACGAATTCTCACACTTCGTTTTCTCAATAACTAATAAGTAGACTGCGAACCTACAGTCAGTGTAAAAGATATTCGTGCAGCCCTAAGATAACGAATAAATTTTTCCAATTGAACCGAACCACGCGAATTTTATTGCACCCTCGAACTAATTGACACTGATGCAAGTAGACATTAATAATTATATATTGGTAGATACTGTTATATGATACTCCTATATTAGTAGATCGAAAGTATCTATAAGGCTGGCCGTAATACAGGATGTCCTAAAATTAATTCGAAGTAATTTTTTCCTTTGCGAGAATGTTCACTGCGGTTTCATTTTCGAGTTAACTCAATGAAAAACACTGATCAGTTGGTGCGCGGATTGGCTGAACCGGAACACGTCCGCTGCAGCTGCGCGATGATTGGCCCGTATTTTTCGTTAGTAGCTCGAGAACAGATCCGTGGAGAACATTTTCCCAAAGGAAACAGTTACTTACTTGAAATCGCCTTAGAAATTACCGCTTTCAAAGAATTACAACATTTTTAGGACATGCTGTACAAGAAAATACAAATTTATTATATAGAATTTACATATGTAATAAGGTATGCAATAAGTTTGTGTTTGTAAAACGAAAAACTCAAGTTTTCGATCTCAAGTGCTGGTCCTCTGAAGGTTAAACCTTTTGGAATTTATTTGGAGGTCTTCCCATGAAAATGCAATAAAGAGAAAGACAAGTTCGTTGACTCTGCCGTGGCCTTAATATAGAACCATATATCAAACCCAAAATACTTCAGACATCCTCGCAGTTGTCTTCCGTAAGTTCCAAGTAATAAAGTGTTAATGTGAAAGAAAACCGATAGTTCGTAAAATATTTTAAATTAAAGAGCGAATCATTTTATATGGAAAGTATCTCATGAATCTAGTTTATTAAGTGAAACGTTCCGGACAATCCTACGGAAACACAATAGTGCGCAGTTTTATTTAAAAAAGCACAGTGTGAATATTACTGTCGAATGATTGCAAAAGTTCGTGCCCGACTTTCGAAGACCTTAAAACCTTTTCACGAAAAATCACACATGTTTTTACGAAAAAAAACAATCCATCAGCTTGCAGAACGTTAGCAGACAATTATAAAATATTTATTCATTTTCAAATTGAGCAGCACGGGCTTTTACGATCATCTGGTACATTACAGTTATTGCTTGCACAATCCGTACCATTTTTATTTTAAACATTTCAATGAAACATTTGCATGTTTAACGAAACAACAGTGCACGCACTCGCCGATCATTATGATGAAAAATATAGAAACCGAACGAATTGTCGCATGTGTTATTGCTAGTTGGGAAGGGTGTTTATTTTTGCGAAGGTAGTTACCTGGTAGGTAGTTATCGAACGGAATGCTGTATCTGCCGCGCGCGGATGATCCGCGGGTGGAAACACATTCGCGGACGTGCTCGTTATTTGTTCGACGTCCCGAACTGGCCTCGCAATCGGACTATCGAACATCCTCGGGGTATGTCCGATAGACTTGACGTTCGCTTAGTTTCGCGCTCGCTGTTTCTGCCTCCATTTCTTGCGGAGATAGATGAACCGTGCCAAACCAGACGATCATGCAACGGTCGAACAACGAAACGAGTTTTCGCAAAACGTGAGCTCGCATTCGCCGCGATTCCCGCTGAGAACGCGATGGAATTTACGCGAACATGAGAACCATCTTTATTATCGAATCCGGGATTGTTCCCGGAGCCGCCGGGGAAAAGGCGCCCGCTTCAATTGGATACAGTAATGTGTTCAGTGACGCCTGTAAACTTTCGAAATTTTCTGGGCCGCGTCGCGAAGTTGCGAAATTTTGCTCGGCTGTAACAAGCGTTTCCAGCGCATCATTCGCGAGTTCATTACGCGAGAATCTGTCTGCCGTTGTAAGAAATAGTTTTCGGGATGGTGGAAACTGTTCATTAAGATTTCAGTTGTCAGTTAGCTGCAGAAATATTAATCTGATAATTATGAAATCGCAATTAATTTTCTCGAAATAGATCAATTAATATTCCCGACATCGAAAACTCAATATTGTGTCCAACTATAACTGTATTTGGAATTAATTTTCGCGGCGCAAAGGTTCGACCAAATTCTATAACTCTAGCAATCAGTACTATTAGCTATATGCTAGCAACTAGCAATGCTACTACAACAAAAACAAAAGTTCCGACACCGTCCAAAAGAAGGACAACATCGCCGGAAGGCTTTCTCGTTAGTTACTGAGATGTCACCAGTCAGT
The DNA here is from genome assembly GCA_028455595.1 of Lasioglossum vierecki. Lineage (NCBI taxonomy): Eukaryota > Metazoa > Arthropoda > Insecta > Hymenoptera > Halictidae > Lasioglossum > Lasioglossum vierecki. The sequence continues at coordinate 8,796,406 of CM052335.1, forward strand.
ATAAATTACGTTCCTCAAACACCCTGTCTAAGGCAGGGCCCGCTAGATAGCCTTACCGATGAGTCCTCTAGCGGGTCTAGGACGAAACACCAGCTTTCTTTTCCCGAGAAGTATTCAACATTTTTAATAGCAAAACGTGGCCTCAATCACTCTGATTCAAATCCGAATAGACACGTTTGAGTCTGCTTGCAAATATTGCTAGAGTTGCAGAATTTAATCGAACCTTTGCGCCGCGAAAATTAATTCCAATTATCTTAACATTACGATCGAAATAAAAATTACTTATACATATAACTATATTTAATTGAAATAGCCACTAGGAATACTCGATCGGAGAAGCAGGTTGTGCGAGGCCAATATTACCTCTGGGAAGAGATTTTCGAAGAAAACACGAGGTCGAGCGCTCTCAGACGTTCGCAAGATACACAAAAATATATATCTCCCCGAAAGGATATAGAAACAATTAGACCGTGAACTTCACGAGACTTCAATCCGACGGACGTGAGAAAGCAAGGATCCGATTTTAAATTCCAAACGAGATCCACCTAAATCGTCCAATTTCTTTCCAGTCTACAAAATAATCAAGCAGCTCGGGAAGTTCGCCGCCATGGAACGAGAACGGAATTAGATAAGTCCGTGCTACGTGTCTCCGAAATCTTTCGGTTAATACGGCAGAGATAAAATCTGGGACTCCTTAAATTGTCAGCTGTATTTTCGCTAATCCACGCGGTGGAAATTGTGCGTTGCACCGAGACATCTCCGTGATCATCTCCTAGATCAAACAACCTAAGATACACAGCGTGTCAGCATAGTTACCATTTCCATGCGGACAGGTTCGCAAGTATTAGTACAAGTGTAGGCTTTACCAAAGCTGACTTATAATCAAACGATATTGTGCAACTTGTACTGATTCTTTCACATTGCGTCGATTTGTATAATTTTTTCATTTATATTAGTATGTACGCCAAAATCATGTTCGTTGTTAGTACCGTAATCTATTCGTCGCGATGGGAGAAAGTTTTAGAAGAACTATAGTTCAAATTCCAATCAGTCTTCAGATAACCATGTTAATTTTTCAATTCCAGAAACTCTTTTTATTAGAAATGTACGTTCGAAATAATACGATCGAAAATACATCGACGCAGAAGAATAACATTTTCTTATTCAGGGCTTCCCTTTCAATATAATCAAAGATCTGTATAAAATGTAACCATGACCAGACACGATGGTACTTCTTCGTACGTAGCTAAATTATGATATCACGCTAGTCCCAGTAACCCCCCTTTTCTGCACTTTTTCAAAGTGCCTGATCATAGGTAGATTTTATACTATAGGAATCTTTGATACCAATTTGCTTGACTCCAAGCCCTAAACGAAAAATGTGATTGATTCTCATTGAGGTATTTTGTATGTAGAATCTACAACTTCTCTGGTCAGCTGTATCGTCATCTTGAATGTATATTGTAAGTATAGAATGAGTTTTAGAAATTATTGACACTCTAAGATCGTTTTTAAAACGAATGGTTCAGGTTTGACGTATGGTATTAATTAACTATATAATGATATAGTATAATTGACGTATACTAGAACACGATGGAATAGAATAAATGTGACTAGACTATACTGCTGCACACATGCTATTAACTACGGTCTGTTGTTCAACAGGAAATAACTGATATCACGATAGTTGTCTAGTCCACTTTAATTTGCAAATCTTAGGTAATAAGAGTAGGGTAGACAACTGTACTTACAGCTATCTTCTTCCGAGTAACAGTTAATAGTTTTCGACGAACCTATCTGACTACGACTCACGTGTCCACATTTTATCTACCCTAACCTATGCATGTTGGATAAAGCTACTAGCTTGACTCCGTGAAAACGGAATTTCCTGAAAAAAATATCCGTAACTTTCAACTTATTCGGTCATATGAAATCATCTTTAGTACAGATAAGAAATTTAATTTTGTTAGGTACCATCTGTAAGATCTTGTATACTGAAGGCTGAACATTAATCTTCTTGGATTATAGCGTCACACCTCGGCTCTCTTTCACGTGTAGACTTTCTTTCCAATCGATTCTCCACGGTATGCAGGACACCGTGTGCATATTAATTGTTTAAAAAAATAAGTAATAAAGTGTCAAATCAATTACTCGGTTTAGCGAAAATTAAAAAAAACAGTTATATCTTTTGTGAATTGTATAGGTGTACGTTCCAGATCATCTAGTGTTTAGTTAGTCGATTCTTCGTGCTGCAATATTGTTATTCTAGGGTGAACACGTCGCGCATCATAGTGCTCAATGCCTTTAAGTTGTTCGTGTAATTTTTTGCAGTGTTAGCGTGATTGCGTTTCCCAATGGTGTCTCTTAGAAAGTTGTTCAGTTTGTTATAATCCAGCACATACGAATCAGGGTATAGTTCAAGAACTTCCTTGAATGGGGCAGTTATTTTTTCAATGTCAGTGTCCTGGTCGCTGCTTATTCAGGATTTCGTAGTTTTTAAATATTTTCTTCGTATTTATGCGCTTCTCGTCGTGTTCGCGGGTTGATTTATCCTCGGAGTCATCTGATGTTGAGATATGTTTGTTTGCTGTTTTTGTTGTAGTAGTAGATAGGTCTTTTATTGGTAACCTTTTTGTAATTGCGTACTATAATAGGACCTTTGTGTGCATCCAGTGAGTCCTCCATAATTATCGATTCTTCGTTAGTATCCATGTTTTGTTCAATATGTGTCTCCTCGTTTAGTAAAATTGTTAAAGAAGAGTCAATGTTCGGGTAGGTCATCTAATGCTTGTGGAAGAGGGTGCAGGCGGTGTGTGCATCATAGAGAACAGGTTCTTGCTAATCCTAAGTGCAGCGCACGGTCCCGCGCACAGCACAGCGACGCACGTTACGCGTCTTCCGCCGCGCCAGCCATTTACCGCGGATATCTGCTCAATTAACGGCGTGTAATTAACAACGATCCGGTCGCTCTGCAGAAATTGATGCTCGCGCCAACGCTGAATCGCGTATCCTAGTATTAATTGGCCAATTCAGAGATCGCGTCGGCCGGCACTCTACTCCAGAGACTCGGTCGGAACGAAGCGTGGCCGCGCGAGCTGTTTCATTTTCGCGGAACGCGACCAATCGAATCCGATCGATCCGACCAACACACACAGCTATCGGGCGCGCATTTGACGGCCAATTTGGTTGTTTCGCTAGTTTGCGTTATGCGCGTCTTTTTTTTTCTTTTGTTGCTCCCAGTTCCAGTTTTTCCTGTTTTTTTTTCGTGCTTAACCGATCAATTATTACACACGAGAGCCGCACGTTCCCTCCGTTCGCAAACAGATCCCACGCATCACGTCGGGAAAATCGAACGAGACGAGTGGACAGACCGCGCAGCACCGTGCAGTGCTCCGGCCAAAATTGGTCGGGACTGTCAGGCACAGGTTCAAGTGAGCGAAATTGTTCGGTGTCAGAGTATACCCGGATAGTGTTGCCAATACTTTAACAAATCACTTCACGTGCTTGCCTTAGGGACGACTAAGCCCTCGGCGGTTGATGCTTCGATCTGCCTATCGGATCGAATGTTTTAATCTGTCTAATTGAGATATAGTAGATCTAATATCATTAAAAATTTTTTTTTATTTTTTTCTTTACGACGCTCTCAACTCCTTGCCAAGAATATTTCAAGATGAGAACCTACAGTTTATTAAAGTGGGTTTCGAACCACCTTGGGCACCACAGTATTAGATGGCACGTGGAATATTGTCAGAGGTGCCAGTATTAACAAATATATTAATTTAAATACTTCTTTATTCTATAATGGTTCGTTATAATATCGACAACCAGCAATAGACAATCAGCTGGTCGCCAACCATCGATCGGCGCCAACACAATTAAATATTTAAATAAATGCCTACACAAATATTTCATAAAAATAACTGAATTTATTGACTTAAAAATAAAGTAAAAAGCAATATATACACGGTTGCTTGTATTTTATAAATTAATCACAAAAATATACACAGATCCGTGGTCTGTTTGTTACTGCATATTTACCTGGTTGCAATAATTCAGATAAATACGATCCAAAGGGGAAATTCTAAAGATAGATACTTGTACCGAGAAATCGTAATTTACTATATTCCCGCAAAAGTTTAACTGTTTGAAATGAATTTATATAAAAATTCTGTATTTATCTTATCTCCGTTCGGTATTTTTACATCCGGTTCCAATAATGCTAAAAGTTGATTGACTCGTTTGAAAACTGCAGGCGTCGACGAAATGTTTATGGGTTTACCGTAGTTTTCGATAACGTGGAACAGGCGACACCGAAGGGAAGACGAGTAACACGACTATGCGAAAGTAATCATGGCGGGCGTTAATTAGAAATTCAAGCGAGTCGATCGTAATAAATATGTATATGTAACGTATACCATCAGGATCGGTAGCATTATATGCGAATACGTCCAAGAATTTATTTTCCTATACTACGTGATTTTCTTCGGCTTAAAAAGGTTTACAAGCCGACGCGTTATTTTAGACTTGATATTTATTTGCGAACAAGTCACCGGCAATTGCTGCTTCTCCCGTGGCCCCCCTGTTCCCTTGCAGCAGGAAAATTATCACACTGTAAGTAACGCGCGATAATTCGAAGATAAGAGTGTCCCCTCCGCGACGTTCAGGAATCAGGTAATTCCGGATTGTTCAGACCAGCTGAACCCGGTAAGTGGTCAATTAGCGAAGCGACACCGTCGTCGGTGATTGCCGATCGACCATTACCGGGGATGTTTCCCAGCGCGTTTAATTCGCGAGCATCCGAACCTCGCCGATTAACCAGTGTCTCGATGAAAGATCATAATCGGAGACGACGAAGTTGCAGAGCTAGACGTTCGGCGCAGCACGATTCGACGCGACGCGACGCGACGCGACGAGACGAGCACTGCGAACCCGAATACAGCGTCCCTGTTCTCCTTCTCCGTCGTTCCCGCACCCCCCGGGCTCCGCTTTATCGATTCAGCTGGAACCCACTTTCTGGCCAACTTGTTCGTTCTTTTACGATCTGCCGCATAGATATGTCGCGTAATAGCGTGGCCAGTCTGCCGAGCGAGCTAAGAAATCGATCGGACGACAGTCCAAGGCCTATTGGCGCCTTCACCAGTGTGCAGCTAGTTCCTCCGGTCTGACCGCCCGCGGCCCGAAACGAAACAGGTAATTCGATTACCACACTAATAAAATCCCGGTTCTCACCGGCTTGTTAATTGCACGCGCGCCACCGGTGTATGAATATTGGCCGAGCATGCGATGCCGCAATACTTTCCGCGGATTTGCGTCTGCAACGAGTTGTCCAGTGAATCCTCGCGATAAATCCTTTGCCAAGAGCCTTGCGAGAACACGTAACGGAAAAACCTAGATTAGATTCTTAATTTAATACCCTCTCTTTTTCATTATTCTTTACGTTGTAAAACTCGAAACTCCGAACAACCTTTTTACGATAAATATAATCGCCGCGGAGTGGGGAAAACTGACTTTTCTGGATTCAAAAAGAAATAACTTTCGATAGAAATGCGATAGAGCGATGAAATTTTTTTAAATTAAAGCTGAAACTTTGCAGAATATAGGAAAAATAAGGAGATTGCGTTGAGAAAATTCGCCAAAGTTGCACACTTTCACGAAAAAGTCGTTTCTACGTTACCACGAAAAGAAATTTTTTTAACATACTATGTATCACTTCCCGTAGATTTCTTCGCGCTGATTTCAAATCTGGTGTTAAAATTTGTCCAAGACTTCAGGATTTTTCAAAAAATCGAATTATAGGTAAACAGTTAAACTTTTACTTTTTCAAGGTTAAAAACATTCGTACCATAATCTCCCTATTTTTCACATATTCTGCAACGTTTCAGCTTTAATTTAAAAAAATTTCATCGCTCTATCGCATTTCTATCGAAAGTTATTTCGTTTTGAATCGAGAAAAGTCAGTTTTCCCCACTGTGCCAATTAACGTTCAGGTCGCGCTCTGATTGGTCTGCGGTTTACGTTAATAACTCCTTAATAAAGCCACGGACGTAATTTTTGCAAAGGAAAATGTTACTTCGAATGAACTCAAGAGCCTTCAATTTCCGGATGTTAAAGGAATTTTGAGACACCCTGTATCTACAAGTATAGAGCCGGAGTACATTATCTGACCGGAATGGTCGCTACATAGATACTGGATACATTCCCTCGCTTCGGCTACCCTCGGTACAGCGAAAAACAGGGTTTAACCCTGTTAAACGATGCCACTGGTCACAAGAAGTTTACCTGGCCGAGAACGGTCGCGCTTAATTAGCCGACCCAAGTTCCATGGTTCGGAACTTGATTCTTCGTAGTAGACAAAGTTTAATGATTACGCCGAGGAAACGAGCTGGGATCAAGCAGCGATCCACTTATCTGGATAATTGAATATAAACGAATCGCGCTAGCGAATAACGCTAGCCTCGGCAATGAGACTGCCCGGGTAGAAGAGAATTTGTAGCGAACGAGTCGGGGCGAGTTAGGTGAATCGTTGATCGACTAGGGGCCCGAGAAAGGCGTCACGGAGGAAGGGCCGCGAGGTGCAGGCCGCGCGCACACACACGTTCACCGGCAATCCTGATAAATTGCCGCTTACCCACTGCTTCTGGGGAAAAGAATCTTCGTCGCGTTTATCAGAGGACGTTATCTCCGCAGCGGATCCGTTTATTTCTCGCAGAAGGCAAAGGACGTGACGGCGATTATCACTCGCGAACGATCGCACCGAGTATTGACACGGGAAACGGGTCCTCTGCCTACGACGAGCCAAAAGCGATTTGCTCTGACTAATGAGCGCGACCTTCTCGCTGGAATTAGCGATACTGTCAAAACAATGGGATACAGAGTTTTGATTTGGTAGTTACTCCGATTTCGAAGTTGCCTTTGGCTGAAATTTGTTCAGATTTGTATTGTTATTAAAATCGTCATTTTTATTCTGATGTTACCACGTGGGATTGAAAATTATTTTTCACGTCTACTAACACAGAACATTATGTAGATTGCATTTATTTGGTTTCGATGAAAGTCACATAGGTCTTGAATCTTCTGGAAAAATGTCATTTTTTTAGTAACATTCCAGTCCATGAACATGGCTGAAATGGTTCAAGCTTTTTAGAATGGATGGAGCTTTTTGAAATAAATGGATATCTTGAAATATGTTAGTAGTACCATTAAAATTTTCCTTCAAAATTAATACTTGCCAAGATAAACGACCAAATATGATTTGCAGCTCCCAGTTTGAGAGTTATTTTCGCCCCTCGAACCATGAATGATGGCTACGGCAGCAAAATTTCGTGCCTCATTTAGCTGCACTGCTATATGTTAAGAAAACCCGTTACTTTTATCCGATCACAGTATTTTATCTCTGTCCAACTTCCGAAAGGTTTCAACTTCATATAAGAATTCATCGACCATAACTCTCTTAAACATTTTCAGAGGTAGTTATAAAAGCTAAGTTATTGAATATATTTGTATATTTTACATGTTTTTCAATCATCCTTGCAATTATTATATTCAGAATCCGAACCCTGGTTTTAGAAGTCGGTGAGAAGTAGGTACACTCAATAAAACTAAATATCATACTTCAGAATAAACTTATTCATTAGTAAAAATAGAATAGACATTACTCTTTATTTGAATTTAGAGATAACACAGTGACCGATTGAAAATTGTATTAAAATACTAATTGAATTAAAATAAAATAAATTTATTTCAGGTAGCCAAAGAATCTTCACGGATTCTTAATAAGTTTCACGTGCCACATATACTCGCGAAACAGAACTACGCGGAATTAAACAATAACACAGATTGAGAACCGGATTCGTTTACAAGCGTGAAATAGAGATCCCTGGTTTCGATTACGATTGTTAGCACATTGAATGTCGATCCTCATATTGATTCTCGGACCGTTGTTATTTCGATCCTACATCGGTTCTCGTATCTTCTTCCTAGAGAGTCAGAATAGCCGATGCTTTAGGCACGGCGACTTACAAGGGTCGGCCGATACTTTGGAATCGGTGGCAACGACACCGTCACCGTATTGTCGATCGACCGATACAGGACCGAAAAAATGACAGTCCTAGAACCAATATAAGGATCGATATCCGATATATGAAACTTCGGTCCTACATAACAGTTATTTAGAGTATTGGTACTTCATAGATGTTTCAAGGACCGAAACCGATGTCACAACTGTTTTCAAGCTCTGGTACTAAGTGTTAGGGAGTTCTAAGTGAGTTAGAAGTGTTTCTGTAATTCTATGTCTGTATAGCAGTTTTCGAGACCTCCTCTTCCGGATCGAAGACTAGCCCACAAATCCTTGTGGAACAAGATCAAACCCGTCGCATCTGGACGAGTGACTAGTTCGAGGTAACTTTTAATCAAAATATCCTGCGACATTCCATTAAACTGTCCACGTAACTCGATTACACGCGAGTGTGCAGCGATTCGCACGAAATCCCTTGAAATTCGTCGTATAATGCGTAGGATTACGAAAATGAAAATTTCGTTAGGGAACCGAGGCTGAAAATTTCCGAGTGGCCGTGGTACCGAGCGGCTGAGTGTGGTAACTTAGTCTTTGGATTATGTGCCTACAGAAAATTTGGTCGTTGCATCGCGTGGTACCGTGGTACTACTATCAATAACCCAGGAGACCGTTAATACGCTAGCGTTAATAAAATACCATGTTCAAACTACTCTGGGCTAATTGGATTCCTCCTCTACTCCCTTACTAACGATGAGAGGGGGGCGTAGGAGAGAGTGTGGGGAGAGGGAGGAAGAGCAGCAGAAAATGTGAAAGAAGAATAGAGAGAAGAGAACTGACTTATCACAGCCATAGCAATAATTACGGAGGCACGCGGTGATTGCAAGAGCGTATTGATCTGTTACGACCTCTTTACCGGCTCCCATCATGCTTATGCAGCCATGAAACACGAATGGACTTTTGTTTGATGAAAGCGAGAGGAATATAATGGAATATAATGGAACGTCTGAAGAGTGAGAGAAAATTAAGAACAACAATGAATTATAATTAATAATAATACACCTGCGAAATACCAAGTGAATCGCAGAGTAAATTCATTATTTTATATTGCCCTGAGCGAAACCGGCCTTTAGAAGCTCGGCAATAACACGACTAAAAATGCGCTATAGTCGTAACAAACAGCCAGCGAGCTCCGTGCAATACATTAATTTCCAACAATTTTTAAATTAGTGAATTGTGTGATTACATTCAGTAAAACGGACTGCTTTGTTTGTATCGAATCATTGTTTCCTCGTCGTGTTACAAGATAATGGCGTATCAGCGTCACTGCTTTTTCTTTTAGATATAAAAATCAAATCGTGTGATCGACACTACTCCATCAATCAATTAACCTTCTAACGAAATGGTGAAAGCGTCTCACACAGGCTGTGTCAGTGTCGCTCCCTTTTAGCAGTTTTCAAACAGAAAAAAAATAATCAAGCTTCGTTACCGTTTCAAAGCGAATGGCCATTGTCGTTCGGCGGGCTCGAAATTATCCGGTGCGGCTGCGTGGATCGTGGGTGGAAGTTTCCAGCTGATTAACGACCTTCCTACGATATTACATCGAAAAGGCCAATTCACGGCAATTGATCGATTTACCCGAATGTATTTGGGCACGCGAGCAACGATAAGCTTGACTTTCTAAGGAGGCCTTGCTCCACCTATATGTATGTATACATGTGGGCCGCGCCCAAAAACTATCTATACGCTGGCACATGGGGATTCCTCATAAACAAATGAAAATAGGAAAGAATAACATTTTTTTGTTTCATACTTTACGTTTCCACTTTATGCTTATATAATTACAGCTAAAATATAATTCAACCAGACAATTAATTAGACCACAGTCATTACTGTTGTGCGCAAAGTGTGGCGATCCAATTATGGAGGTCTGTACACCGATCAATACACATACAATATTTCGGCACTTTATGTTTTTAAATTCGTAGCCACTTTGCTAGATCAGGTTTCGGCAAATATTGCTAGAAAAACAAATTATAGCTTTTTCTAGAAATAAACATGTTAATCTTGAGTATGTGATATCGAAAATTATTTCAATTAATATTTATTCTTTGATTTTTTTAAAAGTAATTTTACCTGATACCGAATACCTGATTTTAAAAGCTTGCCAAACATAATTAGAATGAATATTGAGAGGATCTAACGTTATCTGTTTATAAAAACGAATATCTAAGTATAAACGATAAATAAACAACTATTCTGTCCCCTACACGTCGGGAATGTGAATGACATGCTTGGAGATCCACATTCGTGACTACGATGCAAACATTGGACTCGTTCTTCCCCATTATTGTCATTATCGTAATTGTCCTCGCAAAATAAATATTCTATGTCATCGTCGTAATTAACATTGTCATCTAGTACTACGAATTCGTGTACACTCAACGTGTTCCACATTGGGTATAAGCGTATTTCAACAGAAAGGTAGTAATTGTTGTTCCACATGAATTTATCTAGAAAAATTTTCAAGATAACGGGGAAAAATGATAGGACATCTGTTTTAACATTCTCACTATTTTGTACATCCATCTTCATTTTTTATCACAGAAATTATTCGTTACGGCAGAATTTTGATTCAAGAGTTAAAGATTGGCATGTATATCTTGTTTCATATAAACGAATACTACGCTTAATCTTCTAATCCAAAATATGAATTTTCTTCCGATATGATATGGAAACACAAATGGAAAAGGAAAAACAAAAAACGAGGACTGTGTTATCTTTTTGTCTGCGAAGGTATACAAACAATAACAACACACAAGATGAATGACACATTTTACTGCTATGCATTTCACAGTTGTGGTGATTAGAAAATTCTTCATCGTTTAGATATCTACAGAAAAAGTTTATATTTTCCTCCCCAAAAGTTACATGTATAACGACTACAACAAAATCTAATGTTGTTTCAAAGGAAATTAATAACATACATATTTATTATTCAGAATCTTCGTAGCGAGTCTGACTCGATATTGTAGAACAAGGGTTTAAATGCCGTCTTAGAAACCTCTCTCCGAAATGGAAAGTGTGGACATCGGCCGTGAAAATAGTATTCGGAAAAGCGCGGGGCATTCGTGGGACAGCATAAATTTTTTCACGGCGAGAAAAGTGCTGGAAATCTTTGTTCGTACGGTACGTAAAAACCGGCGACGTCCGATCGATCGGTCGTGTTGCACCGACGAAACGGAGCTATCGGTGTGTATCGTGGATTAATCAGGATCCGTCGGGTATTTATTATCGACCACGAGATGCTGGCGGGAGAGGTTTCGGGAGGCCAGAATCGATGCGCGGGAAGCTCCGCGATATCTTAAGCACCCCGGCGCAGATACGGGAGCCGATGGTAAGACGGTTGAACAGTGCCATTTATATCGTCACAGCCGGAAGGAAGTAAAAAGCGGGACGGTTAAACGGTTGCTATTTATCGTGCCACGGGAACGGGAATGGTTACTTCGCCAAGGAATACTTTAAACAATCCCGAGGCACTGAGCCACCGCCGCCGTTGGCGTAGAGCGGTGAGGCGCGGCGGGCCGTGGTGTGGTGTGGTGTGGCACGGTGTGGCCACTTTTTCCTGACCGAGTTTCCGGTAATTGCGACCGACACCAAGCAACTTTGCCGCGACGTCGTTATTTTCACCGAATACCCTCTCCCCTGGTTCACGGACTTTATCGATAATCGCGATTGAGTCACGGACGGTGGGACCCTGCCACCACGACCAACTCCGAAATAATCTATAACGTGTACCTCGCGGGGTAGGACAAGGGAGAACATCTTTCGGCGTTTCTTTGAGAATTTAATCGGAGGATCAAATGGGGAGCGTTTCATTAACCACCCGCATCGCATTATCTGCGGGCTCGCGGTTCATCGACTAATCGCTGTGGTCGGTGCTCGATTAAATCGAAATCATTATCGGTAAAATAATTTGGTATTTAATGAAACGGGGTTATGTTTCAACGGCTGCTACTGAGAATAATATTTCCCCGCGCGAATCTACCTTCCTGACGGAACTGTTAAAAACATTGTTCCACCTTTCAATAAATACACATTTTTCTCGCATATCTTTGTTAATGTTCAATAAGGAAATTTTAAAGGAGATAGATAAATAGTTTCACACAGACTGTATACACACAAAGATTCGCATACACACGATTTTTTTTAATACGTCAGAATTATTAAGTATACACATTAAATGTCACGATACAAAGTGTCTTTACAAATACGATTATTGGAAAAGAATTGTTTTAGCTGTGGCATGAACTTTATTTTACCCAATATGAAGCAAGATGCAGTAATTGTTGTTACGCCAACACTTATTGACGATAATGCTAATATTATGTCGTATGATTTCCGTTGTCAGAAGTTCGTTTTGCTTTAAGTTGCTACTTCAACACAGAGAACGATTATTGTTAAATTTTGTTTGATATCTTCACATTGACTCTGACACGTTATAAAGGATAATAATATTTTCCGGTGGTTGCGCGTTTGTAAACAAAAACTCAAAGTATTTATATACTTCTTATGTTTACACTTGGTTAACGAAGCACACGGGTCGTTGAATATGTATGCTTCGAAGTTTGTGTCGATCAATGTTGTTGTGGATAAACGCTGGTGCCGGTAGGTTCGTTTCAGTGAAGTCCTGTAGGTCAAAAAATGCAACGGTGTAAATACAATATTTTGCAAGTGTCGCGTAAATATTAAAGTTCAATCATGCCGGAAGCAAACCTTTATAAGAACAATTAAAAAATATTTTGGTAGCATTATTCAAGAAAGCACACCCTATGTATACTATACCGCGTATCAGTCGTTTGTGATTTAAGATTCGGAACTTTTGAAGTTTAAAAAAATAAAAGTATAATATAATAGTAGCACTCTATGAATGTGAAAGCCATCATTCTTTGCACGACAGTGAAAAGTTCGGGCTACCTAGCACACGTATCGATAACAATCTGTGACATTGTTATTGATGCGTTTCAATAAAGGAAAAGTCGATCCGGCATGATCAATAGGATATTTATTTACGAAAAGCTAGAAAATAAAGTTAATTCACCGTGACAGTTACGGCTGTTCATAAAACAAGAGTGAAGCGAACAAAATGGAGTAGAAATTCTCGGTGTTTATATACATAGATGCGGTGTGCCATACCTTTTTCTGTTTTTTGCTTCTGTCGAAGTAAGAGGTGAATTGTATTTTACCTGTGAATTGTATTTTACCTGTGAATTTACTGTTGACCTGCTTCGAATGGCCATCCGATTTTACTCTGCTGATCGTTTCGCATTACCGCACCCGCAGAACGCTCTTTTTCAACAATGATGAATATTCGTGCGCGGAATAATACATTCTGTTGTTTTATTGGACTAACCGGTGTCATGGATATATTGGCGTTAATTCGACGCTACGTAATGCCATTAATGAATTCGGTTTTTCGTGGTTAATAATGCCCCGACGCGAGGAAAACCGATGGAAATTTCGCGAACGGTAAAACCTGATAAAAATTATATTAGGATTGTCGTTAATGCCATAATTCTTTTATCGTGTACATAACGCTACACCGCGTTTTCATATTCGACATAGATTATTCATCGTCCAATCTGTACTGAATAATTTAATTCTACCTGTTTGTAGATTAGTTACGTGATATTATAATGCGTCGAATTCACATATTCATCGATCTGTCATTGTCGGAAAATATTCTAATAATTCATCCATACCGCGTGATCGTAAATTAACTAATCGCTATGGAAAAGTGAACGCGTTTTCACCACGTTTTTTTATTTAGTTTTAGTTATTCGGTACGAGGAAATGTCTAGGAAAGACGAATTTCCTATTATTTTGTAAATCCAGCTGGCTATAGTAATACATAAACGCCTATAATTGAAGAACAATAATTCCACCAATTTTATTTCTCATTTACATTAAACAAACATGAATAATGTGATGTTTCATCGTATTGTTTACATTACAGGCAAAATCAATATATTTGGTTTGGCTAGGTCGATTGCCTGTTGCATAGTTGATAAACGTTGTTTACAAACAATTTATGTTTTGATTTGATAAACTAGTGTATGAACCGGTCACGTAAAAGTCTATAATTGTAACGATATATTAAATTGGTCCTGCAATTTGTTGTTTCGTTGTGGAAAAAACATTGTCAATCTTTGTAAGAGCTATTATAAGAGCTATAGTGAAATTATCGCGGAGATTGAGGATCGAGCCCGATCCGTATCTCGCAATTACCCCTTCGGTATTGACTATCGAGTATAGCGAGGCGGATCAAGGTTTTGCACAGCTAGTCACTGGCAAGTTAATAATCTAATACGCTGGAAATGGTTAATTGCGAATGGCTCACTCTATGTCGCGATTACGGCGTTTCGCAGCGTGCAAATTTAATGGGTATTACACGGTCGTTGGCAGCATCGGCGGGGGTCGGTTTCAATAACGTTTTGTTTTGGATCGATCGTATCGAGAAGCCGATCACGACGACGCCGACCGAGGGGTTTCGCAGTGCACTACACACCGACAAAAACCATTTGTTCTTCGGTTTAATGATTAATTCAACGTCGCGACATTCGCTTAGTCCTCCGCCCCCGTGCTTTGCCGCGCTCGAAACTACCCGAAGAGTGGAACTATATCGCGGCTATTTTACATTCTGTATTTCCCGGTTCGTTATTTATGCAAACCACTAGAATATACGATGAGAAAATGTATGTTTATGCAAATCGTCCATACAAACATTTATTTATGTTTCGAGGGTACCCTTAACCTTTAACCAGCTTGTTATTCGCCACTGCCGAATGTCCCCGCCTCGCGTTCCCCGGCGTGCTTTGAAACACGAATTACTAACAGGATTCCGGGGAATTATTCGCAGAGCGCGCACCTACTTTCTCCAAGATCTTCCCGCCTCCTAGACATTCGTTCTACCTCCGCGGCGACACACCTATTTCACGACACGTTTTATCATTTCCACTCCGTTTCGTCACGCGTGACGGATTACAGCGGAAACGTTACGTGCGGCGAGGATTAGCGAACACGTTAAACACCGTTGACGAGAAATATTAAATAGCCCGGGAAATTGTAGCTAACGTGCTACCAGTGGATGCACGGACGTGAAAACATTGCTCAATCCGCTGGTCACCGTCCGGGAAAATCACTAATGTGTATAACAACATTACTGTCGCTGGATTGTAATCCCAATCGTGTAAAATAACCGATCTGGTTTTCAAGTTTTGGGTCATCGAAATTACTGTCTCCCGGTCACTGATTCGACACTCAACGTGTTTGCGAGTGATTAGAAAACTTGTCTCTGCATTTTGCGACTCTTTCACACTGTTGAAAAAGATACTAGTGCATAATAAATTAATAATTGTGTACAAACTACAAAATCTATGTGTATTATAATTAGACTGCGGATCTTTATGCAAAATAGAAATGGTTGGAATCAATTGCAAGCAGGCTTGTGCGAGAACCCGAAATCTCGGGAAACCCGAC
>CM052335.1:8812055-8898899 GCA_028455595.1 Lasioglossum vierecki
AGCTCATCGGGCAGTTACATCTTTCATCGTCGATTAGCTAATGAATATTGGTTGTCAGAACTGTATTACAGTTTATTAAAAAACGTATTTACTTTAACCATAGTCTTAAGCGGAGAGTAGAGGATATATCGAGAGACGATACGGGATTGACCGACCTACTTAAACGAAGCTCCGAGCTCGTTTATGAAGTTATTTAATGATAATTTTATACTCCGAAAGGTTTTAGTGTCGTTATATTTCCTTTCAGCGTTTGGATATTTACAAGTTCATGTAATTATTTTTTCGATTGTTTTAAAAACATCAGAGCACGAAAGGGTTGAATCAATCGTTACGTCCGTACAGCTTGGTAAATACTCGCTATTGAAAGCACTGGCAATAGCTCAGTAAATGTGTGATATTCATGGATTCATCAAATATCCTATATATATATACAGCTTATATATTAAATATATATATATATATATATATATTTATTTATTGCCTTCATGTTGTCGGGGAGGTAGCTTCATTATTTGAATAACTTTCCTTTTGCGGTACATTTACGATAAAATTAGCTTTTCAGCAGTTTGTCGAATAAATTTCTTTTCAATATTGAATCGTTTTAATGAAAAAGTTTCTGTACTCTGAAAATTTTAATTGATGAAAGAAGAACAATGGCCACTCGAAACTTCTGTCCGGCAACGTATATTGCTCGATTTGTCGGAAAATTCTGATGCTTTTGCGTTTACAATTTAATCATGATCGGATTTAGTTATTGGACCGTCCAAACGGAATACTAAAATGAAATACGTGACTGCTTAACAATCATGTTTTTATTAACATCATCTCTCCGACAGTTATATCCGATCAATTTCTATATTTTATTTTAGCTTATGTTCTAACTTAACGATGTTAACGAGCGTACCATACCGCATAAAACACTATGTAGAGTCGTAACTATTTATATTGTTTTTCGTGCAACTTTAGGGAATTTTTGTTATCAATCTGCCGTTGCCAAGAAGATCAACAATTAGAAATGATTGAGTAATTTCGGGAACCGAGCAACGAGTAAGGGATGTCGACCCCCGATTTGCGGTCCGTGTACGCGCTGACAACCCTACTTCAAGCCCTTACAAACTCGAATAGCCTCTTAACTTGCCGAGGCACAGTGCACCAGAAACAGCAGCGTTTCTGGGTGACTCGTTGCCTCGCAAATTCGTCGGACGACGATTGCATTTCGAGAAAATCAAACCGTCCATAGGAAAGTTTTCCTCTTCGAAACGGAATCGAGTCACCCCGGGAGCCAGGCTAGCGTCGTTCAATGACTTTTACCTCGCTTCGCAGAGGATGCAGCGATCTCGATTTATAAGTTCGTGCCCGGCCAAGGTATTTGCATCTCGTTCCGACAGCGGCGCGGCGCCAGAGAGTTGCTTCCCTGAATTTCCTCAAATTTATGCAAATCCAACGGAGTGGTTGCGTACGGAAAAGGAGACGAAACATCTCTGCGATGACTCAACGATTAGCCACTCGATTCGTTTCGTTCTTTAATGGATGCAACGAGTTGTTTAACCCATTCAATGCCTAACAATATCGTCGTTGGATACGTATGCGATAAATGCGATTAATTTTTACTAACCACGTGTCGAATATGTGACAACTCTAATCTATATGCAATTTTAATTTTACTTTATTTCAATGAATCAAACTAATGAAAATATTGAATTTTTACATAAAAAATTTTTGTATGACATTTATATAGAAAATTTCTAAATTTCATATACAAGAATTTTTCATATGAAAATTAAATTTTTGTATATAAAATTTATATAGAAAATTTAATATTATTGAGGTTTATTTTGAATTTTCATATAAAAAGTTTTATATTTTACTAATACAGTTTTATACCGATATAAGACGATGCCTCGGGGCCGGCTTTCGTCGTACCCTGTTGATTAGTGAAATGTGAAAGGGAATAGATTTTTACTTTTAATGGAAAAACGTATAATAAGTATATTTATTAAGATACTACGTGTTCGTTGTTAGAGTGTGGTTTTACGTCTGTCATGTATACTAGACGCATGCCATTAATCGGTTAATTGTACAGATGTCGCTCAGTTACATTACAATAGATAATTTCTATATTATCAACATATATGATCACTTTCAGTTACATATATTTCCAACATACCCTACAGAGCTCGAATTTCTTGAGAACGTTCGAGAGGCTCGAACGATTTCAATGACTGCGGCACAGCGTTCGGAGAGTTAAACAGAGTTGAACAGAAAAAATATTGGCGTACACCATGTTTGCATTAAACGGTTTGAATTAGTAGACTTGAAGATGTAGACGCGAGCTACGAGGTCTGATAAAGCCTTCTGTCTACGTTGTATTGGACTAGAGAAGCGCATACAACGATATATCACTTGCTGTACACTTCAGTGTTGCGTACAATGTAAATCAATGGACGACCGTACACGAAGCGTCATCATCACGTTATCGTCATGATCTGCGTTCGTCATGACGCGTAGTATACGTTGCCGTGATTATCTGTATATGAAACGCTACGTCGTAATCCTATCTTTGCACCCTCTACAATTTTGACATCAAGATATGAATCACGACGAATTTTCATCTACTGTTATTGATTCTAAAGACCCGCATCACTATTATACATATTATTGGGTCTATAACTTAAAAACATCTATTCATAACTGTGTTGGTGGATTATCGATCGTCTTGTATAATAATAGAAAGATGATATCGGCGCAAAGGTTCGATAAGGTTGTTTCCTCTTTCTTGAAAAGGATCCATATTGGGATCGAAACGTTGAAAGTTTAACCAAACTAGCACGATTGCTTTATTAATATCACCGATCGAACCTTTGCGCCGATATCATTTTTCTACTATTTCTATTCATAACCTGCAAAATCAGTCAACAGTGTTTGAAAATTTTGAAAATTGACGAAAGAAACATCGTTTGCTCGTGGAATCGTATGGCGCTCAAATTCCCTAAAAAAATTCCGGTTTTTAAGTTATAGATCCAATAATATTGTTCATTTCCTACGAAAGGCTTGGATGGTCAAGCACCCTTACGCTCCCGTGGTCCTTTCCTGCTGCTCAGCCCATTATTACGAACGTCAAATTGTGTTTCACTTAATTGACGAGGTAACTATCTTGGAACAAGAAAACGCGCCGCACGGAAACAGTCATTAAACGTTCAAATAGCCGAGGTGTTTACCGCGCGGAAATTACGAAAAGAAACACACCGAGGAAAATGATCCCCTTCCGGCGAAACGGCGCGGCGTGGCGCGACCTGTCCCGCGTCCCGTCGCAGCGAACCGCATCATTCAGCCGGGCTATCGATCTCAATATCTTTCCGGCGACGCTTTTTCCGCGGTCCATCATCAATCTTTTATTGCAATTTATCGTATTGTGGAAAACTAATTCCATCGACCCCCACCGGAGTGGCTCCTCAACTCCTGCCCCGCAAAACGAAATCGAGTTTCGTCGATGGGCGGCAGCATTCCGCGCTCGTAATTCCATTACCGGCGCGACAGTGACGAACTGCGCTATTCCCGGGCTAGCGGTGGCGGTGGCGGGGGCGGCACCAAAAATTAATTTTATTTCATTCAGCGAGAAACCACCTGTTACACGGCCAAGTCTGACGTTTAACGGTGTCTAATACGCGCGCAAAATATTTTGTTCCGCGATCGAGGTCGCGCACGCCGCCGCCGCCGCTCGAACTCGTCAGTAAACATCTGAATTAACGACGGTCGGCGGGTTGACGACCCCTCGACGAGTTTCGATTTAATTTCGCCGACGGCACAGCAGCGGGACGCGTCAAAGTCGCAATTAAATTGCGATCAAGCAGCTGCCGGGGTCGAGCCAGTAAGTAAAAACAAACGAGTTGTCGCGCGCCCTTCCGCACCGTACCCCTTCGGAGCACCTCGATGACGACAACCCCTTCGACTAGGCAGCGGCTTTAATGTATCCGCGGTCACGACACACCCTTTCCCCCAGAGGTTTTCGGCGATTTTTTATTTCCGTCGCCGTCGAACTAGATACACTGGTGCGCCGCAGACGGTTGCCGACGACTCCGGGAGAGCTTCCAGTCGCGGCCTGATTTATCGACGGGAATTCCGCGATAGCTTCGCCGAGGCTTGTCGCCGCGGAAGAGTAACAGCCCAAGGAATTGGAAGAGGCGTCGATCGTTCCTGTTCTCACCCTCCCGCGTCACTCCCCGCCAAGCGAAATATATCGCAAGCCACCCCTGCGCCTGCATGTCGATGCACTTATGAATCCGGAAATCGAGCGGAGCCTATCGCGAAACTGGCGAGTATTGATCTAAAACTTATCGGTCCCTGTTGTATTGATTTTGATGATACTAAAAAATGTTTGAGACAGTAAGTAGTTAACTGGCATTGGTAAACACACTCTACGATGTATTATCCTATTATTTGCGTAGAAGCGTAGAGGTCATATGAAGGTACTACGTATAAGCACTGAATCACTTCTGGCGACGAGCCATTAGTATAGAAGATATTTTGATTTTAATACTGGGGACTGTACAGGATGTAGCAGACATCTTTCTTTCTGGAATAACGTTTTAGGAATAAAATGGTCGTCACAGTGACAAATTCGAAGTAATTTCTTGCATTAGTATTTTCGCTAATAGGAATATTACAATCATAGGAGGGTAGGGTAGCACAGTTGCTGAAGATTATGAAGGGGTGGAGACGTGGAAATAATAATGACAGATCGCTGCAAGTTCCCTCGTGAATCAAATTGTATGCAGCAATTTCAATAATTCTTAGCTCTTTTAAATAGTTAATGTATTAGGTCTTCATTACCTTTTATTCAATTATTTATAAAGTAGAGTTGCAATTAATCAGAAAATCGTTGACTATAAGTAGTTTTGATTTAATGATGGACATTTGTATTTACAATAAGGTACACAATTAAATTGTTAAAATTAGAATATTTATATTTGCAACAGGACGAATTTATTTTTCAACCCAATACAATCTTCTGATTTTTTTAAAGGATTTCTTCCGTCTGAATGGTTCAAGCATATGAGTATGCGAGGAAAACGTTGATATCCCTTCCGTCATTTTTATATCTGCGTCTTATAAACCCGTTTCCAATTTTGCTGTACTAAGCAGTAAAGTGGGAATTTGGTAACTGGAGATGGATTATTACTGATGGTTAATTTACGTCATTAATTGTGACGTTTCTAAAAAAACTATTGTGACGTTTCTTCACAATTATCTCTCGCCAATTATTGAATCCTATAGAACACGAGCAATTGATTAAATGAAATAACGTGGAAAAATTCATTTCTATTCGATAGCATTGAGCACTTGACTGCAATTATCTTTTTCAAACGTAAATTGGCAATAGTATTTCTGTACGCAACTTCAAATTAAAACAGAGAATTTTCCACGCGGTTAATGGTGTGATATAACCGAGTACGGAACTCAATTAAAAATTGAAATATCGTGGTCAAGTGTAAACGATCGATTATAATAGAATGATTGTTATAAAAAAAGCGACTGATAATGTCAGCAACAGTATTATTATTATCGCAGCAAGGTGAATGTTAAAATGTTAACAAAAGCATCAAGCAACACATTGGAAATAATTATAAGATACAAGATTAACATTTCGAAGATCGTGTCCGACGGATTTTCTAATAAATATGCAAATTATAATAATCATACGGTTCATGCATATATGTATGACCTACTCGTTTCCACGTAAAAGATAATCTTATAAGAATACAAAATTATATTATAGAAATTGCATAATAATTTATTTATAATCATAATCAACTTGTATGGCGGAGTTGGGCTTTGAGGAACGTCCAAAATTGAGTTTTTTCTGATGATGAATCCGTGATTTTTAAATTATCAAGAATTTTTAAGTTAGTCATGAATTTGTTATTGGAATCAAGTTATACTTTATCGTATCGCATTTTTATTATTCATATTATTTAATATTTATGTGTTATTATAGATTATGAATGGTTGTTATATCAGTCTTGAGTAACTTATTGCTCACGAACATCGACCCCTCGAATCGGTACATCCACTTCATGCTGACTCACTCGAGCCACGTAGGGGAGTACATCGTCTCATAGTAATACTACTGAAAATTTAAGACTATCGTTCGAGCAGTGATATAGGACAATATATTTCTCCTGTACGGCCCGAATGATTCGGAACGGTAATGGAGGTAGCGGCCCCAGGGGCCGACATACACGACCAATCACACCCGGGCGTTTTAGTTTATGGATACGACCTGAATTCAGCGAAAAAAGTTCATTTCAATAGCATTCAAAATAATCTAATATTTGTTCCAATAATATTTATTTCCTGCCACTGTTCTTCACACCGTGGCGCCAGTTTTCCTATCTCTCCATTGAAAACATTCCGACTAACTTGCAACGACTATTCTCGAGTCGCACGTTGAACTTTTTTGTTCGAACGATATCACGGCTTCGCGAGATATGCATTCATGAGTCCAAAAACATGGAAATCGCATGGTGAAAAGGTCTGGACTGTATGGAGGGCGTTGTTGACTATAATTTTCCGGGACGGAAACGTTTCTTTGTCCATAGAAAACGTATCACAACACGAATCTCAAATTTGCGATACAACTACCACCGGGCATTCATTCCCTGGCAAGTAAAGTCTTAATAAATAACTGAAAATATACAGGGCGCGTCTCGTAATATAATGACGTCGAATAAGTTATTTGTTGGACGAGTAAGTTTTTCAAACAAATGCTGTCCGATCTCCAGGGGTGCATCCAGATCTGCAATCTGTTTCTTTGCCTTTTTAACGAGATACGATGGTCGCCTTTAGTTTTCTAAAGAAAATGCCCAATATTTTGTTCTTAAAGTTCAAACACTTCGAGCATTGCTTGAAATAAAATTTGTCTTACAAATATTATAGGAACTATATTCATTATGCCCTGCTTAGTGTAATACAGATTTAGGGAGAATGTAGTATCCGAATTCGAGAAAAGTTATTGCCATCCATTTCAATAAACTGAAGGTGATATAGAATTTGTTCGAAAAATGTATTCGCACAACGAACTTCAAAGCTATTTGAAGTCGTCGTACAACGAGACTCACCCTTTTACCTTCATCTGCTAAGTGCAAATATAATGTAAAGCATTCCCCATTAATAATAATCACATTTATCGTTGAAATATTCTGTCATTTTGTAGAAGAAATGGTTGCGAATTGAGTGTGGGTTAGGAAGGAAACTAGTTTTTAAGGGGTGGTTGTACCGTGAGTGAATCGACAGTATGATCATTGAACGTGGACCGAACGAGAGGGGATCGATAGTGTGTGTATTGAGCCTAATTCTCTAGGAACCGTAGTTTCCGTCTCAACATCCGCCGCTGGAACGTCAAAGACACCGTCCGTGAAAGATAACAAACGTAGCTCCGTGGCAACATCCTTTGGGACGATCCTATTAACCTGCAAGTGAGAGGCAAAATTCCGGCACCATTGATTTCTACGCTTCTACGAGTGATTTTCGAAAGATCACTGGCGAGTCTGGCGGCGACGGTGGCGCAGCGGTTGGAGGGGAGGAACGTTGCAGACGTTCCCCGCTTGGTCGAAGCACGAAGCGAGACGGAGAATTATGTGGGCCGACTTTGTTCGATGACTTTCGGCTTCCCATCGACGCCCTGATTTATTGCATTACACCCAACACTGACACTTACACTGGCGCGGGAGCCGTTGCCAGCAACCGAGGGGCGAATTTTATTTACTTTTAGCGAATCGATCGAGTACGAGAGATAGAGGCGGCAAGAGAAAAACCGAGCAAGAGTTGGAAAAAGACCGGTGTACGGAAAGAGCTGGTCAAAAGGGGAAGCGAAGAAGAGGGTAGGATAGCTAGCCACCACGGTAGGATGAGAGCCAACGAGTTACGTGGCCTAGGAGAGCCCGGAACCAGTCTTTCGTTTCTCTCGACGTTATATCATCGTCTGGTTCCTCGAAGGCCGTGAATTCACGCCGACAAATCGGCCCAAAGATCGGTACACGATTCTCTCTCGAGCTTGCACAGAGTTTCACGGTTCGTCGGCTTCATGCCCGAATTACTATAATATCATGTTCACCCGAGCGCTCGTCGCTCATCTTTCTCAATGTTTTCGACAGTAACGTCGATCCGCCTTCTCCAACGTCGCGTCGCCTCTATTTATTTTCACCCTCGTCGCGCTCGAAATATCCGGCGACGGGCTCGCGAGAACTCGAACACGCAGAAATTCGATCGGCAAACGCGGCCAGACGAGACAAGCATTTTTGCAGGGTCTCGAGCTCTCGGCTGCCATCTCGCCGGAAATTTCGCGAGCTACCTGGAAACCTTTCAGTTTGTGCAAGGGACGCACTTCATATCGTCCTGCCGCTGGAATCAAAACTGAGGAGAGATCCCGCGTCGAAATGTACGACGAACTACACCGCAGTCCGCGAAAATTTCGGCAAGATAATATTTGCCAGAATTCGAGTGCCCGGCGAACTCCGCAGCTGCAAAGAGCGAACCGAAACCGAATTGTGGAAACTGAGGCTACGGATATGAGGAATTTTACGATTTCGGAAAGCAGAGGGAACGATCCAAAGTTTGCGCGACCCTCCGTACTTCCTAAATCCACCGATCTCCCATATGTTCCGTCACTCTGCAATCCTCCACTTTTTCACTTAATTGCTTCTCTTCGACTCTCATTTTCAGAAACCTACGGAATTGCTTTCTATTCTTCCGAACGCTGTGCAAAGTTAGGCTTCGGCTCTTTGTACGAGAGTTAGGTATTATTGGAATTGTTCCGAATAAATATTTATCTGAAATAATGATTCGGAGAAATTCTTTTTAGTCGAATGTTTTATTCGGAAAATAATTATTCATTATTCGTAACAAGTTATTCGAATGATTCATCATTATTTATTCGAATATCGATTGCATGTTTATTCGAATAATAATAATACGAGTCATTGTTTATTACTTTCGATTTTAATCCAATTTCGTAAGCATTTTTATGCGGATATATTCAGTCACGTATAATAAGTCCAATTCTTATTAACGTGCATACGATGATGGTGACGTTCTGTTTACGACTTTATGCTGTAGTATCATAGCGTGAATCGACCGAACGTACAAATACAACACGTATGTATACAAAACATTCATTCAGTCGATTAATGTCATAATGCAAAGTAATTAATATATCGCTAGTAGCAGAAAGTAAATGAAAGAATTAATTATCAGTCACATAGTTGGAAGCTCTGGACGGGAAAAGAGGATACTTTAATATTATGGATTAACTGCTTTGTACTAATCCAAGCTGTAGAACAATATTCGATAAGAAAAGAGCTCGTGCAGGAGCTTACTTTTTTTACTATACTGTAAAGTAATGTTCTAAGCACATGAAAAGTTCCTACGAACTTTTGAGAAGAAGACAGAATGTACAACACAGCGAACTCGGCACGTTTTTCAAAACTTGGTAATGAAAATTTAGCAAATGAATTACAGGGGCAAAATTTTACACAATTAACGTTAATTATTTCAACTAATGTCTAGTGATTATAAAACAAGGCAGAGAGCATCTGGGTTTGTAAGTCCGTACCGCTTCGCGTGCCCTAACATTCACAACAAGTAGAATCGGTCGGCTATGGTCAGACGCATCAGCCGATAGCACCGATCAGACTACCATTCTTCATTGCATTTGAATATAGGTGCGCTATCGGATCGTATCAGCACAGACACGTATCGGAAACTAAAAAAAACAGTATTATTATACAAACACATAATATGGCAATGCGAATTGTACAATACACAAAGGTAGGACCTAATAAATTCCCTACTTAGTATGGGCCTCCAACTGCCCC
The DNA here is from genome assembly GCA_028455595.1 of Lasioglossum vierecki. Classification (NCBI taxonomy): domain Eukaryota; kingdom Metazoa; phylum Arthropoda; class Insecta; order Hymenoptera; family Halictidae; genus Lasioglossum; species Lasioglossum vierecki. The sequence goes on from CM052335.1 coordinate 8,821,928, forward strand.
TTAATACTGATACAATTATAGCAAAGCTAAATATCAAAGCCTGTATTAGCATCCACTCCTTCTTACTAAACTGTAACTTACATATTTAGCGTTAGTGGACATTACTATTATACCCACTTGTAGCTCAAAAAAAATTTTTACTGTACTATTCCTGTGTTCACATTACTGTATTCACTTATATTATTCATGTAAAGCAAAATAAACCCAGAAGGGTTTCAAATGCTTATAAATAAAAAAAATATATTATACAAAAAAAAATGTTCTTTGTTTTGTTGTACTCATTTTTGTAAATAGAAGTTAATAGAAGTAGTAATGAAAGATGAGTCTAAAGCTTCCTTTCACAGAAAAATTACTGGAAATCTCGCTAATAGGCTAAAATTGCTTTAATCTACTCTCAGATCGAACCTTTGCGCCGAGATCATCAATAGATCTTGTTATTAATAGGCTAAAATGTTTCATAATGATTTATAAACTTCTGAGATGAAGAACGATATTCTATCAATGTTCGATTCGTTAACATTCCTATTAACCGATAGCTCATTTCGTAGTATTATAAAAAATAGTGTGAATCCTAAACCCACAAATTATGTTTTATATGAACATGAAACAATATCTAGAAATAACAAATAACAGCATGCGAGTAATTAAAGTTCGAGCCGTGTCTTGGATAACGTTCTTATTATTGAGACACGGCTCGGACAGGTTCTTATTAAAACTACCCTCTAAGATTTTTTGCTGTCGCAGTCTCACGTGATCGGTAATTCAAAATGGCTGTAGCGAGAAAGGCGTTTTATGTTCTTTAATCAAGCAAAAAACCGGTTTCCTTATTATATTATTACTTTGCTTGTATTCTGCGATTAAATGGAACCGTGTTCGTGCAATCTACCGAAGCAGTCTGGAAAAAGTAACTTGTATCACTCCACTAATATATACAGTTCGAATAAACGTAAATACATTAATCTAGCAGCTTGTGATAACGAAACATCACGAAGTATCTCTGGAAACCAGACACTCAAACATATTAATATTTGCAATTCCATTTTTCTGCGGCATTTCAACCGTCCGTGCCAATTGAAAGTACTGACAACTATTCATAAAACAAGATATAATCTGATTTCGTTATATATATATATACCATGTTAATTAAACTTTTTGTATTGCTGCGGAAGGTAACCGAAAGCAGCAAGAGGATTCAACTGAATCGCAGCGAGCTATAATCAATGATGTATCATTGACCAGCGGTATGATAGATAATCGCGATAAATCAATGCTCGGCATGAATCGTTTACTCTTAATGAAGAGACTTCGGTATTGAAGAAACAAGATAACAGTTAATTAATTATTTAAACGATTTTTCTCCGGATAGCTTACAGCTCTCCGCGTAAACTGATTTACCATCGTTCGTCGTCAAGAGATAATTCGCGAGCACTTCCCTCCGGTAATTCCATCGGTCTGGTGTACGGAATTAACGCGCGGCGAGGAACTTTCAGCCAGATTGTTCTCGACCGTATCGATATCGCAGCATAATTCGCACAAGTTTCCTTCCTCCGTTCCGTCACATTTCGTATATGCATCTAGTTGGACAGAGTGTTTCGCAACTGGTCGCGGTAGTTTCTGTAGTCCTGGGTTGCCAGCTATGAGGGAAAACCGCGCGACGCGTCTCAATGAGGGGCACGTCAAGGCGGATTAAAGCCGTGTTAATCACGCTTCGCGTGCTCACGCGGTTCCAAACTATTTCGAGTAATCAGGGCACGATCGAAGTATGTACCGCGTTTTCCACATCGAAGTTTCAACTTTAAGAAAATGCATGCATTCTCCTCTGGACGATTGATTTTTCGATTTTACCTTCTCTTATTTCCAGACGATGAAGAGAATCATTTCTGGAAATCGTAGCACATACAACTGCGCGGAGGATGATTCTACATGTAGAAATAAATCGAGAAAAAAGGAAGAACATTTTTTCGTTTGACAGTTCGTTTTCGAGAAAATCGAGTTTATAGTTCCTCAGGTTCGTGTGATTTAGTATATGCAGGAAATATGCATTTTTCCCGAATAAAAAAAATGTTATACCGAATTTTTTTCTAATTCTTTTATTATATGTAGAATTCCTCTGACCGACTGTACTCTGATTTAAGGCCCATCCTGTATATGTATATTACTGCTATCATAATATGTTACTTTTTTATATTTTCATTATTCTCAGAGAAACCAAGGTGAGCTTTTTTTAAATGCTATATGTTGTTTAATACTAGATGTACAGGTTCCAATATCGTTCATTTGTAATTACTGAAATTGCGAAAACGCATCCATCAGAAATTATTCAAGTAATTTATTTCTTTGGGTGTATGTTGTAAACGGAATGGTTACAAATTTGGATAAATGTAATCTTGTTATTTTTATAAAGTAATGTATTGATTAAAACATTAATAACACAGTAACTTCCAAGGTCACACAAGGTCAGAAATAAGAAAATTATATAGACCGAAAATTTCGTAACTGAAGGTCGCCTTCGTTTTGCGAAAGAATAATATAAACGTAAAAAATTGACATGGATTATCGCGTTACCAGTAAGATATACTGTACGTTCTTCCTCTTCACATTTTTTTAAACACTTTACGAGAAAAACCCGTTCTACTTTCATGTTTCGTCTTTCTAACATAGTTGACAAAACTTGGTAATGTTTATAACGTAACGTAATTATATTTCGAACCAACACCGCGCTCCGAATAATTCAATCTAATAATTTCGTTTTTTATACAAGGTGCCTTGTGATCATGCCAAGTGACTTTCAAAAATAAGTGAACGAAGAAATAACATTTTTAAAAAAACCTAGTTTGAGGTTCGATGTATTCGCGCACTAGCATTCGCAAGAAGTAGAATTGGTCGGCTATGGTCAGACGAGTCAGCCGAATCCTATTTAACAGCACGCGTAACCGGCGAATGTTCAACCTCGAGTTTCTCGAAAATGAAGCATCGACCACTGAAATTTTACGCTTTTCTTACTCCACTTTGCAAATAGAATCACCTCATATCCATTTGTACCACCCGTCCACGAGTTTTCACTGTAAAGCAAATTATTGTAAATCCTACAAACAGGCTTCTGGTAGATAAAGCGTTAATTTTGAAAGAACATGTCTGAAATAACTACCTCTAGAAACAAATCCGTAAGTTTTGAAGAAATCTGCGACTACATGGCGAATTCTGGCCCGTGCCCACCCTCGGGCGCAGTAAAATCCGAGACACGAGATACAGTAGGGGTTCAGTCGGGTCTGAACCGAAAAAATTGCTACAGCAGGGTATTAGCTTTACGACAACGTATGCTTCTTTACGATTCCCTCCTCTGGTGCCGGTCTGGCGGAACGCGGCCACCCTATAACGACGCTTTCTTTCTTTCCGCGGAGTTTTACGGCGAGATGGAGCCTGGCAGCTCGGTTGCCAAATGGCAGGATAATTTCACGGAACCAGGTCAAACTTTCGACGCTGCATAACACCGCGAGGTGTTTCACTAACCCCTTTTCTATCCAGAGGCCCCCTCCTCGCAGTCTTCCCCTGTCTGGGTTTTATTAGGACAAACACGGTCGTACAGGGGCGATAGGAACCCCTCTCGTTCCACCGCGTGTGATTCGAAAAGGCTTTGCCCTCGAAAAACTCCATCGAATCCGCGGGATAGGGTAATAAAAGGATTATTTTCGATTTGAAATTGCTACTGTGCGAACACTCCTGCCGCGCCACGGTAATTCAAGCGCGCTGTATCGCTTCGCGATGTCGCGTCCGCCCCCGCAGACCGCACTTTCGCGAAACGAGAAGATATCCGGGTTTGAATTTTCAACTACAACGCTGAATGTCTCTGTTGCTCGCGGTGAAATGTCGCTCTGTAATATTCTTCCACTTGCTTCAATCTCCCCTCCCGTCTTCCCCGTTCTCTTTTGCATTTCTCTCTGGAATAGCGCACCTGCTCGATTGAAAATGAAAATATTGACGATGGAACGAGTCACCGACATGATCGTGGTTAACGTGGTCGATATTACTTTGATTGCCGTGTGCAGCTTATTATTTCACAGTGAGAGTGCACATTAATCTCCGTGCGTGATATTTTCTATCTATTATATATTATTTATTATATGCGTGAAAATCTACCGGAAATATGATTGACGGCTTTTATCAGATTTGTCAAAGTTCAGTCGCTGTTACTCCGTGATAACACTATAAGACACAGAGTGTCCTGTCAAATAAATGAACTCTTAAGCAGCATGTCTGTTAAAATTAGCCATTGCTTGGCAATGCTCTTAAGTGGGCTCAAACTTGATTCTATTTATTAAATAATTATACAGAACACGACGATTTCTGTCTAACACCTTGGAAATCTTTATCTGAGAATGAAATTTGACCTTTAAAATATATACATCCCGTTAATTCGATTTAATTCAACTGTTTTCCTTTCAGAATGTTTCAAGAACAATTAAGATGACAAGCTTACTATGATTTATAATATTGCATGTTCACTATCATAATGTTCACTAACATACATACGTACGCACTATTTTACCACGTTTTTTTCCGATCAGGTAATGTCATCAAAGCGTAAAGTGACCAGATAGAAATTTTTAAATGGTATTAAGTGGATTAGCAATAAATAGATATTTCGTGTTATAGTTAGTTTCATATAATACTCCAGATTGAAGAATTTACGTATACTATTCCTTACTTAAAATTGCATCGAAGTTGTTTGATAGCTTTAATGGAATAAGCGATGACATCCGTAACGTTGACAACCCTCCAATAATCTGTCAATATCAATCACTGTCAACATTAATCACGGAACTGAATTAAACGCTCCAAGTATATTTCAAGAACTACCTTTCCACTTTATTTCTTATGTTAGTCAATTTTAGCAATTTATTAATAGTAATAATATCCTCCATAGCAGGGAACATTTATGTCATTTTCGATATAACGTCAGAAAATGATGAACGTATTAATTATTAATCAAACAGTATTGGTTACAAACTCCCGAGTTCTCGGATTTAGATTCCACAGATCTGGAAAATGTATAATAAACTTATCACCGATCTAACAGGCGTTAAACATTCAGCGGCTTGTCCAATTTGTGAGATTGGCACACTAAATAAATTCTGATCTTTATTGCTAGACTGCGGATTTCTATGCATTTATGCAGAAATTGGATAGGTGACCTATAAAACCGTAAAGGATCAAAGTATTCAAATTATTAAGGGGTGACATCTATTTTAGTTTTATTCTTGATTCCCAAAATCGATGCAGAACATGTTTCTAGTCTATTTATTAACATATTAAACATAGCATTGGATTGATGCAACACTAGAACTATCGAGCACTAAATTTGGACAATTTGTATTGTCTTTTGATACTAACGAAAGACCGCATTTATCGAGAAATTGCACTAACTTTTTTTATCAAATACGTCTGGATGAGAAATGTGTATAATAATAGTCGTAAATGTTGAAAAGTTTGGCAGGTCCAGGATTTCATGCATTTATGACAAAAATGAATGGATGTATAATATACAATTTAAAACAGTGAAAAGTTTAAAAGACCTTAAGACTATTTTAATACATTAAAATTAAATTTACATTTAGCTCCGGTATCGTGCAATCGATCGACATACCTTCAATTTTGCATAAGTGTTCGGAGTCTAGTGATAACGCGATTACTCGAGTGGAAACCAGAAACAGAAGCGTGCAAGAAGAAAGAGAATCGCATAACGAAACAAAAGAATACTGACAGTGCGTGACATGTAATTTGATGCATATGCATGTTCGATGTAGCCTAACGAAAAACGTGCTTGTAACAGTTTGTTTGAAAAGTGTGATCTAGAAAGGAATTATTTTGTCCTTGCGTTAAATTTATCAGTTTATATTAATAACCATAATATTAATAAATAAGTATTGCAGAAGCTCTACTGTACATTTATTTAAACAGTCGAGTGAAAGTTCACTGTATCAAATTCAATAGTTATTAATAGAGAAATAAAGAACATCTCTCACAGAATCTAGCCAATCTAGCATCTTTGAGGTTTCCAGGGTATCAGAACTCGAAACACAAAGCGTAGAGGAAAGAGGCACAGACACGGCAGAGCAGAGCAGAGCAGAAGCAAAAGAAAAGATACGGTTAATGCGGCATAGCGCTTCGATACAAGTAGTGGCCACGAAAATTGGGTTATCTTCGTACATTCGTTCGTTTTCGCGATCAGGTCGAGAGGCGTACGTGGATATCGGCACACCACAGCAAGCTCCTCCGCAATGGTACGATTAAAGCCGTAGGATTATGAAACGCGAACGCGAGAGCTTCGGCCGTTTCGAGTGTATATGCATGCATGCATGAACGTTCGTGCATAGATAGGAAGAAAAAAAGGTAAAGTCGCGGAGAAACTGAGAGACAGAAAGAGAGAGAGAGAGAGAGAGCAGAAAAGGTTTGAAGAGAGTAAGAGAGAGAAAGAGAAAGCCGTGTTGGAAGGTGGGGGTCGCGTAACGAAGGAGTTAAAGCCGCAGTTACATCTTCCCTGACGTTATTTCACGTCGCGTCATGGAAAATGTAGCCGCGGTGAGCCAATTAAAATACACGCTCGGATTACGAGACGCGAGGTCACGAGGATTTCGAGCATTAGGCAAATGCGCTACGCAGAGGACGCATTGACATCCGTGGCCCCGCGTAAAAACCAGGCGACCCGACCCGACCCGACCCGACCCGACCCGATCCACCGAGATAGAGAGCGCCGAGGAGCATCGTGCCTGCCTCCATGTTCCCACTTTTGTTCCAAAAATTATTCGAGAGACTTCTCTCGCGGCTTTTTTACTATCCATAATCCTGTATCTTTACGACGAGATTATACGGCCAGTAGCGACGCGTCGGTTGTCGCGTCGTTAAATATCTCACGAATCGCTGGCAGACTTTTCGACTAAAGATTGTTCGGTCTTTAACAGATTTTCGACGCTGCCGAAATATTGATATTTGACGAAACGCGTTTTTCCATACCATTTGAAGGGGGAAATTTTTCGCGTAAAACCAGCTCTCTTTGCGCGCTCGGTTCGTTATCGAAGTAATAAAACGGTCCAAACGGCCGAGCTCGCTCCCCTCGCCTCCGCCATTACACCGAATTAACACTCTGTCGAGAATCGCAGGATTTTGATTGCTCCTAACTCGCGCGCGATCCTCGCCTGCTTCGAATATCGCACCACGGCCTTTGAGCTTTCGGTTGCCGACCCAAGTTGCCCGGGAATTATGAAGTTCCGCGGCAGCCTCGCAAGATTGGCAATTTCAGGAATTTATTGTCGTTCGTTGCGTTCGCCGACGATCCGTGACTAATTGCTACGCAGCCTGGGGGCACACCCGGTACCATTCTCAGTCGTTCGTGAATGAAAAATTCCAGCCGCTCTCTCCGCCAAACTACGAACTGCAAAGTTCACTACCAAGCAACAAGTTAAAGAACGGTCGCGACACGAAACTACTTCGAGAATGAAAAGTGTAAATTCCACTCCAGCCAAGGCTTATTAGAAAATCTTTGTAGCCCCACCGCGAGCCGACGATGACAACAACACGCAGAACATATCGACCCTTTTCCATCCGCAACACGCAATCCAAAATTCTATCAAAAGGGTCTGACGCCTCGCCATAACGACTCTATAACATCGATTAATTTTCCTTTAATTTTATACCGGTTTGTATACTTTTCGAAATTTCTAAATCTAACTTGAGCACTCGTAGTATAAGGTCGAGTCAGGCTCACGAAGAAAGATTTCGAACGGGATCTGCTAAATATATATGTTGCTAATTTTCTTTGGATTTAAATAAAATCTCATTTTATCGCAGTCGAGTTTTAGACACTGGAGAATATTTGGGTATGCAACAAATATAAGATTTAAAAAATAAATCGTGGGAAGGGTTAACACTAGGACCACCGAACCTGTCAAAATGATTGGCTCCTAATTGTTACCGAACTTATAAAATTGTTCTCGTCAGAATTCTGCAAACAAATTTCGATACTGAAACGCATATTGTAGGAAAAATTTTCTAAATTACGAAGCAATGTACAGCAGTCGCATTTCTCACTCGACATTTCTAGCGTTAAAGATTTATTTATTCACTCTCCCGACGGCAACTTTAATCGGACAGAAACTACGAAACTTTCTCTTAAATCTTCTTACCCGTTACAAGTCTACCAATAATCTTCTGTGTTTGGTAAATTGCTAGTTTTTAAATCACAAAACATTGAGCTATGAAATATCCTAATACCAAATAATACTTGCTGTTCAGTTTTTTTTTTAAATCTGCCAACACTACCTGATTTTTTACGAATTAAAAGCGCCGGGTTGCTAAATAACGTGAAAAACAGATTTCGGCAAAATTGCAGATGACACAGGTTAAATTAAAAAATCAAAAAGAAACTTTTTCGAACATTTTTATCCAAGCATGTTATAGAAAATTACAATTTTCACCATTTAACCGCTAGTATGTAGTTCGTGTGCATGCTAATCGATTTCGATAAAATTTTCAGCATTTTTATAACTAACGTAGATTTCCAAGACGAATATGTCACATTTTTTACGGGCTCAAGTGAGAAAGTTTTAAAAAGTGATTTTTTCTCAAAATCTTTTTTGGATGAAAAAATTGAAAGAAGATCAGGGTTTGTGTTCAATTTACGGGAAAAAAATTAAAACATTTTCTTGAAAATAAACGTAAATAAACATAGTAAGAAAACACATTATTAGTTTACTATATACCAGATTTAACAACTCATCAGATATGATGCACTATGCAGCGAAAGGTTCAGACAATCGACAGTACTGCAAATTTATTATAGTAAAGTTCGAACAACAAATGTCGCTGCGCGTTACCTTTCAAGCAGAAGAAATTTCGAAGACTGACGAAATCAAATAGTCCGTATCTAGCAATGTAATAAAATGAAATCCGAGTTCGATCAAACCTACGCGCTCGTGATAAAAAAATGAAATATGGATCGATCGTAGGTTTCTGTGTTGAACAAGCCGCTGATTAAATTCTGCCGACGCTTTTAACAAGCACCCTACCATTTTCGCGATTTACATAAGTACATTAAGCGTTATCAGATGGAGCATTTACAATAAATCACACTGCGGACAGCAATCGAGCCTCAAATATTTTAATATCGTTCGGTTAGGGTGAACGCCGAGATTCGAGAACATCTGGCCGACGCGACGCGTCTTCCCGTGTTCTCATCCGGCACGGAACGCGACGTCCAGAGACTCTCGTTCCAGTTCTCTTTCGACAAATCCTTTTCCTCGTTAATTATGTGCCGCGCATTAACGTGACCATTAATCATCACGGAACGATCTAAAGCACGTCTTTGTCGTCGCCCGTATCCACGGCCAGCCCCGTAAAACGTTTTCATATCGACCACGTGAATTTCTGCTCGGGCTAATGCCATTAAATTCCGTCGCACGCCATTTAATTTCCACCTGTCCGCCGCACTGTACGAATTACCAATATAGCCGGATAAAAGTCATCTTGGTGACCATCATAAAATCCCATAATTTTTATTGTGTGTTACCGGAGAAGATTTCGAACAACTGGGGAAACATTTATTAATTACGTACTAAATTGACCGTCTCGGTCGAACAAGCAAACACGAAATTTATTGGTAATATAGTTTTCAGTTTCATATTGGAGATTTCGTGACGAGGTGTCTCGGTTAACACACGGTAAATAATATTTCGATACTTTATAAAGTAGATATTTTCTAATGGAAAAAAGTATGTAACCGTGTGCTTCTTCCCACAGCATTTCATTGGAAGCAACTGCCGAAAGAATTTCTCTATATAATTTGCATCAGCAAAGTGTGGTAATGATTTTCCAGATAGAAATGTCTAATATTTTCACTTCTTTAAGTTTCTCGACACATGGCGAAAGTGTTCTCGCCACTTAGTAACTCGGTTTCGTTAGCAGTCGATTCATCGCTAAAAAATCTCACCCTCGCGTACATTTAATTACGAATAAGACTGAGTTTATCTACATTTCACGCAACTCCAACTGTATCATTTACTAAGCGTATTTAAAGTCGCCAATTCCGAACTTTGGCCTAGCTAGATTGGCACAATTCGTATCGCTGTGTGTATGTCGGGGTCGATGGTTTAACGATGCGTGTCGGTCATTTATCCTCTAGCATGTCCCCCGGAATCATAGAAAACCAGGTCCCTCGCGAGCTACGCCAGAGCACGTTGTCGGCCGAAGTCGCGTAATCGCGACAACTGTGGATTATCGATCCTCATCGTGAATATTTCAAGACGTGCGGCACAGACACGCGCGTGCAACACCGCTGCTGCGCGCCAGAAATCGGAGCTCGGCGAGAAATTCGCCTGCGTTTTCTCGAACGCCATTCTAGGTTTCAGCTCGCGACGATCGCTTTTCCCTCTGGCATAATTTTTTTTCTCTGTCTCCCTCTTGCTTTCGAGCCACCCTCGCGTGGCAGAGAAAAACCACGTCAGCGTTCGCACGTGTGAGTAAACACGCGAGCCGGCCGCTCGTTGCTCCGAATTTTACTACACGAACGCACACAGCCGAAGCTCCGTAATCCGCGCACGCGACGAAGCGTTGGAAATTATTCCCTTCTGATTCGAGATTAACCATATTACCCCGAAACTACCACTAACGATCGACGGTTGTTCTCCTCCGCGTTAGGTATCCGCAACGGTGTAGAGAGATCGCCGATCCTCGCGCATGAAACGAATATCAGGATTCGCCTACCTGATCACGTCTCGTTGCGTCGTCGATCTTCCCCTAGCCAGTTGTATGAAATCCCTGGTGTAAGAGCGGCGGGTGTTCGCCGCGTCCAAGTCGGAGAAATCCATGGCGATCGCGGTGAAGAATCCGAGGTATCGTCACTATCAATCAACGTGAACCACTATATCAACATTGCTCTGATAATAGAGCCACGGAATCAACCAGACACCAGATTACTATCCCGCGAAAGACACAGACGGGTCGCTGCTACGTCCAACAGAATGAAACACCCTTGGGTCACTGGTCGAACCGATCGCACGGAAAACTGTCACACGTGCAAGCTATCGATGGTAGTACCACACGCTACACTTCTCTACAGATCACAAACTGCAGACACTGTTCGCGAGTAACACCGTGCGCCACTTCTCCGCAGGGTAATCCATCCGGCAGTGGGGAAAAAACACTCGCAAGCAGCTTTATCCACTATCACTGCGGCGGCATTGTCCAACGAGAGGACCACTCATCTATCAACGGTGAAACAAGACGCACGAGGCTCGCAGCTGTCAGGAGGAAGCGATCGAGAGGGTGTCGAGCAGCCCCGCCGATCTTCGTCCGTCAGCATGCAGCATCACGACATTCGCGATTTGGTACAACGGTTCTACACACTCGCGTGGCTCTGCGACGGGGTGTCCGGAGCAACGAGGAAACACCACTATGTTAGTTGGACGAGACGCGAACTAAACGTCGGATGTAAATAGGGGATACACTTGCGGAAGAAGCGGGACTTTAAGCACAAGTTGCACACTCTCGGAACACGGGTCGCGGAACAAGTTCTCCTCCTCCCCCCGCGGTTTTTGTATCGGTCCGTTGGAGATTCGATAATTTTTCGACGTGGACACCGTCGACGTTTTTCGGCAGACGTGCGCGAGAGCTCTACACGGATCAACCGACATCCGACTCGCGCGAGAGTTGATACGAAACTACTGGCGAGTTCTCGGTCGAGCGTACTTGCATCCCCACCACCGGCAGCGCAGCTCACTCCCACCGCCGACCTCCGCGTAGGGCACACGCGCCCCTTCCCCCTCCTTCTAATGGGCACGCACCGAGCTACCTGGAGCGTGACACACGCTCACGTTTCTGGTGGGGGCTACGGTCGCGTGGCGGGTTGCCTTCGCGGTGGGAGAAGCGAGGGCAACGGGCTACGCTCCGAACGAAAGGAAAGCGAGAGACAGTAGGGACTGGGCGAGACGGAGAGAGCGAAGGAGACACACAGACACGGCGCGTTCGCGCAAGCGCCTTGCTCTCTTCTACGGGAATGTATCCTCGTGAATGTTGGCTAAGTACGGAGCCATGGACACATCCGTACGGACGGGATAACGAAGGCCGTGTAGGTGCAGAGACCTCTACGCTTTATGCGCGCCCCCGACGGTATACGCGGTTCTACTACGCGCGGCGGGTGCACGCGATTCATTCGAAGGTTACGTCGAGGGCAACGGTCCCTCTTTTTTACCTCCTTTTCGTTACCCTTTCCCCGGGGGGTAGTTTTCGAATGACCCGCAGCCATTGGCGAACACTTCGAGCGACGCGCGCGTGTCCACTGGCTTCGAGACAGCGCTAACGATGTTCGACGAGCGGAAAGGGCGCAGGAGGATGAATCTCTGCTCGGTCGCTGCGCCGAGGAATATCAAACAGGCCTCGGCAGACGTTTGCTCGTATAATAGCGCAGCCTTAAGCGCGATATGTCTTGAGAGCTTAGGTTTCGCTCTCTGCCGAAGGGTAAACGTTTACCATCGGCAAATATTTGCCAGCGTTCGCGGCGGGGGATACTTGTCCGCTTCCTTCGACCCTGGAACGCGTCCGACCTGCGACGGTCTCGTCATGAAATTTTGAATGCGTTTGGAACAGTTCGACGGCGCACCGCGAATCGGCACGCGCACGCGCACGCGACGCTCGATCCTGCGGCATACAGGTCGTGTCCTCCAGGAGGAATGCGGCCGAACAAGTGTGCGGAGAACCGTCCCCGGTGACAAAGACGATGCCGCGGTGGAATAAGACGTCACCCGATGCGATGCGTGCGTCGAGAGACTCTCTGGCGACAACCGTGCACGTGATAACGACAATTACGACGGTATGCATAGTCCAATGTCTAGTGGGAATACTGCTTCGTTACTAGGAAACTAGACGCTGTCGAATATTTTAAGTTTAACACATCAGAATATGTTGAATGTTATAACGACAAGTTATAACGATAATGAAGAACAACCTGCCTATGCTGACACCTACTGTGTACTTCTATGTAATTAGATTATTTGTTGACGCAGGCAGGACGTCCTGAGACTTGAACCGTGTATGTACGTCCAGTTGTATAGAACCTCTTTATACTCTTCGTATATTATAATAAATCAGTTTAAAAGTGTTCAATAAATATAGCTCGTTTCCCAGAAGCGAACCTCATATCTCAACAGAATATATGATCACCGGAACCTTTTGGATACCGATCGGATCGCTCTACTACGGAAATCTTCCTCTCGGCTAATCACGTCCGCCTCACTTTGTACAAGCCTCATTTTTAATTCAGAATTTCACCCAGACAGAGTTTCCAGAACTTCCTGCGGACTTTGAACTGAAGATTGATAAGATATTGCAGAAGTTGTGTAAGACTTTCGGGAAAGTCAATCGAAGCGTTCGAAGAATTTTATCGATAGTACAGCGGTCCGGTCGGATCAAATAATGGAAACAGTTTGCATACCGCGTGTTTTGTTTCGTAGATTATATTGTGCAGAATAGTGTTCTTCCTTGCATTTCAATTTCCAGAAGAATTCAACTGGTATGCAACATTTTAAGTGTCGAACAACTGTGAAACAGTACAGAATTATTTCAGGTATTTCGATCTTACGGTGGAAGGATGAACCCTTGTAAATCACGTCGGAATGGAATAGCTTCCAAGAGTTTGAATGATTTCACGTACATGTGTGTAAGTAAAGACGTCTGCGAGTGACAGACTGATATGAATAAAAGACCAAGCAATCTGGATCGAATCCGTTTAATTCCGGCTGAAAAGTGACCAACGCGGAAACCGGGAAATTCCAAGACGGATAGAGCAAACCGCGCAGTGACATTACGTTCGACATAGCCAACAGTGATAACGAGAAACGGTAGCACGAGGTTACGTGCTTCCTCGGGAGGATATTAATCCGTAATGATGCACTCAGCCCGCTGGATCTTCTAAGTTTGAGCGCCGCTATATAGACAGAGAGATATCGGGAGTAAGAAGCAGAGCGACAAGGGAACTGGAACTTGCTACGCTCCGACGACGATGGCCTCCGCCGCATTCGCCCGCAACCAACTTTAATTGAAATTAATCCTCATGAATATGCCCAATATTTTCGATCGGCTGCCAATCGACTTTTATGCGTTACCAACTTTTTGCCTCGATGCTCGTCGCCCGATAAGGACGATTGTTTGAACGAAAGATGATAAATGTTCAATTGTTAAAACTCTTATTTCAACGCTTGCTTTTTATTGCAATTAAACTTCTGAATTGTTTCTATAATTCAAGATTTCAGGGTTGTACTTCAAGTAAAAATACTTTTCGATATACGTTTGAAATACGGATTCGATTTGGTGATAGAAGTAAATTCGTAAAATGAGTGGTATTGTTACGCCTGAGAAGACTAATTCTGACATCCCTCCTGTAACGCAGTCTCCATGTAAAATGGATGGATGGTGTTATAGTAGAATGTGTACATCTCTATATTTCTATACATATATACCATGTCTAAATGAAAAATACAAAAAAACAGTGAAATATTCATAATATTGGCTAGCAGATGATATTTCTTAAACGATATTTAAATTAGACATAATAATACTCTCTATATCTCTATCTCTATTCTCTATTCTCTATATGTAATAAAATCGTGTCTGTCTGTTTGTAACGGCATCAATTGAGAACGGCTCAGCGTAGAAAGCTGCGATTTGGACCGTCAGACGCGGCAAAGAGCATTCGAAAAAGTTTATTGGTTCAAAAGTTGTGAGGTAATTACCACTTTTCCTCCTCTTTTCGGCACGATTCTGCTTATATATATCGTTTATTTTACAATTCTGTTTTGTTCTAAGTATTTTTTATACGTGCGTTTCAAGATCATCCAATATCATCCGAGGTCAACAAAAATAGACTAATTTTCAAAGATACTTCCGAATACTTTGGCTAGTGCAAATGTTAGACGTGACAGCCTTAAACATATTTAAATGCTTTAAAAGGATTGACGTTGAATATTCGTAGTAAATACATGTCCATAAATCTGCTGCCAGGCAAGTCGTCGCATTGTCATACACGATTTTAGGAGATCAGCTATAGACATAATATAAATACAACATCCTCCCTATACAGCTAACGCTCTCTTCAATTTGTTTCTACATCCTCCACTTCAAACACGTTTTGGAACCCTACGAAGCGGTAGATAGAGCATTTCAGGGCTCCGAAGATAAAGAAACCAGTTCGGTTCAGAATGCCTATATCGAGGCACTTGAAACATTGACAGTTGACTAAAGGTCGGTCTCCGCAGCGGCGTAAAATTATTTCCCATTTCCCCGGTTTTTTTTCTGGCCATTTTCCCTCGGAACTGGGTAGCAGGAAGTGATTTCCTTCCTCTATCTATCGTAGGAGAGGAACGACGCCTGCGCGACCGAGTCCTGCGGGATCGTGAAAATGTATAGGATAAAGGAAGCAGGGGGTCGGTAGCGCGGGTAGCAGGGGGATGGTGGAGGTTAAGTCGCTTCCCTCCAGGTGCTCGACGGTTTTCTGCGAACGATGAGAAGTGTCGGTCCTTCGGGAACGAGAGACACTCCCGAGCGGAAGATCTTTGGCTGCCGGTAAATCCTCGGACACGAGATTAAGCGGCAGGCTGCGGGCTTAATTGATTTTCTAATGTACCGTATTAATGGATTGATCAGGGACGGCGACCTCGATGCTCGTCGTTGTCACGCGTTCGACCGGCGCGACGCCGAATATCGACCACGGGGGTCCTCCCCCTCCCCTTCATGGAAATCGTTCGGGCGGGCTGGCAGCTATCGCTTTCAGCGGCACGAAGTCGATGAACCGCGTGAAGCGACGAGTAATTACCTGAAAGTAACGGCAACGACGAACGGGTAACGGGTAACGGCGTCGCGCCACGATCACTGTAAGCTTAATAGAGACGCGCCTCTTTCTAATCTCGCGTAATGTTCTCCCCCGCCGCGCTGTGCCGTCCTTTCCACCGGAGGAAATTCAAGCTAACGTCGTCTAGTCGCAGACATCCTGCAGAATCTGTGCTCCGCCGCGAATATCGAGAAGCACACTTTTCTTCCAGCGTCCCACCCTCGACCCATTCGCCGCTTCGAATCCCGGGGTCGCGTGGTCTTTCGACGAGAATTCTCCGGAGGAACTTGCGCACTTTCCTCGGGAAATCATGTTGTCTGCCCCGGAAAAATATCGTGGATTTCTGCCGAGGCTCGTTTCCTCTTAAATATTACAAGAACTTCGAGCGACAACGTTTCCCCAGCTTAATGGTAGCTACCCGACGCCCGAACGTTTCGTACAGTTTAAATTTTCAAACTGCTTATTGTCTGTTTCTTTAAAAGAAACAGTTCGCCGGGGCTTCTCCCGACGTGCAGTGGAGTATTTGGCCCGAAATGCTGGCCAAAACTATTGCAACGTTATTTATGGTCTCAAGGTCATAATGTTATATATCATTGAATTCCTCGCAAGATCAGCCACAACATTATGAAATAAAAAATACATTTTGACTTTTAAAAAATCAAAGTAAGGTTTACCCACTCCATCTTTGGTAAAGCATAACGCTTGATGAGGAATAAAATTTAAAAAAAGGTGTTGGAGTATCATTCGGTACATATTTAACTATCTGAAAATGCAAAAATTTTATACCTTAGACAAAGTATTTTAATTAACTTTTGGCCAGCTTTTCGGGACAAATACTCCACTGTGCGACGGCTCTTCCTTCTTGTTTTCCGCTGCGCGTTGCGTCTAAATTGGCCGGCGCGGCCAGAAAATGATCCTGCCCCACGGAGCCATTTCCGAGTTGATCGTTTTAGATACCGCTCGTAACGCGACTCGTTGCATTAGCCGTGGTTCGGATCGGATCGCGCGGAGATTTCATCGTGTCGGCGATTTCCGCTCTGTCCCTACGTCGACGTGGATAAGATTGACTCGCGATTGTGCTCGACAGCCGCGCGTACACCGGCGTGAAAAAATAATAGCGATCCGTGGCCGTGTGCCACGCGCGTTCCATAGACGCAGCGTCGCGCCACGCCGATAACGTATCTGAGAAGCATCGTGATTGATGAGCAATACGCTCAAACGTGACGACGCTACTCCCAGCGAACAGGACCCGAATCAGTGTCCGGATGAATAAGTTAATGCGTACGTATCTCGACGGCGACAAGTCGACCTTTTCTGAAACGTGTGCTCGACTGCAGCTGCCCCGAGATACGCGGTAAAGAATTAATCGCAGCGGATTTCTTCCCCAACTGGTTGCATCTATGTCTACGTTGCGATCTGTATCACTGGATTTATCTGTACGAGCTGTTCGATTGCAAGTGTCGAATATTTTAAGGCGGCTTTTTAAAAGGCAACTTAAGACGAAAATCAAGAGTAAGAATTCGTGATAAGACCACGTGTAAAGTTCATTCAAGATACTCCAGATAATATACAATTATTGATTTCGGCGCGGCTCGATCAATTCTAAACCACAGCAAATGTGCAAATTCTAATATGTTAGCATAACGTTTCGATCCTAATGTGGATCATTATCAAATGCGTAAACACATATTGCGTCTAAAAAGAAAAGAAACATTTGTATAATATGCCAAATTATTTTTGAAACAAATATGTATGTTTAAATATTATAAATATAAAAATGCTGGGTATCACAAAAACAATGGGGAAAAACATACGTATAATAAACAATTAGATAATTAATGATAATAACTCCAGATAATAACTGTTTCCTTCATCTCGATCGACAACTTGTTACTAATGTTTGTCACATGTCACCTCACTCTGTAATTCTTAAATAATTTTCATTTCAATGAATTGAATTCAAATTTCATCCAAAAAACAATTCAATAAATAATTTCAACAACAAAAACGGTTCATAAAACCGTTGGTTTTCGTTTCTCTTTCCTTTTTCTTTTAGCTTTTTAACACGGAAGCGAACTTGAACTGTATAATTTACAGTGGTTTAATTTTTATAGACGCAATTATATATTTCTTGATAAGCGCCGGGTAGTTGTAATAACAAAAGTTGTTCAGAATGTTGTCCTCGATAACATATGTCAAGGTTCAGGTCATCGGAACTGCCTCCCCTAAACGTAAGGTTTACCACTTGCAGTTGATCTGCATACACAGTTGTTAATTTAACTTTACGCAATGACATTTTCTCTTGGTTCAAGAAGAAACATACCTCCTCTAAGATACTCCATAAAAGATAAAGATTCCATAAAATATAAGACTCCATAAAAAGAATTGATAATACAATATTCGATATGCAGCAAAGCGTGAAATCCTAGCCCAGCTTTTTCGGCTGGACAGCATGCATATATGATAAAAGCGAAGCGAACGATCAAAGCTAACACCTATGTAGTTCATAAATTCTGGACGTCGAGCGAGCATCGACAATAACAAGCTGGAATGAAGCCGAACAACGTTAAGCCAGATCCGTTCCAGGATCGCGGACCAATAATTGAGAGAGAGAGAACTAAACTTTCACGGATCGATTCTCTCTCGCCCCTGGAAAAATAGTTCCGTTCGCGTTGTTTCTTCGGCTCATCTTTTATTCAGTTTTCTTAACTGGCTCGTCGACGCGGCCCGGTCATAAATTAATCGTCGTCGGTCGTGACAACGGCTAGCGTTATTTATACTGTTCAGGAACATTCTGCGGAAACACGATGATATAACACGACCGCGCCTATTAAAGAGCAAATTTATATCGGCGCAGTATGTCACACGCTGCACGTTGTAAGCCAGATTTAAAACTACTTATCCTGCAGATCTTTCTTCCCTGGGACGAGAGTAAATTTCAAAAGTCTGACAAATTCCAGGTCACGCCTCGGAATCGCTTTATTCGGGGGGATGGCGAGTCGCGCCACTCCGCTGGGGAAATGGGGCGGTGCGGGGGCGGCAGAGGTGAGGGTGAACGTGGTCAGGGTGCCGTTCCCTCGGACCGGATTTTTGCAGCACGCGCCTCGAGATAAGCTTCGCCTGTATTTGCCTAGGACGCTCGTAGGCAAGAAGCGGCATGAGGTCAGGAGGAGGAGGCGGGAAAAAGGGCTGGACATATTGCCATTGTGGCAGAACGCCAGACGGAATTTCTCGAGGCATCCGAACGTAAATTGAATCGAGGACTGTCGCTGGGATACGCTCAAAGGATGTTTATGACTCGTCCCATGCCAAGTCCATCGGGAAACTTTTCTCTGGCGACTACAGGCTTTTAACAGACGGGCTACGGATTTATGGGATGGATAATAGTCGCAGAACCGAATTGAAAATTGTTATAAACTGACCGGGAATCAACAATTACTCGAATGGTTTTGACCTTCGCAATCATACTGTTTGTGGATTTTTAAACATTTGTTGCTTCGAAAAATCGTTGAAAGAATAAAATAGGTGGAATACAATTATATTCTTCCAGATTCAAACTACCGGGTAATCGATGAGAAACAGAACACCGAAATATCTTCGTCGATAAAATATTAACCCGTTGCACTCGGAGCTATTTTAACCCGACAATTAAACATTTCTTTCGGTCTAGAAAATTTCCGTTTCTACTGATATAATACCTCATACAATACCTAAACTTTTAGTAATTGATTAGATACCGACAAATGTAAGAATATAAACACTATTTTCAATAATGGTACAGTACATCAACTATTCGATTGCTCAGGGTTAAACAGGAAAGTTGCCATATTCGAGTAAAAAAACAAGATAGTATAAAAAATATTCTGATCGTTGTTTTAGTCTGTCGATGGTCAACGACAGTTTTTAAATTACACTATATATTTTTAACTTTAAAGTGCACTAACTGATGTCGAAACTAGTTGAGCGAATGTTGCTACGAATGATCTCAGGAATCATCCTTTTGAAGAAAGTACTACATTTTGAGGACACCCTGTATTTCTTTTAAATTCGGACATTTCACATGCAACAACCACGTGAATACGCCTAAAGCCAAAGGACGAAAACACAATTTGGTGTCATTTTGCGAAGCAATTAATGTAGATTGCCTAAAAATTTAATCATCTCCACTCTACATTTTAGAGTGGATAAAATGGTCCCATTACACACAGTTATTTTTCCTTCTGATTAAACACTGTTAGGTTCACGTAATTCCTTTAACAATCTCTCATTCGTCTAATTAGTCGAGTCTATCCATCCATGCAGACACAATGATTCATTTTCACTCATTTGGGATCCCTGATTATGTCGATTGTAACGCATCGCGTTAACTAACGCCGGGCTGGCATTTCAGGCAAGAAATGCTGGTGAAATACATATTATATTCCTGTTACAGAGGGATCAAAAATCGCTTGTAATTCTGGACGAGTCACTATCAAGATCTACATTCATCGAGCACGAGATATTTTTCATCGGACTCGGCGAGTATCGTTGCCGGGTACGTGTATGGAATCTGTTTCTTCAAACAGCCTGTAATTTTAGCAGTGTCCGAGCCCGATGCGCGCGTGTGTTTCGATGTCCTGGATGGGCGGCGGCGGCTGCTGCTGCGAGAATAATATATTATCGCGATAAGGAGGGCACGGATTTCTGGGAAAGTCGGAGTGTTTTCCGATAATATTATAAATTCGAGCCTGATAATTCGGGGCCCTCCATCCGCGGTGGTTCCGCAACGTCGACGAAACGAATGGGATCGAGGAACTCGATTACGGGACTGGCGCGATCACTGATATCGGCCATCGGATATTCAATCGAGCCACGATCACGACCGGAACACTGCGCACCGTGAAATAACGAAATCCACGAAAAATCGAAACCAGGACACGAAGTAATCGCGTGTGGTTCATTAGACTTTTATGTTCGCTCGCGGTCTCGGGACGGCCATTCTCATTTTTTCACCGTTTTGCCTCGCGACTGCCTCGCAATTCCTCGATCCGATACGAGATCAATGAAATCCAATGGCGTGCTGCCTCTTATCCGTCTGTTTCCGAAATTTCTCGGGCTGCCGGTGAGGTATCGAGCAGCGTGATGCAATTTTTATTTTACGAAACGTTTGATTTCGTATTCCCGATAGGAGGGCTTTATCGGCCGTACATTTTCGCATTTTCAAGGCATGCCAGGACGAAAGCGTGGATGATTGCCAATAAAGTTCGACTACGTAACGGCTAGATGGGAGAAATATAGTTTTCCTTGTAAAGTTTTAGCCTCTTAATCGAACTATTTCGTCGTCACTCAATACCATGCATGCTATTTTATAACTACATTTTCCCTGGTGACTCTTACTCGACTGCCTATTGCCAGCCGGCTTTGATAGAAATTTGATCGAACGTTTCGACGTTGGAATAATTTCTCAAATAAGGTATCCGCGCGACGACGCACAGTGTGACGTTTCGATTTTTTTTATTATGTATTTTGCTAACACTACTCAAAATATGATGATTTCGAATCGCTTTAACATTACTCTTGT
The DNA here is from genome assembly GCA_028455595.1 of Lasioglossum vierecki. NCBI lineage: Eukaryota > Metazoa > Arthropoda > Insecta > Hymenoptera > Halictidae > Lasioglossum > Lasioglossum vierecki. Next base: position 8,843,359 of record CM052335.1, read on the forward strand.
TGTATTGGCCGAAAATACGTATTTTGACTCTTGCTAATTATTGTGCGAATGGGTATATCATTTAAATGACATAAGGAAGTTGCAAACACAGTATTACATAAATATATTCAATAAACAATGAAAAGTGTTCTTCAATTTTCAATGATAATCGTTTGTTACTAACCATAAATTATGTAGGGTCTCTAAATTATATACCACATTTTGACACCAAAAATATTGAATACTTACCTTAAGGAGTAAAACAATCGTCGAAATAAACAATATGTGAAGTAATAGTAATTAAATAAATAATACTAAACAAAAAACACAAATAACAATCAAACACAACAACAGTTAAACAATAACAATTTAATAAGTAAAAATCAAAGTGCAAACTTATGAACACGTTCTTCTTACTCGGATAAATTGTGTTAGACGACTACGCGAGATGACTGCGTAAGGCTGTGGAAAACAAATGAAAACTCCCAAGGACGCAGACCGACGCAGAATTTATTTTCATAGCCGAATAGACAAGACATATTCGGCCATATAAGAAAGTTTTACTCTGTACTACATTGGTACATAGTGAAAAGTTCTTCGAGTTCGTATGATTATTACTCATAATAGATTATATGTATAACATTTAAAAACGAAAAATATTGAAAACACACTACAAAGGATTGAGTAATCGCTAAAATAAATATTATAAAAATTCAAGTTGAAATACACACAGTTTTATTTAGGTAAAGTATCACTGCCGATTCATGTATTTTCACCATTTGTATAGGCAGTAGAGTTCATTCGAGGCTTATTTTTCCTATCTGAATGCGATAAAAAATTAAAAACAATATCGATTCTGGGTTACGAAGGTATTGCTTTCAAGGTAAGAGTAAATGCACAATTTTTAAAACATGTTCAATTTCGGAATTAAACGAGCCTAAATTATCGAAACGTCACACTGTACAACGACGCGACAAGCTGATCGTTTGGCGCGAACGCGTCCCGCTCCGTGTAATTGCGATAATCGTTCTTTCATGTAGTCGTTGTTGTTCATTGTTCTCTATCTCTTCATTTTGTCCTCGTTTTCTTTATTTTTCTTCCTCGACCGTTCGGACGTTTGATTTTATCGCAACGAGCCACGTTGAACGGTCACCCGTCCACAGTCGGGAACCGTAATTAATAGAAGACTTTCACAATTCCAACGAGTCAATATTATTCCGGTGGAGTCAAACGCATATAATGATTCCGCCGCTGACGCGTATTTTACTCGGTGAATCTTCGTTCACCATCTCCTATTGACACAGGCTTTATTAACCCTTTGGCCTATAACCACGAGTCTGACTCGTGGTAAAGAATTTGTGAATCTGTGAATTTGTGAATCTTCAAGTTCTTCAAAATTTTCGCATGAAATTCTTAAAATTGGTCCAAAGGACTTGAATTTTTTCTAGGATGTTAGACCAACTAGTTTGCTAGAGAATGAGTAAACAAAAATTAATTTAGATTGCAATTGGTAGGAATCAGACAAAACTTAAAACATGATGTTTTTTAAGATTTCTATCTGAGCCTGCAACGATAAATTAAGAAATGCATTTTGTTATGAGGATATATTTAGGTGGTCTCCTTTATCGGGAAACGTGTTTCGGAAGAAGTAAAGCGGTATTCATAAAATTAATTCGATTGCTGTGTCGGGTATTCGTGATGGGCTTCCGTTATATCTAAAGAGACGGGTACCACTGTATTATCAAAGGACGCTTATCCGAAATAGTCTGTTGTGCGGCGTCTGCCAGCTATTTTCCGACTTTGTATACACAAGATCTGAAGAAAGATTCGAATAATTCAAGGCCACGTGCAATGGCATCCAAAAGGATGGAAGTACTCTTTGTATTATTAAGTACGTCGTTGGTGTTCAACACCAGGACATTCAGCTTCTTTATTGCAGACGTTTTATTCCACTATGTGCAATTTTCAAATGTAACTGGCTTATATTCTTTATCTTGTATTAGATAATAACCTAGCAGTTGATTCAATATAAAACTATGTAAAGAAAGTACGTGTATACTCTCTTTTTTAATTATCCCGCGCACTCACGGCGCGTTGATAAACAGGCTAGGACAACGGTCATAAGAGAAAGAGAGATAAAAAGGACAGAAAGACCGATGTGTCACAGTAAGAAAAAAATACGTGAAAGAACCGATTTGATAAACCGAACATACAGTTAAAATTGTGATTAGGGAAAAGGCTAGTGAACAATTGACATTATTAATGTCGTTTCTCTTTTCACAGGTAAGCCTTGTAAATATTTGTATATAGAATCCTTAAAAATAAAATCGAAAACTCTTTTCGCGGGAGAAACTCTGTTCTGTCATTATTCCTACCTTTTCTAAATCGTGTTGGGAATAAAATAACATTATAACTATAATAATAAATAAACAAGATATAGGTTGTTCGAGCTGTGCGAATCACCCTGTACACCAGAAGAATCTGAAATAATGTGTTGAACGATACTCGTCTCGGCAGTACGCGTTTCATTTATCGCAAATGCGACTAAATCGCGCTCCTAAATCGTACTTTTCATCCGTGTTTCCGATCGCGCGACGGAACAATGCGAGGACTCGTATTGAAAGTTATATCGTCGACAGTGACGGAAACGACGTATCCCGGGAACGATTCATCCGTTTCATTTCCACGATCTCGCGGCACGGTTACGACGCAGCCAGTACCAACCGACACGACGATCTGTGTCGAGTGCCACGAACGGTTAAGCTTTTCCTTCCTGCCGCTTCTGTCTGCCGCGAGACTTCTATTTCCTTGGCTCCTCGGAGTCGGGCGACGGCTGCGATCGTGTTCCTTTCTTTTTCCCCTTCGCGACCGTGGTGGCGCGCTTTCAAAGAAATACCGATTTGTCGAATTATTGCGTTCGAAAGAGCCGGTCGGCCTGCTGTCGACTTTTATGCGCGCGACAGCCCTCCCCGACTCGATTCGTTGCCGACCCACCGCACCCGCACCCGTGCCCATCGTACTTGGACGTTTCACGAGCGCAGATAAGCCGTCGACCTCTTGAAATTAATATCACGACTTGAAAGTACTTTCGATAACGGTGCGGAAACTATACATACCCATCAGTAAAACCTCTCATTAACCCTTCACACGTTCACCACACATGAAAATCCTGTAAAATAAGAGTAATTCGTTCAATGAAACAGGCATTGGGAAGTTTAGATTTACCCTGGCCGTTTATTTTATGGTTTATCGGACTGGTCCAAAGAGCTCCTTTTACGATTGAAATTATCAATTAACACTTTACGGCGATTTCCAGCCAAAATCAGCCAGTGTTGGTATTAGTATTGTTTCTTAAATTTTATATTATAACGTCCATTTGGTTCCTCCAAGAAGTTTGTTCATCTCGATGAGTAGAACACGACGCAATCGTAAACAGAATTTGACCTTGGAAAAGTCGGTCAAGGTCAAGCCAAACCAACTATCGTTGGTCGTATATGTGTTTGAGTGGTGGTTGTCGAAAGTTCTCAGTGGTTTGTGAATGTATTCGAGATTATCTTAACTGAAGGGGTCGGGAAACTATCAGTGATAGTTTTGTCTCATTGTTTCGTGTTCTCAACGCTGCAATGCATGAATGAAAAGTTTCTGGTAGTTTGTCGCACGTGAATATCGATAGGTATAAAATGGTTTGATGATCGGGCGACCATACAAGGCCGCAACAAAACTTTTAATACTTTTAATATTAATCACTATAAAAATTAATCCATGTAAGTCAAAGACAGCCGATTTCATGCATTCTTGACAAAAATGAATAGATATAATTTTAAAACAGTAAAAACATTGAAAGAATTTTAAAATATTGCCATCTATTATTTCCGACCTATTGCATGTACTAAGTAAGAAAATAAATATCTATTTCAGTACAATTTGTTGCAATTTAGGTTGAAAACTTTCATTTTGCAAAAGATCCGCTGTTTAGTCATCAGTTCCTTTTCAGATCTTCGCGACAGTTGAATTGCATCTTTTTGGACAAAGTGTATTCCTATACGTATTGCAAATCATTCCTAGGAGGTCTACTAACAAGATGTTAATCTTTATCCAAGTGTTCGCAAGTGCCATTCAAAAGGCGAGTTTCATTCGATTAATAGAACGCGGCAAGCAAATGGAAAGTAGTTTGTCCAGTGCACGCACGTTTTTGCGCCTTTCGTTTATTATTCGAATACCCGCCGTTCTGAAATTCCGTGGAATCTCAGCAACCTGGAAATGAAGCACGATTCTCTGTAGTGGATTTCAAGTTTATCACGCCAACTCGACATACACATTTATCGTAGAATTAGCAATGCAGAATAGAAGTTCTCTTACAAATCTATGTATTATACGGTGATTAGGGCAATTTATATAAGCGGGCTAACAATAATGTAACCGGCGGCGGCGACGCGATTTCAACAATTTAAATAACAATTAGTAATGAATACGGGGTCAACAAACGAACAAACGATCTATAAATGAATTTGCCTCGGAACATATTCTATCGACACAATCTCCATATTCATGCTTCATTCAGATTCAGATTAATTCTAGCCTTTGTGGTCGTGTCACTATACTGTGAATTACTTTTTCTATTGAATATTGAATCGAGGCCTGGCCGGAGTCGGGTACCGTGCATCCTAGAGACTGTTGTGCTTCCAATCTCGTCATCGGGCGAAATGACGCGTGTATGCCAATACGGCTCAATTCAGGAGTTTAATGTCCAGCGTTGATAATTCGATCCCTCGCGAAGTATGGTTAATTACCGATGTGCTCCTCCTTCGCCGTGATTGTTGTTGGAACAATTCCATTCTTTTCTAAACAAGAGAAAAGTGTACATGACAGGGCAGGCTACGTTTCTCGCGAGCTTTTACATAATGCCTGCAAATTGAATGGCCTCGCATCGAATTAATCTGTCCTGTGAATGATTATGAAATCCTTTAAATGGCTTCCACAAAATTATCGTGTGCGGAGAGATTCATCGAGAGAATTTCGATCGTAGATCGCATAATGGTAACGTGAGAAGGTAACTACATCCCTCCGCCGATGAAAACACGCTACAACACGCGGAACAACTTGTTGGGCTAAATGTTGAATAATGCTCCTGTGCCGATTCTGGCTGGCATTGTTCCTCTGCCGGAAAAGCTTATTTTCATTGTGACCGATTACATCCACAGTGATTATACGCTCGAGATATCGGCATCAAATAGACCTAGACGGAAAGTTGGCCAAACGGCCACAGGCCGGTTTTAATACCGGTTTAGTATGTCGTAACTATATGAAAATTACTCGACACGCGGTTCATCATATTATCCCTCTATCCGCAGTGAAATCCTTTAGATTACTTAGAATTGATGTATTATGGCAGTTTGTATTGTGAATATTCTCTAACTGAGGCCTATTGGGAAGAAGACTCTTCGACTCCACGAATTTACAACTATTTTGAAGATGTAATGTCAACTGTCAAACGACTGACTGCGTCACAAGGTTCAGAGTTCGTCGGTTTCTAAAAACCGAATCTAAAAACTGGGTTATTTGGATAATTTTTTGAAATTCGAAAATCGAGTTGAGATTGTGTAATACGTCAAGATTTGTTATTTAATTAAAAACATTGAAATTATAACTTCAAATCGCCTCGAAAAGATACATAGTTCACTCCCGACTGCGGTTATTTTTGTGGCTTTTGAAATTATAAATCACGAAGAGATATACAAAATAAATAAGTTTCGCATATAGAGTAAGGGATAAAGTAACAATTGGACTTTCAGTTACGCTTTTGTGAAAATTGTTTCATTTGCAACCACAATTTTTATAATAATATGTTACATTACATATATTTCTTATTCACTTATATTGCATATCTGTATGGTTAAAACAACAATGTATATGTTGAAACGGTAGTTTTGCATAATGTATCCAATATTTACGATAGTAGCTGTAATAGATTCCAAACATTGAATAAATTAGAAAAATTGTGGGAATTTTACTAATTTCAGTTTGTTTTCATTAATCTGTACTTCCATACGGTATCGTTTTTATTCGGTTATATTTTTATAGTCCTATACTAATTAATTAAAGTACACAGATTTTTAAGTTTTTAAATATCAACAATTTATTATTATATTCTAATTATATTTTACCTTACTGTAAATTACAAAGTACACACCGACTGTCATTCATGTAATAACCGTAACAATTTCATTCTAAGGAATTTTTCTTATTCAAGGACATTTATAAAAGGAATGTCGGAAGTAATCGAATTTGAACTAGAACTTATTCAACTGAAAAGTGTAATAGTTATTTATCATTCCATACCGTGTACAGTGAATGCGAAGACTTCGGAAAGAAGCCTTGTAACGTCTGAGGAAGGGAGTGGAAAGAATTTTCTTCGTATTCAAAGGAATAGACTACAAGGTAAGACAATGACTCCAAACTTCTGTATCCAACGTGGTATGTGTGTGTAAGTTGTAAATGTACTTTTCTTTCAAAGAGCAGAGGAAGTTCTACCACTATGTAACATAAAATATTCACAGAACATGCCCGTTCTATTTAATGCGGAACCACCATTCCGGTGGATATAATTTAAGACATATACTACGTAACATGGCCATACGTAGAATCCGGAATGATTTTCCAAATATAGTAGCGGTCGAACATTTACGTACCTGCAATCTATAATTTCATTTTGAAACTTTACACATACGGGGTGTCCCTAGAATTCATCCCAACTCCCAAGAGTTCATTTTAAGTGATTTTTCTTTTACAGAAATGCCGTTATTACACGTTAAATATGTTATATGCTTATAAAGACTGTCATTGATTTTTGTGTAATGTATTAGTTACACGTCGATTAAAGTTTAATTTGGCACTTTAGATGGCAGCAAAAAGTGTGTCCTCAAAACATTCCTAATTGTCAACAAATAGAAGAATAAAATATTCCTTATACGCTAAGAAATAGAAGTATCACAACCTTTTTCATAATAAATTACCGCACAAACTTGTTTTATTTCAGATCGAAAAATCCTCGTACTTTCAATTCATTCTTCTTTAGCATTCATATTAAACTCTCGCCCCTAACTTTATATTTTAATTAAGCGGAGCACGCGTTGTTCGAGATCTCGGTGGAGAACTTTTCCGCGGAACTAAAAGAAAACTAGAGAGCCCGATGCAGATCAGTCGTAACTACTAGCTCGAACATGTCTGACCATGGTCGGATTATTCTCCTTCGAACGACACTTCGAAACTCGAATTTCCAAGTCGTCCAGGCTGTTCACCTAACCGGTCGACTAGAATCGTGTGCTCGTCAACGCCAGCTTTCGCTTCCAATCTGAGTTTCTATACTCGTCTCGAGAGATATCGAACATTCCGAAAATCAAGAATATAAGCACCGGAAATCCTTGTTCGCAACGTCTTACCTTCCACGCTCCAGAAGATCTTCCTTACGGATGGTTCTCTGGCAATTCTGCGGAGCCCAGCTAGCCACTAACTCATGATATACAGCGACTGGCATAGTCGAGGTTGGTCCCTAAGACTTCGGCAAATCTCTCAGAAGTGTGCGGATGAACCCATGTCTCGTGATTCGAGACACTGCCTTTGTTGCGGGCCGAGGTTGCTAGACTGCTGTCGCAAAGACACTTCCGCTATAGTCCTCGATGGATCGTGATCTCGGATTCTGGGACTGTTCCGTTACAGTGTTTGCAGCATCCGGAAAAATCTCGATTCTGATAACTAGAGTATTTATACAATTTTTTAGTTTGTTTAGACAAACTTTAAAAACGGATTCAGGCACTAGCCTATTTTATTACCACTTTTTTATTAGCTCGCTTTCTTGTTTGTTTATCTGTTCGGTGGCCAATTTTGCAATTGATTTTAAACTAACTTCCTGATGAGCTAGAGACTTGAAAGTAGAGACATGGCTCAGAACTGGATGACAATGCATTATTTGAAATATCACAATTATTTTCATAGCTATTAAAAATTCACAATCACAAATTTTCAGGACTATCTGTATGAGATTAGGAAAAAAATTATTAATTATTAAAAAAAATTATTTTTATTTAAATAATTATTTCTAACTCTCTTCACCGAGTGACTCTTTAATCATGATCTTGAACATTCACTTAGAATAAATTTTTCCACCAACAATGTAAATATGATGTAACAACGGAGTTTATTGTTTATTTAAAATTTTGTCTTTTCTCGTAGTTGACAACTCGTCGATGTTTTATTAATACAGTTTCTTAGCACAAATATACAGTAAATAAAATTAAGTCCTTGAAAATTTCTTGATCAATCCATCTCATACTGTCTATCTCCTCCGTTTCTTTTTAATGTCTAGTGTAAAAATCTCTGTCAATTTTCTAAAGATAAAAGTGTCTTAGACTTAACAGTACAAAATAGAAAATCTGCAATAATCCCTTGCCGTATTCTAATGAGCCATGCTCGTTATGGAGATTACGAACAATGTCTAATGAATACGAATGTTACTTTATTTTTAAATGAAATAAAATTTTATTCGTTTGTAATGAATATGTAAGTGTTAAAATAAAAGTAGCCATTCAGAAAATATAAATTTTCTGTTCTCTTCTATATTTTTCAGGATGAAGACTATTTAAACAGTGTAACTGTAATAAAAATGATACGGCAAGGGTTTAAAATATTGCAGAGAATGCTGAAGTAAATTTTTCCTATTAAATACGTGCGTTGAGCTGCAAGTGAAGTCTATCTAGACCTCAACTCTGTTAACAATCGACATGGTAGCGTGAATGGGAGATCAATCAGCATCCCGATGTTGGCCCATTAGTGTTCGAAACAACTGTGTTCGGTCAGAACTAATTGTGAGACAAGGGACGACTGCGAAAGTTTGACGGATGGATGAAACGAAGAGGGTAACGAATCGGGTATGTAGGAGGATAGGAGAGTTGGCCTTATCGTTAAGGGCTGCGATAGGGTAGCTGGAAAGACGGAGGGAAGCTTATTCTCATCGGAGCAGTTAAGGCTGGTGTGGTTCGAGCGAGGCTCGGGGAGTGGATTTGATAAATGCCGTGACATCACGAGAGCAATTATCCCTGCTACACTCTATTTGCAGTTCCCTTGCTCTTTTATCTATCGCAGTGGTGAGCTCAGCCTCGCCTCCTTTCTATCAACGTCCACCGAACCAAACATTTCCTTTCCCAGTCGTTCGATTCGTGCATGTACTGTCCATTAAAAAAAATCATTAAATCTGGAAGCTGTCATTCGTGTCATCCGTGATTTATTGACAGACGACGACGACGACGACGACGACGGAGCGGCTCGGCGCCGAACAGATTTTCCGATCACGGGTTTGTATCCGTCCGTGAAAAAAAGCGTACCAAGCACAATACCTCAATTCGGGATAATTAAAGGGAAAACCAGATTATGAAACTCATTGAATGTATCGAGGATAACGTAATGCAGTGCGAGCTTTCACGATCGGAACTGATAGGGAACTACGAGTTCTTTGACCGGCGCCGTTGCAAAGCTTCCGTGTTAATGAATTCTTTTGCCGGGACACGCCGCGCCGGCCGACCTTTTCTCTCGTACTATCCCACCCGTTCTTTGGTCCGATATTCGCCAATTAATAAACGTCTCGGGCGCTGGTATTAACGGATTCTCCTTTGTGTTCGGCCGAATAAAAATGGGAAAAGGAGAGAAAAAACCGGAAAAGAAAAATGGAAAGAAAAACGAGGATCGCGGGGAGGATCAAAGCCCTGAGGGATCCTGCAATTCGATATCGTAATGCCAGAAATTCGAGCGGTTATATCGAAGGCTCCGGCTTTTGTTAAGGATCACCGTTATTCCCGAGCCTGAGGGAAGAACGAGAAGCGTGGTTCCCTGAAATTCGCACCACCCTCGGTTGCGTGCGTGATTCGGCGGTCGCGTGATTCGCAGCCGTTATCGAAATTCCAAGGAATTCTTCCGGCGCGATGCGAAAGAGGGACCTTAACCGAGCGAACGAACCGCGTGCAACCACTATTGCTGATTTTCTGCGTGCGTGTGCAAAGCGTCCCGCCATTAGACAGAGACGAAAACTTCCGGGAAAAGTAATTTTCTTAATACACACATGCTCCGTTGACGTTGTTATCTGCTTATCGTTGCATTAAAAAGCGCGAGCAGGAAACCCAAGTGACAAACAACGAATTACCAAGCCGCGCCGAGCTGTTGGAAATTAACATACGCTAGCCGACAAAAGAAAATTTCTAATTGGAGTTTCTGTATATGAATGTTATCACTAGATGGTTCTGTAAGTGGTGATAATCTTTTACTAATGTGTACGTCACTGTACGACATCTAATTACATTTGTTAATTCGTCTGTTTTCGCAACAAAGTCCTCTGTATTGTAATATTAAAAATTACATGGTACGCATTTGTTGTTAGTTTTCTGCGTTTTCGCGAGTATACTGACTTGAATTAACATCTGTATTTCCAATTGACAGAACCAAGAAAATTTCGATAAACAACTAATAAGAAATATTGCAAGAAAAGATGAATTTGTTAAATATAAAAGAAACACAAATTCTAGTTTCCAAGAGATTAGCAAATATAGGATTTTCACCCCCAATTGCGAGGGCTATTTTCTCCTCCTTACAGAGGTAAATGTCAGTAGTTAAAAATAATTTTGTTAAATCTTTTTCAACAAATTATATCCTGTATAAATGTCATTAAAATCGACATGTTAGACTCGTGTAATGTCCCTTGTTAATGTGGTTATTACATCTAAACGTAATTTACATTCTGTTAGAAAACATGGCTTGAATAATATTATTATTTAGCATATTTGGTTGGATGCTTGCAGTTCTCTCGCTTCCAATATTTAAAATGTAGATATTTATAAACAAATTCATTGCTGCTTTAAAATAAAATTTCAGTTTGTGAGTATTGAGGTACTTATCGTATGGATTATTACTATTTAAACTTTATTTTGTCCGCCACTGTATACAGGGTGATATTCGTATATTGTGATATCCGTTTTCAACCGATTGCTGTAGCTCAGAAACCTATGCCGGAATCATCTCTGCCTATGTTCGTCGATATTTTACTAATACATTGTATTCGTAATTGTTCGATTTCCTCGCGGATATTGCTAACGCAGTGACGAACGTTGAACTCGAAATTCGCTTCGAAATACAGTGAGGATTAGAATTGAACGAATAAAACCGTTGTTTTCGAAAAATCATTATTTATGTACTTATTACGACAAAATCTAAAGGATTTCAAGTAGCACTTGATTTTACATTTATTTTAAATTGACGAAGGGTTAATATATTATAACTCTGTTACATTTAGTATACTAACTACAGTGTTCTACATACTTACACCATCTATTAAACATGTAAAGTATAACCGGTAATAATAGTTTAGGAAAATATCAATAAAATGGTGGATGATTTCGACTTTTACCAAATATAAAATCTTCCTCTATGTCTTCCTCTATGAGCAAATTATACAGAAATTTAACAGCAAACATACCAACAAACATTTCTATAGAAACATTTTGAATGCTTGAGAGTAATTATAATAAATACATTCTGAATAAACCAACATATTTATTGTTACATTAATAGTTGGTTTGTATATGATGTTTTGCTATTACATTTACTTCTTCCGTTAATGAAAGTATTTTCCAGTTTAAAAATATGAATTATTGCTATAATAAACACTTGATTTGTTTGATCGAATAACAACTAAAAAAACAATAAAAGTTCCGGATCAGAAATATTTCAATTAATCAAATATCGTTAAAATAAATACGAAAAGTTTAACGACTAAAACAGAACATGAATGTTTCTTTTACAATTAGATAATAAATGCTAATGTGAGTTGTAATCTGAGCACACATATTATCTTTTGAATTGGGGTGCTGACAAAATTTCCAGTATCAATATTTCAAGGTTGTATTAACATTTTGACCATTTTTATTTAAACATCTATGTTGCAAATGTATAACGGTCGGATTCTATAGTGCTCACACTGTATTTTGTCGTTTTACCCGGTTCTGTCTCTAAAGCCCAAGCGTATATATAGTCTTAATTAAATTGGCTTATACGGACAAAACGGAACATTTTGGTATAGGACAAACTAGAGCACCTATGTACGCATATACGAATATACAGTAATAATCTTACCATTCAGAAATCTGAGTGCTCGGATTACTCATTATAACTCAACATTCGAATCGAATTTCGGATACGATTATCCGGATATTCATGGACTGATCACAGTATCAGATTCTCGTGTAACAACAATAGAAATAAATGATTTCTATGATCATTTACTAATTAGGTTATGTGAGTCTGGGCATTTTTAGAGTGTAATCAAATTAACCAATTTCAATGTAATTTTCAAAAGTTGTAAAAATCAATTTTTACTATTCATTATCACAATACCGACCAAATGCATTTTTTCAACTTATTTGTTAGACATCATTTACTAAACTAATTCTTCTAGACTTACAGAGAAATTGAAGACGTTTGGCGTATTCATAAAAAAGTTATTCTGATTTAAATTGTGTGGAAACACTTATGCTCCTTACTGTATCTTGGTGGCATAACTCTGAACAATGTATAGAGTCGAAGTACGAACTGTATATGTATGTATATATTTGTGTATATTGACAGTCAATCCTATACATAGCTAAATTTATAAAAATATAAAATCAGAAACAACAGAAGAATTGTATTACGATCGCCAACAAATTGTAAAAAGAAGATACACAGGAACAAGTGTCCGCGACGAACACGCCGGTCGTTAACTCCTGGTTATTGGTGAGCCTGATTTTGTTAAAAAATTCCGTTTTGGCCTTTCCTTACAAACTTTTTCTTAGAGATATTTTTCAAAAAACTGTTGCTTCTGCTCAGTGTCACATCTTATTACTATGTTTTCATGAAATTATTTCAAAAGATAAGTCATTTCATTGGCAGATCTGAAGTAATTAGCAATAGAAGTTCAGACATCTATCGAGTGTTAAGTAGTTACATTAGTGGACACTCCCGATTACGTGGCCCGTTTCTTCGCCGGGTTAAACGACCACCGCGCTCCGCCTTCGTATTTTCATTTTGTCCCGCCTTTCACGAAAGTATTTCTTATTAAGCGCGCTACCAACCGCAGTTACTTCCTTTCCGTATACATTATTAACCATGTTCCTCTAGTTCACCTTTCTTGCTTTCCCTTTTCACTAAACGTGCTGCGGTACCACCCGTGTACAGAGAAACCCGAGATCTTTCGGTGTTGCGGAGAAATCGAGATTTAACTACACCATTTACACCCCATCCCCGCGTTTATACTACTAACAGAGAATTTAAAAGCTGTTCCATTGTAACGAAGAACGATTAACTTTGCGAACGTTACAGCAAACCTAGCAGACAAATGCAGAAATCGTTTTCACTCCGTTATGAAACAGAGACTATAATATTATTGTGTATATACAGGATGTCCCAAAATTCGTGTACTTCCCGGAAATGGGAGGTTCCTTGGGTCATTTGAAGCGACATTTTCCTTTACAAAAATGACGTCGGCGGCTTTGTTTAGGAGTTATTAACAAAAAACACAGACCAATCAGAGCGCGGCTAGAGCAAACGGAGTCCGACTCAGCGACAGGTCCCGCTTAGCGTGGCGGCGCCATTGGCCGAGCCAGAATCAATCTGCTGTAGCCGCGCTCTAATTGGTCCGCGTTTTTCGTTAATAACTCCTAAACAAAGCCGCCGACGTCACTTTTGTAAAGGAAAATGTCGCTTCAAATGACCCAAGGAACCTCCCATTTCCGGGAAGTACACCAATTTTGGGACACCCTGTATATACCATGGACTTCAGTGGCGCCATCTAATTTAAGTCCCTCTGTCTTGAACTAAAAACCAACATATATACATGGTCCAAATTTTATACATGGAAGTTTACTCCCCCTGGACAAATGTGACCAGTACTGGTCTACAGGTAGAACGACAGTGGGTATTTCTAGGACTGATCTAATCAAGTGGATGCGATCGATTACAACATCGTAGCATACTCTGAATAATTGCGATCCACTTTCGCTGCGATGTTGCATATTCATCATCATTTCGATCATCCTCACTACAAAAATACTTTCATTAAATTTAAATGCAGGAGAAGGTAGAGTAACGTGTGCGCGCGTCGAATATCACGTAAAAATATGAACGCATTAGAAAATATTTGCGCGTGTTGTGGTAAATTTTTAGTTTGTTCAGCACTTTCGTGAATTTGGAAAATTTAATCATTGCAATGGATACATATATTCGCAGAATAGAGACGTTTCCAGGAAGAACGAAACGGCAGTGATACAAAACAAACATGGAATGTTAAATATGTCCTACGACGTATGAGAATAATACATCTCTGTTCTGTAACACATTGTACTACCAGACACGAAACTGCCACTTCCATCACTTCGTATTTTTGCAAGTATGTATACCCGTCGGTGCGCAACTGCGTATCGGGGTGTGCGAGGATTACTATAATTTGTGATCCACGTTGTATGTGTAAACCGCGTTAATATATCTGCTAGCGTATTCCATACGTAAAGACACAACCGAAACATCACGTAACAAAAAATCAATGGATTACAACTGAACTGAAGAAATGCAACTTCACGTTTTTCAAGTCCAAAGTTACAAAATTCAAACCAAACGAACTGTTCTACTAAAATCTAAAGACAGGATAAATTATAATGTACTTTATTTTTTATTGTATTTTGTAACTTGCTAATATGGGACGTCAAAATATGGGACGTCATGTATTATACGATATTATATTAATACCCTGTACTACGTTATAATAAGATTAGCTACACTCGTTAGAGAAAATGAATGTGTTGCGAAACAACTAATTGCAAATGAACAACAACATTCTTAATACGCTGTTAATGTTCATGTATATTCTCATTTTTGTATGTACCCGAAATGAAATTTCACACTTAATAGTAAATATCATATTCAATAAATAAATTCAACTCTTCTATGGTACGTGCATTGAAAGAGGGCTCTCAAAGGAGAACGACTTTATAAAATGAAAAATGCTTTATTGCTGTTCTGCGTCGGACGCGAAGGGTGACTGGCTTCGAGCTGCTCGTGATCAAACGTTAGCCTGATCGCTGTACTTTTATGTTTTTTGTCAGTAGAACGCGAATCGCTGATTGGACATATAGTCGTTATATGATGTCGATTTATGATTATGACCCCACTGCATATTATGTATCGCTGCATTAACAATACGAATTGACGTGTACCCAATTGGTAACCTACTTTTGTAAATCAACACGACTTACACCCACTTGAATTGAAATAAAAAAATTTGATTATATTTTTAACTTTCCACTCGAAACTACAATATATATATATATTATAGGAACAACTATTTTACACTGATTTTAAAGCAATACAAATTAATTTATTTTCCATCTATGTGCGTTGTTTCAGTCCGAAATGTTGGAATTCAATTTTAAGGTAAGGGATTAATACGAATTAGTAATAAAAAAGCACTGTAAAACAATTGTAGTGAACGAAAAAGTTAACCAGTTCCGGTAATTGAAAAATAGGGTTCCATAGAAAACTCCGACACGGTTTTCCCCGACTTCAGATTTGACTGACAACGCCTTTAACCGACAACAATTTTGACCGACACGAATTGGACCGACAACGATTTTAGATTCGTTATTTATTTATTTTATCCGAAAACCTGTCAAGTTAAATACTTACATAAAACTGTGAAAAAAGTAATATGGCGAAGTCATGCAATATTCCAGATTTGACCGACAACGAATTTAACCGACAACGCCTTTAACCGACAGCGGATTTGATCGACAACAAATTTGACCGTCAACGAATCTAAAATCGTTGCCGGACAAATTCGTTGTCGGTCAAATCTGGAGTCGATGAAAACTGTGTCGGGGAAATCTGTGTCGGTGATTTCCATGGGACCCGAAAAATATGTTAAAACTATATTAACGCTGCAGCTGCTGGGAAACTTAAAAGAACCTATTAAAACTCTCTGATTTCACAATAGTTAAAGACATGAAAGTACTCGCGTGACAATTTATTCGGTAGATTGATTCAGTTATACGCGTACTGCAATAAAAGTCAATTCAAATATCAATAAATGCACTTTCGCAAATCATATAATAAAATTGAATCGAGCCACTTTGATCACATCCTAAAGAGCCGTTCGAACGCGTGTGCACTGTATTTCATTTGCAGTGGCGACCATATACTTAGGTACGCTCTACACTTCAACTTTCAAACTTTATGGATTTCTTTGGGACATCTGTGAGGATGTTTATGGGTTATTTCCAAGATGTATTAAACTTAATATGCACACTATACCACCATTAGAGTTTCCATTTATTTTCAAATTTTTTTTAGCCAAGATCTACTTACAGTGGATCCAAAAAATACAGAGTCTTCCGTTAAGAAGTGTTATTTTAAATGATGGAAAATGCTGTATTTTACAATTAAAAATTTTGTACAATTGTTGTACAATTTTATATTACAATTAGTGACAACTCGAATCTCTTTAACAAATACAAATTAGCGCAAAATTTAAGATGACACTTCTTACTAGAATTTAATTTATTATTAAAAATTGATATATTAACACTTTCTGCTGTTTCAAACTTGAAATAATTAAAAAAAGGAAGTTTCTTCCATTTGATACCAGTTGCATTTACATAGAAAATGTTATTTTTGCACAAAGATCCTTATTGTCGAGTTAGTAATATCATTGAGCCGGCTCTCGAGTATCGAATAGTATAGAGAAATTGAAAAGGATTTTATTCGACATACAAGACATGCGATAACTCTTATACGTCGCTCATTGATATCGGTACGACCATCGCTTAACAATCGGTTGGACGCGGGTGCACAGATGCACGGCCGGCTTATCGTTCGATTCGTATCCATAAACACCACTCTTAACCGCTTTATCTTCCGGACCGGTACACGTATAATGCCTCCGACACCGGGAATCGCTGTCGATCGTAAATGTCCTCGTAAAAAGCTCGATGCACACAGCAACTCCGGTCGCCGTCGCTGCGGCAGAAAAGCACTTCGGCCCATTTTTTCCCCCCGTCCTTTATCCGGCCTCTCCTCGTGAAGCAGCGGCGCGCGGCGGTGGGTGGCTGTGATCGGCCCGTAGCATGACTGAAAGGTACAACGCGGCTTCGTCGTCCGCCGTCGACCTTGTTATCCTTTGCTTTCAGGACCACGAATTAACGGCGGATCCGATTATACGAGTCATTTACGAGGGACCGGTTGAGTCCGGCATCGACGTTCGCCGGGAAATGGGAGCGAAACGGTTCCAAACGACGTGGCTCCGAGGGGCGGCGGCGGCGCGGCCATTTCCAGTCATTCGAAATAGGAGGTCGCCTTTCAAATATTATCATTCGAATATAGCCCCCCGAACTCCATTATCTGCTGCGGTGCAACTACTCGAAACTCAGCGCGCCATTAAACTATGGGGTCAATTTGTCCGGAACGTGTACAGCCCCCGGAACTACGTCCGCCGCGCCGCGAGAATGGGAAAGAGGCGCAGAGAGAGAGAGGCACTGGTTTCATGCACGGAATTACACTTGTTCTCCATTAATTTGATGCGAGATCGATAATGTACGCTCCGCATTGTGTACCGCGATGAAGCCGCCGCGGACCAACGGCCAACGAAAAATGTGCGTGCGCGCAACGCGAGACCTGCTGTGAATTTTTCGAATTTTTACTCGACGCGGTTTTAACTGCGATCCTTTAAATCCGATTTTTATTTGCCGACGAATGTCCGGTGAACGGGTCGACGCCTCATCAAATTGATCCTCCTCTGTACCATGCGGTAGAGTCTTCAAAGAAAACCCTTAGTGGCACGTTTGAAGTTGGTAATACTATTATAGTATAGGAAAAATTTGTTCAGAATGATGACCTTGGCCATTAAAATTGGAGTTAACTCTATCTGCATCGTCTTCATCGATTGTTAAATAATTGCTGATTCTACATTCAAGTTATATGTTTTTAGATTTTTCGGATTTTTCAAAGAAGTTTTCGGGACACCAACAGCTGTAACACATGACTGTCCACGGTAAAATATGTTTTAATACTTTCCACAGCACTAGCAGTTGTAATTTTTTACCAACAGTTTAATATTGACACGTAAAATGAATATTTTTAAGTTTCCCATTGGAGCAGCACAATTATTGAAAATCCTACTAACTCTGCTGGCGAATAATTCTGATACCGATACAATTGACGATGTTTGTTATCTTTCACTGCTTTTTAATCACTTTTTAAAAAATATTCTTGACAAATCTTTTTATAAACACGTTAATTTTTCTATCGTTCCTAATTCAGCAATTGAAAACTGAATAATTGAGGGATGAGTTTGTTGCTGTGAGTTAAAATAGACCCGGATTCCGGTGTATAAGGGTCCATAAGCTTCTAGTGGAGAAAGAGTTCATGGGATAGAGAATTTCGAAAATGAATATCCTCAACTAAGAGGAGCATCTGAATAAAATATTGTACAATTGGTTTAACAAGGATGAGTCGCGAATAATCGCCGTATTGTGTGCGGCGATGAGGACGACCAGTGAAAAATATGTGTACGCGACGCAGCTCCGCAGCAAATTTTGCGAAATTGTAGTCGACTAATTGCGATCATTTGCGAACGAATGGATGAATGGATTTCAGAACAGTGTGTGCATGTACACAATTCTTTGTGCGATCCTCTGACGGAAATGAAATTTGAAAACATTCTGAAGAGCGCAGTTTTACGTTGCGCTGCGCCGTGCCCGTCGATTGTTCATATTTCCTATTTAGGTTAATCGCTTTAAGTTAGTTAAATTAATATAACATGATAACACTAGAGTATCTATTTGGGGTATTAACGTAATGCAAATCGATAGAAGATAATAGACGTCGGCGAATAGAGGAGTCGGTGAATAATAGATAATACTGTATTAGTGTCAGGACAGTGGAACATTTTACACATGTGTCATTCGGATTCAGCTTAATAACAGCAATCTTCACTGCTGATTCTCCTGGAATCAAGGCTTTGTGCATAGCCCATTATGCTCTTAACGGTGAAAACGTGTGCTATGAAAGCGAGACAACATTTTCCGCTTCGTTATAATGTGTCGGACGAAGTTGGCATTAAAAACTTACAGTACTTTCTACGGTAATAGCAACTAAATGCCCTGAAATGAACATGAGATTATTACTTTACGAACCAACGAATAAACCATACTCCCATGTATACACTGTTTTTAAAAATGTAGCCTTCAAATCGGAATATTTTTAATTAACATCAGAAATGTGTTGTGTGCTCTGTTGAAATCGACGAAGTTAATACTTTGTGTAAAACTCGCCCAAGAAAAACATCCTTTAAACAGGAGCCGAGTTCTCTATCGCCGTAAAAAGTTGCGAGATCAAACAAAATACGGGCAAGTTCGTTAGCTCAGAAATAACTCTTCCAATACTGCAAAAAAAAGTATTTGTAAAAATTAGTTTAAAAGAACAGTATTTAATTATAAAAGAGTTTCGTGGAGGGTTAAATTATTCAAACTTGGCCGTTACTTTTTAAACCAATGGCCATAATAAAAGGTGTTAGGGTACTGAAAAAAATTAGTTTAAAAGAACAGTATTTAATTTCCAAAGAGTTTCATGGAGGGTTAAATTGTTCGAACTTGGCCGTTACTTTTCAAACCGTGAAAGGTGTTAGGGTAGTGCCTAATTACTGCGCGGACTCGTCACCCATTTTTCGCCTGAGGACGGCCGCGATGTTGGAACAATTGCTGAAGAACCAAGGGGAATCGTATCAAGCCCTCGTTAAGTGAGAGCCCGGCAAGGATGTCGTCGGTAAAACGGCGATCAATCACGATTTACCAAGGGTGTTTGCCAGTCGGCGCATGCATACGCGTCCTGGATCAGGGACGAATGGGGTCGTTGAACCGTTTCTTCGGATCCGCGTCCAAAAATACACAGGAATCGGGGAGAAACGACACAGTCGTAACGAGAAACGTAACGCAGACGACAAGAGGGCGTTGGGGGGAAGGGGGTGGGGAGTGAAAGGGGTGTGTACCGAAGAAAACGGGTACAGGCTACGACGAGTGGGGTACGGGAAGACGAAGAAGGGGAAAAGCGAGCACAATGCTCGGGCTGGGGAAACTGCGGTGACAAACAGTGGACTGCAGTCAGAACGATGAACGGAGACGCGTGTAAAGCGAAAGAGCGCGCGTACCACCGAGGAAGAAGGAAGAGGCGGCTACGAGGGGTAGCAAGGTAGAGGATGAGAGACGAACGAGAGATAGGAAAAGCGAGAGAGAGAGTCGAGGATGAATATATATATCGCGATGGGACTCTCTTCTCCGAGCAGGAATTACTCTCCTCTCGTCTATTCTTTCCATGCGGTTATTATGGTAGCCGAGCTATTCTTGGATAAAGAGAAAGATAGCAGAGGTTGGAAGGAAAAGGGACTGGCGGGAGGGATGGGGGGAAAGTGGAGGGGAGAGGAGCGCGAGAGATGGTGGTAGTTTGAAACAAAAAAGAACGCCGTTCGGAAAGCGGACGGAAGCTTTCACAGTCGGACGGGTTCGCGCTCGACTTCTCCATTTTGATCGAATCGATTCGCCTCTCTTCTGCGATAACGTCGATGCTCGGCCGCATCAAACCCGGCTAGATAGTCCACGCGGGTTCTCGTAATGTTTCCCGTTAATTTGCGCCATTCGGTCAGCATCATATCTGTTAAATACTTTCGCGTAGGAAAAGTTTCATCAGCTTGTAGCATCGCGGTCATCGAGCAATTTTCTCCCCCCTCTCGGCTTCCCTTTTTTCCCTCTAATTTCATCGGGGGAATGAGTTGGCGCGGACTCGAACACGCAGGAATAATTAATTTTCCCTGATACACCACACCGATCGCCGGGTCGCGTCGCGTCGCGTCCATACCAGTGGGATTTTTTCGACGGATGTTCCGACGCGACGCTACGGTCGCCCGGGATAATGAACTGCTTGGAATCTATTTACTCCGTGTTTTCGTTCCGCTTTTATTTCCACGTTTTTTCCCGCACAATGCACCAACTGGGTATAATGCGGGTCCCCGGAGCGAATTCTTCCGTCGCGTCGCGACGCTGCTGTTTCCGAACTGGCGCATCGATTTGTCGCTTGTTTCGCGAGCGCTGAAAGAAGGCGGAGAAGCCGGAAGAGAAAACCGGCAACTTTTGATTTCTTCCATTTCAGAGTTTGTGTCGCATCTCGAACGGATCTCCTTCGGCCATCGCGTCGCTTTCGTCTCGTCTCGCTCGGTCCCTTTTTCGCTCGCGAGTTATTAAAATCCTCCTGGCGTGCGGTGCGGCTCGACGATGCTCGGCGCGGAACGGAACGGAGTGGAACCAGCAGCCGCTGCAGCGCAACTTTTTCAATTCTCGCTACTTCAAACTTTTGGAAACTGCGCGGCGCGGCGAGGCCAGGCAAGAGCGGCAGGTAACCAGCAAATTTTTCGAAACATTCGAAAACGAAATTCTCCCTCGGCAAATTTTCGCAATGAACACGCGAAATTATCCCGAACTTCCGGCGCTCGGCAGTTGTCGCCTGGATACGAACAATGGCGGAACGAACTGGCCCGCTCGCTAATCGTGTCACGGGAAAACTGGTAGAGGGAAAGGGAGAAATGTTCCATTGGTCGCACGCTGCGCTGCGTTGGAGCGGCGACACGATCCTACGCCCATGCTAAATCCATGATTTACTCCCGGCGAGCGAGTTCAAAGGGAAGGAAGGGTCTCCTTGGAGCGTAGAGAAACTTTCGCCACCACCTTGGGACGTCTCAAGTGCATCTCGTCCCTAGCCTCTGCTTCTGAATTTAACATCGAAGCTGCGCCAATACACTCCGCCGCCTCTGCCCTTCGCGTGATAAAAGTTGATCGTTCATCGAGCGACACGGAGTTGCGGATACATGAGCTTCTGATAGAGCTTTATGGTAATTCTGCAAACCAAGCAACTCAACTTTCCCGACATTTGTATTTGTGTCGCATGCAAATCGGCTTGATAAGTTGTTCACGTGACTCACTCG
Organism: Lasioglossum vierecki; assembly: GCA_028455595.1. NCBI lineage: Eukaryota > Metazoa > Arthropoda > Insecta > Hymenoptera > Halictidae > Lasioglossum > Lasioglossum vierecki. The sequence goes on from CM052335.1 coordinate 8,865,428, forward strand.
AGTTTCCTGATGGCCGAACTCGTTCTCGATATTTCTACACCGCTTCCACTGGATTATTATCATTTTCTTGATTATTCAGCCAAATTACGGTAGGACCTCGATTAACGTCTTCGGTATCCCAACATGCTTCAAATCTAAATAGCTCAATCTAAGGAGATCCATATCTTACACTATTTATTGTATAAATTAATAACAATTAAACCTAGCGAATAACTGTACCGGTATACGAACTTTCTACAGCTAAAGCTTAACAAAATGGTACAGTAAATAAAAGTAAATCTTTGAAAATTATTTCATAATCATGGCGCGTCATAAGTTTTTTACCTTTCTAGCTTCTGAAGGTTTATGAAACACATATACTGTATGTGTGTGTTGGTGAAAGCTACTTCCACCCAGAGGCTATCTCAAGGACATTCACGTTTTGTAATCCTTGTATCTCGTTGAAGTAATGATTACAGAAAAATGTAATTCTTTATATAACATTTATTAAAATACATTTATATAACATTAAGTAGATGAAATTCAATATTGTTGGAATATTCAATATATAATTTTTTTCTCTGTTAAAATCATCACGTGAAGAATAACATTCGATTTGGTTCCTACTTCTTGCAATAGATGCGGACATGCTTCCCCAAAGTCATAAATAATCGCGTAAACAATTGAGCATCACTCGGGCGTCTTTTAATTTTTATGCATATGTGCTCTCTATATTCTTTTACTCTTTCTCCTCTCTCTCTCTATCTATCTCAAATTTAGGAACAGTTCGAAGAGTGCGCTGAGCATGCAAAGCGCATTCGATTTAAATTAAAGAAAGTTAAAGTTCAATGGTTTGAACTTTGCATGTTATTCACAGCATAAAATTACAATAATCTCAAGGAAGTACGTGAACAAAATTTCACTAGACTAGATGGGCACATCATTAATGAACAGCATCTACTTGTATATAAGAAGACGACACTTATCTCAGAGAAACTTGATTGTATATGATTACATGGCCCTATTGAAAGCTAAAGTTCATACATCACATACTTGATCATCGGTATTATGAGAACACTGAAGGAACCCATAGATTCCTCGTACACGTTCTACTCCGAAATTTAAGCGGCTATCCTCAGAAAATGGAGTATACCCTCATGAAACTTGTAGCAAGAAACTTCCAGGGGTCGCGAACTCCCTTTAAAACATTTAACCCCATCCAACAGGGTGCGACACGACGAGGCACGGCGCGACGCGGCGTTCACGTGTACTCGGCCCGCAAAGCGATCGCTGACCAACAACAGAATTCCTGCTCGGACGCTTCCGAAATTAGATCGCAATAAATAAGTGAGTTCCCATCGTGTCGGCGAAATCCGAGGTGAGTTTCGCGGGAGAGCCGCGCGGGGGAGGAGACGTCAGGCCGCAGCAAACTTCTTAACTGCACCATTGTAACTAACTTGCTACCGGTAGCGTCTCCCGAACTTAACCGATGAATAACTACAAAATAATCGGCTTGAATATTCATGGCTGGTGCTCGCGCGTCACGCCCGGTGTCGTCGGATTATTTGTTTCCATCCCTTGCCGCCCCTCTCCCCCGCTCTCCTTTGTTAGCGTCCTCGCGCGGAATTCTCGAGCCGCGCGAGCATTTATTAAAGATGCGGCGGCGCGTTATCTCTTCGGGCGACTACCGCCCCTGTATTATCTGCCGCGGGACACACCGGGCGTTTTCTGTAATCCGAATGAGCTGTAATGGGCCGGCTAACCCGGGCTCCGCTCCCTGCGACACCGGCGAATTTTATTCACGGACCTCGCCCGCCTTCATTACATTCTATAAATAATCTAAGTTCGCCGGGCGAGCGAGGTGTTCGCGATGGAAATTAATTAGGGCTTTTAATGGAAATTCGTGGCGCCAGGACCACCGCCTGATGACCTCGTAATTTCGTCTTTAGAGTCGCCTCTTTCACGTCCGATTCAATATTATCGCGGTCTTTAAAGATGTTATGAGTTTGAAAGGCTTAAGCAATCGGAAGACGCAGCTATAGAACTTGTTACGACTAAGTTACGTAATTTCCGAGTTCCCAATCATTTCTAACGAGGAAATCGTTAATTTGTTAATTGTTTTCCCATTCTATTAGCTGTGTTGAGGTTGTCATTCATATTACATATATTATATTCTATGGCAAGAATTTTCATGCCATCTATTAGTGTTTGAGGATGTATGATGTGCTGCGTGGTTCAGTCTTATAAAGTAATAGCGGTTGTAACCTAATTTAGTGAGATATTAACTATTGTATTCCATTATATTATTGTATCATATCTCTATAAATATAATCATTAAAGCCATTTTCTACATTCTCTACAAGCTGAGATCAATTGATTCGTTTATAAGACTACGGATCTAATTTTAATAAGACGGAAATGATACAAGAGTATTTTCAAATATTTAAATGTATTCGCTATCTTGCATGCGTATTTTGGTGCAAACCCTTTCCATATTTTATCATTCGATATAAATCAAGATTATTCTCACCTTAATCTTTATTAACCCAATTACTGTTAAGTTAAACGAGTTATCTATTTTTGATCGATTTATATTTATTGTAGAAAAAGATTACCATTAACCCCTTGGCCTACACAATATCTGCCAATTGCGCGAGCTATAGTAAACAAGAAATGTGTACTTGTGTGCATCGCGACTTTATGACACAAAAGATTTACCACGAGTCAGACTCGTTGTTTTCGCTTATGGCACAAATTCTTTACCACGAGTCAGACTCGTGGTTATAGGCCAAAGGGTTAACTTAAACGAATTATCTATTTTTGATTGATTTAAATTTATTCTCGAATCGTACTGCTTTCTCGCGGTAATCCACTTTTGGATCGTGACGACCAATCGTATTTAAATTCGTATCGTGCGACAGAAACCAAGATTATTTATTTTTGGTTGAAATTAATTTTGATATTCAACTTGAATTATTTATTATCTGCAATAAAGTGAAAGCTCTTTTAAATAAAAATAGAAAAAAATAATAGAGGAAAAATCATGTCATAATGGTCTCTAAATCATACTAAAAATTCACAGTAAAAATGAAGGTCACACACAGGCTTGACATCTGTTTCAATCATGCGTCAACAAAGTCAGCCCCAGTAAGAAAATCTGATAATTTAATTTGAAATTATTACGTAACAAATGTTTTTAAAACTGCCTTAAAATAGCGCGTCAGAGTATATATGTATAGTCATAATAACAACATAATCAATTCATCGAAATTCTTCTCGATCGAAATTGTGCTAGTATTAAATTTTGTGTTTTCGGCGCACGGTTTGATCATTAATAGACTAACAGCAAGTTTGCAAATTAATTTAACCTGTGCTATAATTTCCTTTTTCTGCGATATTTTTAAAACGTATTATTTTTCAGACGCAAAAATGTCTCTCTTGAAGATGATCCACACGGTGATCGAAACGTTGAGTTAAATTAATTTGCAAACTTGCTGTTAGTCTATTAAAGCTTGAACCGTGCGCCGAAAACACGAAATTTGATATTAATAATCAATTCACGTTAATTTTAAACCAATATGAATTAATTTACTTTTCATCGATGTGTATTTAATGCTTCGGACGAAATGAATTAGTAGTTGCTCGTATACGATAGACGCAGTAGCAATCGTGTTACAGAAAATGCAGTTAGCGGTGAAAAATTCACTCGGCTGTTATCGTCCAATGTATCTTAAGCCACGAGACTGAAGCGAAACATTTCGGCAGATACATTTTCATTCGCCGGTCTAATTCGGCCCGTCCACGAGTCTAATTACGAATTTACCAGGGCAGGAAAGGGTAATTTGTAGACTGGATTAGCCGGCGTCTTTTCTCACGGCTTGGAAGACTTTCGGTTAAAGATCGTGGCCCGACGTGGAGGAACGTAATTCACCTGAACGCTCCTCGTACTTTACAAGGGTTAACGAAAGAGGCCGCGGTAATTGCAAAAATCACGAAAAGATTTATCTCAACGGTTCAGTCTCGTTCTCTAAAATTTTTTTTCACCCGCTCGCAGCCCAGTTAACGTTGCGCTCTTTTTATTATTCGAATCGCTTGAATCTAACGATTAAATTTAACCTGGCAGCATTGGAAAAGTAACTTTATTTGTATAAGCACGGACTATATTTCACCGTACAACGATTACATTTCCACAGGTCAAATATTTTAAGTAAATAGTACTTGTTTGTGATTCAACCCGGTTGAATTTGCTGCTATCTATTCGCAAATATTGTTGGCAGAATCTGCAACAATAAAACGTCTGATTCGCTATAGGTGGTAGCTACGGTTAATACCGATACACGCGAATTTGAAAGTTTCTGTTGATCCCTCTGGGGGTATTCTCAAAATCGTTATAATTTTAACAATGGCGCCCTTATCTTGGCTGTGCTTTAATAACGCTTTAGTTATTGTTATTTTAGTATTATGTTCTTTAATTTTTTAAAATAAATTACTGAATATCGTTGTCAAATAGATATTCATTTCCTACGCAAACGTTCTGATCATGTTCGGCGTAATACCAGAGTTGTCGAATATTAAACTGTAATACTTGTATTACTGAGCTCAATGAAACCTACTACAAACACATAAACATTCACAGTTTAGTAATTACGAGAAACTGTAGAACACCACAGTACTCGTGTGAGTTATGAAATGTTTCGTTCTCTCGAGATTATGTCGCAGAATTTAAAATTACGGAGCAAAATGTTTCATCGTCATTTTCATTACAGTTTAGTCCACTTGGAATTTGTTAGTTGGCGTTGCTACTTAAAATTCATTTTGTCCTAATTTTTACAACTGAGAAGGGGTATCGTTCATCATCAACGTATTTAAATAAAACTATATTTCAAATATATTAACAGATGTTTAAGGTTGATTTCAACTAAAACTGGTTCCAAAAATGTGTTTCAAATTTATCGAAATGATCATATTCTGCTTTCGACAAAGTTTGGTATAGTTTGCAATTGAACGTTCAGTTCGAAAATGTTTCTGAAGAATTTTCTAATTTTACAATTGTTTCACTGTAAACAACAAACTATTTTAGACACTTCAACTTTACAAACAGTGCTGATCAGAAGTATTGGAACTGCATCATTTTTAAAATACAAATATCTCTATTTTTCTTTTTAAAAATATATACATCTTAGGTCCACTTTATAATGAAAAATAGTAGCATAAATTTTATATAAAAATTTATAACAAAACTGTTTGTTGAGCGTCGTACCGGAACGTTTTAAATCATTTTCTAATCGTGTCTCAATAATTTCTCCTTTTTCGCTGTATTCACGATTTTAGTTTCTTCAAAAAGAATGAAATCCAAAATAAATACCTGAGTGGCATTATTGATTACTTTACTGTGTGTTCAAATTGTTATCGTACTAGCCAAATACATTTGCCAAACAATAAATAAATCCATGACTAGCTGTATATTCAAAGATTTGCTTCTACAAACATCGTCAATGCGTTTCTTCATATTTACGATCGCTATTGAAACATCTGTGAAACAGCTGTGAACATGAATTTTATATTACGCGTAAACAAGTGCATCAAGAGATCGTGAAAGCTCGGAAAACATGACCTTGAGATAACCTCGACTCTCATAGACTTATAGGTGTATCTCCCGAAGTTAAATTGCGATAAATTTTGTTTCTGCGCAAATAAAAAAATTATCAACAACAATAAAGTTCGGCGAGACACTCTGCACGTTTCGCACATTGGAAATTCTAAACGAAAGCGTTCGAAACAAACTTGGTAGGTTGAATCTCCGTCGAATGCGAGTGAAATTGAAACATTTATTTTTCATAAGTGTAGGAGCGAGATTTTTAAAATCTTTTATATATGTTTAATTGTATTTGTATGTATGTATAAGCCATCTGAGGTCATATGCCTTTTCAGAACGGCCGAGCATAGGAGCGAGATTCTGTAAATATGTGTTCAATTGTATTTGTATATGTGTATGTTCTATTGCATTTGTATGTGTCTATATTGTAAGAGTAAAGATGTTTAAACTGTAAATATATTTATTGACGAAAGCACACAACTGAGAATAACAAAAAATATATATATACATACGATACACACATGCAAATAGAATCGAACATATACATATACAAATACAATTGAACACACATTTACAGAATCTCGCATAAGAAGTTTCGGTGAGAAAAATGTATAAATCGATTTAATGGCCAATATTTTGTATATCTTCGAGTCCAGTTACAGGCAAGTTTTTTGTCCAAGTTAAATATTAACTTGAATCCAATTCGATTGAGAAAATTCCGGACAGCAGAGCGTACGAGAACGAAAGTACCTTCAGTACATACATATAGAAGCTTAACCAAGCAATCAATGTAAAACATTTCCAATCGAATCGACCCCGGGGCCTGGGACCACAAAGATTTCAGAGCGTCGCTCATTGTTTCCCTCCGAAGTTGGGATTCACGTCTCCGTTTCGAGGCGAGGATTACGTATTCCCGTGCGAAGAGTAAATAATACCACAAGAGATCCGGTGGAATTCGACGGAGGGATTCTCCGGAGCGGGCCTCAATTTGCGAATTCGGTCTCAATCGAGGATGATGGGCAGCTTACCTGAAAGTGCTATGCTCGCATGTCGATGATTGGATCCCGGGATCCCTTACGAATCCGTGGAGCTTTTCTCGAAGCGGCTGGTTGCTCGTGCTCTCTCGTAACAACAAAACAATAGGCCGTTTTGCGGATAGCGTATAGCGGATAGCCACCGGCAGGCAAATAGGCGGGTGTGATAACGTGGCGAAAAATACCGGTAATTGGAGCACCATAATCGCATTATTCGATTGAAATGTTTGCTCCTGGGGCTTGGTGGCTGGGAGCGATGCGACGGGCGTGGGTCGCGAAATGAATTGGGCGTTGATTAATTAATATTTCGTTCCATTTATACGCGTTTCCATTATAATTGAGATTCCGCGAGAGTCGCAGCAGCGAATAAAACAGCGAACGAAATGCATTAAAAAAAATGGAAAGGACGAGAAAACAACGTTCTCCGATGCGCTGCACTCTCCGCTGCACTCCTGGCGGGGACGACAACAATGATGCCCGATATAGTGAGGGAGAGATGAATTAATTGTGTTTTGTACCGGTCGCACAGTCGCCCAGTCGCCGCTAATAATTTAGCGATATTGCGCGTAGCAGTGATCCGCTAATAAACGAAACAATGTTACGAACGGGAACGTGGCCCCGCGGTGTAATGAATTTCGACGGCGGGAAACGCGTTCCTGTCGCGCGTGCACCGGAATTACTTCGAGTTCTGGTTAAACGCAGCCATTAACTTTGTTAGAAACAGCGGAAAAAGTTGGAAAACCATTTTTTACGGCGCTGACATGAAAAACTCGATTCCGCATCAAAATATGAAATAATGAAGAGAAGGTAGAGGGAAACCAGTTTCAGTATCGGCGATTCGTGAATCTTGGTACAGTCAAAGAGCTTTAATTGTTTTATAACTCGTGTCAAATTGTGTACACTGGTATGTGTAACAATTGATACCGTTAATTCACGAGCCTGTGTAACGGCACGTTATTATAACGACTTTGAGTAATTATACTCGTTGAATTCCAAATGAAAGGGTCTATCGGCGTGTTTAAAAAGTTTTTTCGTACAACGAAAAGTAATGGAGATATTTAGGTGTTCTGTTTCTGCGGACTCACCCTCTATAAATGCGCTTGTATATGTATAGTGGAGCGGTGCACATAGATATAAAAATCAACGCACCATTCTACTCAACGCTACGCTCACCTCGCCGCTCCAGTATATTTTCGTACTTAGGCTATCACTCGTTATTCGCACAAAATTACGCATGCGTCATTCGGAAATGAAAGCACTTTGTGCTATTTTACGACTGGGGTGTGATCTTGTTTTTTCTCGGTGAGTAAGTAGAAAGTTTCGAATCGCATGTGTACTAAGTTATCTTTGTCTAATCCCTTGGCCAAGTTAAGGGTAGGAGACATGAAATAAAATAGATAAATATTATTTAAGGCTACAACGGGGCGCGACACCCTATAAACACTTTACACTCACCCTATGTACCACAACTAGTTCGGAAACCATAAAAAAAGTTCACTCGGCGGAGCCGATGATTCATCCCTTGTTCGCCCCAAACGGCGAGACAAGGGTGTATACCCCTGAATCATTCAGGTTGTTGTCGGGCTCGGAAAGCATAAGTGAACTTGAATGTGTCATACAACTAATATTTACAAAAGTCTTTAGAAGTAATAAAAACGAGTAGGTGTGAAATACGAATCTATAAAAATATGGATTTAAACGGGGGTTAAATTAATTTCTTCGTTAGAGCACATATTGTTATAAAAGTCGCGAGAAATCGAAATAAATACAGTCGCGTAAGTTTTTTAAAACACTATATAGCAGTCACATTTAGTAATTTAGTTAGTGATAAAGCACCTTGGAAATTGTTCGATATGTAGTTTATTGGAAGATATATTCCACTCAATTTCGCAAAATTGACTCGAGAAAAAACTTCCTAAAAATGAGTGAGAATACGTGCTTCAATATTAATAAATGCATATTATCAGCGTTTTGATATGGAATTTGTATGCACATTTCATTATACTTTAATATTGCAGTTTAATGGTCATGTACGTGAGTACCATTTCAATTAAAATCAATTCAACAATTCTCATTCTTCATACTTTTCAGTGAATTCATATAAAAATTATATTTAGCAAATGTCAAAATGTGACCAATTAAAAACCAATTATCTTTTTCGTTCTTTGAAAGACTATCCTTAATCAAAAATGAGCTCCATTAAAATCCGCAATTAACTAATTTTTCAGAAGTTACTTTTTTGCATGCTTTATTTACATCAAGTATTAATGTGTTTGTATTTGCTTTCGACAATCATAATTCTTACGAAAATTCAGAAAGAGCTTTCACGCGAATCAATTATTCCGATAAATAGGATAAATACGAATTATTAACGATACATGTAATGCTAATGTAATAATGACATTCAATACGTTGATTATGTTATTTAGCAGTTGTATTTACCATAAACATACGTTTCATATATCTTTGTTAATTATTCGAAAATGTAGCCATATCAACGAACTTAATGACCTTGACATATAATGCTAAGGTCAACGTTCGAAACGTTCTTCTGCTATTCGTATAACAGTCGTTTGACCTTAGTTTCCGACCCCAATCAAACTTAGATTTCACCTACATCTAATCCACACTTCACCAAAACCTACCTGGGAGCTCACCTAAATCTCACCGATACTTAATCGAAACCTAACCAGATCTTTGTGTTGGCGCAAATTACCTTACAAGGTAATTGCATTAATATAATACTTAACTGCTTTATCCGAATTCGATACAAAACATTGGGCATTCCACGAAATAATAAATTCCAGATTACAGCACTGCATGCCCTCCTGGAAACCGTACAACATTTATTTGAGATCTTTTTTCATACATCCAATAACTCACGAATTATTTAAAGTTGTTATGTTACGAGACTTGCCCTGTATATGGTGGATTGAGTATCATAGTGGTGTAAGTCCAAATTCTGAAGATATGACCGAATACGGTTTTTCGAATCTTAGAGACATAATTGATTTACAGACAGAGTTAATGGATATAGAACTTTATTCTTTTGTCACTAAACCAATAGAACGAACCATTTGGAGTCGTAGTGGGGTTAGTCCGCCTTATGCTCTTTTGATTTCAACCTCTTTTATCGAATAAGTAGGGATATGCTATATCTATTGAAGTATATCTCACCTATTCATCACTCCTTTTTATAACTCAATTAAAACCGTCGAAGATGTACGAATTCATGGTCCTCTTTCTGATAACGGAACGGAGGATGCATTGCATTCATTAAATACATTTTCGAATAAAAAATTAATAAAAAAAATTTTCATTTCTTAAGAATTTAGTGCACCATTACCGTTACTAATCGAAATGATTGGAATAAAATTTTGTTCCGTGCTTCAATTTTCACACACAAACATTTTTTTATAGTTTTCCGAATCGTTTTCCTACGTGTATGTAGAGTATTTGATAAGAACAAATACCGCAAGTTATTTTACTCGAAATACCATGTATGTGACTTATTATAACACTATGATTCTCAGCCCGCTATATAGACTAACCTGAAATAGCTAGTTTAGACTCTAAGTAAATGGTAGTACAAGTTCGAGGAATGGCCTTTAATCGATATGTTCACTCGTACAAGTCTCTAGAGCTTCTCACCTTTCGTTGAGAAACTAAAACTACCCTGATTGGGTAGCTTATTACAATTGCTATCAGTCAGATAACTTACTCGGGCTTTTTTGGGGATGCTGAAAGTAACCGTGGGGATATTTTATGACATATCGGGTTTTTCCTTCGAACCCGCGAGATACAGGGTATAAAAAAATAGAGAAATAATATCGATGATTCTACATACTCGATTTGGTTGAAATTGAACCAAATGCTTTTATGGTCAGATCAACCATTTCTTTTTAATTGCCTCGTATTTTACTCGTCGCGGTTGAGTTGCCACCTATGACTCCTTTTGCACTTTTGACCCTCGCGACGAGTAAAATACGATGCAATTTTTTAAAAATTGTTGACCTTTTGACCTTCATATTAAAGATCAATTTTTCTACACCTTTCTCAGATGAAGTTCAACCAAATCGAGGATATAGAATCATTTTATAATGTCCGCGGTAAAAAATGGTTTTCTCAAAAATAACTTTATTGTCCCTTGCTTCATATACCGATCCGACCATTTGCAGGTCATATGTTTTACTGTACGTGCCGATGGTCGCTGCAAACCCAATAGCCAGATGCAATTTTAATACCTACGTTGTTGCGGTCAGAATGGTGTTTTTGACGTTCTTTGTAGTTATAATTTATCGGACTGGTGTTAGTTATAAATAATGCGTTAGATTACTTGTATGAACGATGCTCCGAGTCTCCCGAATGGGGATTCCCGTTGACATCGCGAAACATGTGTTGGACAATGTAATAAGCGTGATCTAGGCCCGTTTAGGGCCCAAAGAGGAGGGTATGACCTCCCTTTTGCGAACTAGAGTCACGTGCACGGTAAGACCTGAGGGGTCAAACAGGGGCCGATAGGCCTGCGAACTCATGGGGAGCGGTGCGAGCCAAAATAAACACGATTGTCGCCGAGGACCGATGCCAACCATCGTGGCGAGAAGGGCGATTCCCGTGTTTACACGTCCGTGGCACCTCGAAACGGCATTGCGCCGCGTGTCTACACGTCTGTGACCTTATACGAACGGTATCAAAATTTGCTTGTTTACAAGTATACGTCGCCAGATGAAGCGACATTGAGGCGCGTGTTTACATGTATCACAGACCTGGTACCGAACCTTTTCTGGCGCGTGTTAACACGTCCAAGAGAGCGAAGTGGTTAATAACGCACAATAATAACGCGACGCTTTAACACGTTCACTGCCATGGGGGTCACCGGTGACCGGCGCTTGACTTGGCTACAGCGCCGTGGGGGCCACCGGTGACCGGCGACATAATATGCATCGCATAATGAAAAATTCACGTTAGCGCCCTGGGCAAACCATGGAAAATCTGCCTGGCAGTTAACGTGTTAAACTTAAAAATTGAAAGTAGAAATAATGTACAACGCAGAAAAGCTGTAATCGCAGAACAGAAAAGAGAAGCAATACGAATTTGGAATGAAACTACTAGTCACCGAAGAGATCGATCGGCGTGGAAATAGTCTCGTGATATCAGTTCAATTACAGAAATAAACGTGGGCGGACCAATGGTATCACGTTCCCGTGGAATACCAAAGAAAATGGAAATAGATCGTTGGCCTCGATCAACGATTCGCTTCGCGGGATATGCGGTGCGAGTCCCGAATGGCAAGAAGCCATTCTTCGGGTTTGACCTAAATCACGGGAGAACTAGGCGCGGCGTCGGTGGCGGCGAACGATGGAGCAGTCGGCTGCCGTCTACTGGAAAACAAACGAACGATAGAGGGAGAGAGAGAGCGCGCGAGCAGGCCGAGCGTAACGGTGGACAGGGTGCAGCGATTTATCGTGCATCAAAACCGATTAGCGATCCTAATCCGTTTCTCCGTTTCAGATCGCGGAAGCGCCGCTGAGTGCAGTCGGATCGTTAATCAACCGCTCGTCCGGACCAGTGGATCTCATTCCCGGTCCCGCGTCCGTCTTCCGTCGCTCCGGCGCGACGCGGTGCGGCGTGGCGTTGCGGGGCCTCTGCGAAATGCGAATGCGGATGGCTACGGGCAGCGAACAGGAACCTCTCTCTGACTAGAGGTTAACCGTTTATCAAGCGGTCGACCGACGATGCGCCGCCGGCGCGGCGGCCGGAAGCATTTGTGGGACTTCTTAGACGCTATCGACCATAAAACCTCCGCCAATCCCACTGGAAACTTGAATCGACTGCGAAAGGAGACCGATGAAACGCGCTTTGCCACGCGGCGCACTTAGACCATATATACTAATAGAGTCGGCATAGGGGTACAGTATGTGTACAGGAAAACCTTAGACCATATTATACCTATAGACGCAGCGAGATAAAACTGCCTCGTTACCAGATTAACCGCCTAGCTGATTCTTGTAGGCACAGTGCTATAGTATGTTGAGAAATCGCAGTACCGCGAAGCTAAAGTGGCAGAAGGGTAAGGGGAATCGTCCTCACATATCATACTGTATAAATATTTGGGGTTACTGTGTAATATACATACATGTATTCTATTTTGTTACTCGTTCATTTTTACTGTACTCTTATTATTTTAAATATGGCTAACTATTTGTGTGTGTGTGTATCACGGTTTTATCGTTCTTTTAAATTCTTTATGCAACAAGTTTGCACTACTTTTTCAAATTTTTACCAAATGATAAACTTGTAAAATGTACTTGTGTACTGTGTACTCGCTTCGTCTCATACACTATCCACCATTATGAATGATCTTGAATCGAGGCTTATGGGCACCAGATAATTTTGGATCGCGTCACACTGCATCGTATGCACATACTATACCTATGTCGCGTCTATGGGTATATATGGTCTAAGAGGAAAACCGACAAGATAACGGCTCGGCAAGATAACGAACGTCGTGACGTCACAAGACAAGTCTTGAGATAATTTCAAACTGGATGAAACAGCAAATCGACGCCGACACTACTACATTATACGCGATTCGTTTGCGTTAATTAGACCCGTTTTTTTCGGAACAGCCTTCTCGAAATCGTCGCGAAGATTTACACCGGACAGGGCCTTAACCGAGAGTATTCCACCAAACAGCAAAAGAGAAAGTGAGAGGAATAGCGAGGCGTCGAAGAAAACGAGTTTTTGTCCGCAAACGGCAACCTGTTGAAAAGCGTAAACGCGGAAATCATCTTCAAACTGGTCCACTATGCCGACTTCCTTTCTTCCTTCCTTCCTTCCTTCTTACCGAGAAATTGCTTTGAAGTATTTAGATAATCGTCGAAATCTGCGAGCGTCGACGACTTCTGTCGTGGACATCTCTTCCCCCTTGCTGAGAACAACGCTCGCCCCGCACGAGATATGCAGCCGGATCTTGGCAATGATAGAACGCAGGTAAGCGGAGAAGTTACGGCTACGTCTGGGATCCTAATTATCGAGCAACTCGGCTTAACGCTCGTCGATCACCCGCGAAATTACGTTGCGGCGCTCGGTCGACGTTCACCTACCTACCCCGAAAACTACCGCGGGAATCTCTCAAGACGTTTGTTTCTGGATGCTGTCCAATTATCCAGGAAAAAAACGGAGAAGTGTCTTCGCTGTGGCCCCGTTTGAATCTGCTTTAGACGAGACTGGATCCAGCGCATTTTATTCCAATACGAAAGTCAGGATAGAAAATGGTAGGTACAATAAATAATACAGACGATATTTTTTTATCAAGGTATAGAGAATAATTATATTTGTATCTATATAATAAAAATGAAATGCTGTTCGTTGGTCAGGACATCACGTGAGAACGGCTGGACCGATTGGGCTAATGAAATTCGAACAGGACAACATCTGTCGGGTCAGCTAGTAGTATATGTATAAAGAATAATTTATCAAGGTATACAGGCTGTTCGCGTTGTTATGGTCTAGCTTTTTTTCGAAATGGTAAATACAATAAAAAATTGCACTGTTGGACCAAGTCTATAGCAGGGGTGGCTAACTTCTATATAGATATATTTGTACGAAATTGTTTAATTACTTTTTCGAACATAATGTCCGTTGAACAGAACCACTGTGAATATTCACCATCAGTTTAAACGGAAACATCTTCCACCCCTTCTATGATTGCCAAATACTGATTGTAGCATTTATAAAGCATTTTATAATTGGGCGAAACAAATATGATATTTCATACGAAAACATTAATAAGCGCAATGCAATTCCGCAAGTGACAAAATAAAATATTTATATTGTTTTTTCATTTTAATTAATAAATTCTTCTGTTGAAGCCACAAAAATTAATTTTGTGTTATTTGTTTCTCTAACTGACGTCATTAATTAATTTCATATCAACCGATATATTTTTGGGAGAAACTCACCAGTTATAAATTCACCATAAATTTGCACGCAAAGAAAAATTATTTAAAACAATTATAAGAAGATAAAAATTTAATAAAATGGAACTTTTTATATTTTAATCATTTGAATAAGTCGGAAATGATATACGAGTACTTTTAACTTCCTCTAATGTCTTCACATAAATGCATAAAATCGTCAGTAGACTGCGGATGTTATGCATTTACGATAAAAATATGTAGATCTAATTTGTTACAGTACAAGAATTTGAATAATTTAAACATGTTACTGTATCATTTATTTCGTCCCAGCTTGTTGCAATTCCGTTAGAAAGTTTTTATTTCGCATAAAAATCCACAGTCTAATCATCAGTTTAGTGATCAATATATCAAGGATATGAAGATCTATCGTGTTTCTGTGGATAAGATATTACATTTACTTCCAAGAGGCCGTATTCATCCTTTGCACTCGAATGGTGGCTCTGAGGCGCCAGTAAAAATTGCAACTTATTCAAAACAGTTTTGATATTATTAAATTTGTATTCTATGAATCGTGAAAAGCTCAATTGTTATATGAAAAAAGCTGGTTAAGTTTGATGTGCATAATGTAAAAAAGATTTGATAGAATAAAAATGATCTGGGCTAAGTATTCAGAGTCGTCAGGTTAAGACTTCCCACTCCAGCTTCCCCTTCTACGACGCTAGGCAATTCCCCCACCATTCTGCCCAGTCAAGAAACGCGTTTCAATGTCACAATGTCACGTGACTAATCCAGTAATGGCAAAGAAGCGAGTAACTGTACTCTCCTCGATACAATTCAATTCCTCTAATCTGGCGTCTCTGGTGCCACCTAGTAAACCCCTGGAAACCGAAGTTGCGTATCCGAAAATTCTGAGGAGTTTGGCCAAGGTGAACCTAAATATAGCCTTATTCTCTGAAAGACTATACGTATGTGTTTCTTGATTTCATCTAATGCACTCTACAGTGGTGGGCGAAAATATGAATTTGGTCGTTGACCTCTGGCAGACACGATTGTCGCGATACACTCGCATGTCCAAATTGGCAGAAGTACAGCCATAACTCATACGTTTCGCTGTCAGTGTACGTGCAGGCCAATTCGCTCCGATATATCTCGTAGAATGGTAGTTGGTATGTTGCGGAGAATTTGAGGAAAGAATGTCCGAATCCTGACCCCTTGGCTCGACCGATCCAGTAATCCAGACTGTCGGATTCCCGCTAGCGAAGCCAAATTCCCCCATGTGTATATCTGGCGCCTGCAGAAACATGAAAGAGTCTGGAATCGGGTCTCGTGATTGTAATAAATCGGCGAAACTCGTAGTACAGCTGGCGCTAGATAAACTGCATTCCCAACGACGCTTCTCAGCGCGTCTTTACGATCCCAGCGCGCGTTAAGCGAGAATAATTGGCGTCGGGGTGGCACCATGATACCATAATGGACGAAGTTAAACACCCCGACAAGAGGTCTCTATGGAGGTTTAACGTAAGTAGTTACTCTCTCTCGCTCGCGTCCTTTCAGCCAGCGAATTTTCGAATTTCGAAGACAACCGACACACGTTCTCGTTGTAACTTCGATTTGTCTTTCGCTAAAGATCCATTCAATTTACTTGGTATTTGTGTGTTTTGCTGTCGCGCTTCTCTCCTTTCAGCATGTTGACTAACCCTCTGTTTATCTTAGCTAGGGTCGTTTGTCTCACTCTGCTGATCTCATATCCCGTAACATTAGTCATGGGAGTGGCAACTCCTACGTACACGTGTAGAATTTATATAAATCACTTTGTTCGACTCATTAATATCTTCACCTTTAATATAAGATTTTAGAATCAAGACCAAGCAAAGTAGTCAAGAATAAAACGTAGAGTGGCAGTCATCTTTTTTAGTTATTAATTTATTTTTTTAAGTTTGAGTTAAAAATGAACGATTCTAGACGCGACATTAATTACGTGAATCGTTGCGTTGATATAAAAATTTCTGACACATATAAAAGTAGTATAATACTTAAGAATTAACTGTATGTACAGAATAATGTGCGTCATAGAAGAACTTCTGCCATTTATACGGGTCTTGGCGAGTCTGGTGACGTATCCACACGGAATATACATTCGTTCTGCTTAAGAATAGAACCTCAATAGCTCCATCTTCCATTTCATTCTCTTATAATAGTTCTCACTTATTTCTACTCACAATTTCTACAAGACGGCACTGTACTGCCATTGACGTTTATATCCATTCCGTTTCTTACCATCCGCTTCATCATCATTTTTCGTGTAGGCCGTGTAATAAACCATTGAGAATTTCATCTTATAAAAAACAGTTGTCATGTTACATTATTTCTAAGAAACTCATATTACGAAGTCACCATGCGTATTGTGTGTAGGAATAAAGTAGTAGATATAACAAATCTAGAAATATGTCACATTATTTTAGTATCAGATAGTTAACAGGGAGTATGTTACTTTATCATTAAACTCGTTTTTCTTGGTAGTTTAAAATGATAAATGATACATGGTAATATTTTTACATACACAATCACCCCTAGCTGGCTGTACCTACGATTCACCAACGATTATGCAAAATAAAAATTCGTGCATTAATTGCAAGACACTGGCGATAAATATAAATGTATACGTTTCACTAATAATTTTTATGCAGTGAAAATAATATATATTAGTACTCTTAAAGTCTTTTAATCTTTTCATTGGTTTAAATTGTGCACCTCTACTCATTTTTGTCATAAACCAATAAAATGCAGAGTCTACTATGTAATCAAGGTAAATCCAGTTCCCTCACATCATTTTATTTGAATCATTGCAGTGTAGTTTCATGTTCCTTGTACCTAAGCTTGTTTGTGTGTTGTCTGTGAAAAAATATGTTCTCCTATACAATTAATAATTGTAGCTCAAATCGAATTACATTTCAGTCAGAGGAATTATAATTATAATTATTATTACATGCGAAACATTTCGTCGTTATATTGTAAGTTCCGTGTATTCGGTTATCATAATTATATTAAATTTCATATTATTTAATTATATTGCATGGGAAACAGAGATTTTGCTGGATAACGTTCTCTGCGATTCCCATATCGCACAATTACGGTTATGTTTTAATACCGAAGCCTAGGAGGTCTCCCATAACCAGTACAATTCTATACATAAATATTGCAAATATGTCATATTCAGTTATAATGAAAATTCGTTTGATTATCTTCAATATTTTCTTTCCATTCATTAACATAGCTGATAACTAGAGCGTTGGAATTAGAACATTTTTATATTTTCAAGCGGACGAATTTATGTTTCAATCCAATAATATAATCTAGTATCTTTAACCCCTTGCCGTATCATTTTCTTTACAGTTAGAGTGATTAAAATGCCCCTATCCCGAAAAATGTCGTAGAAGAGACAAGAAAAATCTTTTGTATGGCTACAAGTATTTTAATGCTTAAATATTCAAATTTTATTTCAATTAAAAAAAGCGCAATATTCATATTTGACTCGTCGAAATACGGCAAGGGGTTAATCTTACTCGGTTACTCAGAATCAAAGTCAGTGCAGCCAGTGACTGTAAGTAGCTATCAAAAATATATGATGTCTTTGAAAAAGTATAAAAATTATATGTTTCAAAACTTGTTATAACCTATTAGTGTGCTATGGATATTTATGCAACATTTTCTGCATCAATTACAACATATTGGGTTCGAATAAAACTTTGATATTAATAAGTTGATGATAACACACTGAGATACTCTTGAATCGCGATTATCCTTCTACTGTTTCAAGTTATATTTACATATTTTTGCCAGCATAAAATCCACAGTCTATCTATCACATAGAAATAGCTCAAATATGATGTCAAGTGATTCATGGATCACCCTATATATTCCCGGAGGAATGTGACACATTCTTCCTTACAGTGTTGTGTTCTTCTGCAACGTTGTCATAGGTTCAATTACTTCTTAGAACATCGGCAATTTCTCTGCAGAGTTTTTCGAATTAGCAGTGATTTTAACGAACAGCTGCTGTTTTCGAAGGGGAGCCCATTAAGAGAATTTCTCCGGAACTCCATTCCTCAGTTGATTGATTTTTCCTGTGCGCTTTCGAACCGATTCCTGAGACACTTCGCGTTCCTCGCGCGAAAAATACCGATCCTCCTCCAGCTGAAATTCCGGCGTGAGTCGCAGCTCGAGCAGGATCGACGAGTACCCGGCATCTCGTAAATACCAGCTCGACACCCCCTCGTTACGCGGGATTCGTCGCCTTCTAGGGAGGTCGTAGCCGGCTGCTGGAATCTGTCTTTTGTAACCCAGCCGTCGCGCGTCTTCTCCATCCGAAAACGGGAATAGAACGGTCCTGGGGAAGCTGAACGCGGCCGCGTGAAAGAAAACCTAGACACGACGACGTTTTCGGGTTCGGGATTGGGGGATGCGACGGGCACGCCGGGTGCAGAGGGGCTGCAGCGCGTGCACGCGCGCATCCGCTCGCGACCGTCTCGAAATGCCACCAATCGAGGAACCACACTCTCCAAAATTGTCTGAAGTCGAGAACCAGAGCGTACCGAAAGTTTTTGCAGATCCTGCTGGTCTTAAAATTCTTCAAGTAATTCAAAGATTCGAGGTGACGGGAGAAGTAATTTAGTCCCTCTGATCTTTAACTTGCGGAATTGTAACGTTTCATTCGCATTCCACGAAGCGAAGTCATCGAGCATTTTTGCTAAGAATCTCGACGCTTGTGATTACACTGCGGATCTTTATGCATTTATGAAGAAATTGGTTGGGTGAAATATAAAACAGTAAAAGATTAAACAGATTTGAAATGTTAAGGGATGAAATCAATTTTTATGTTATTCCTGCTTCTCACAATCAATACAAAACATTGTTATTTTGCCTAAAGATCCGCAGTCCAATCGTAATACTCTCTTAAATTGTGTTCATGTTTAATTTTGCAATTCACCCAATTTGTGAATGCTCAATGTTTAAACTTTAAGCCATGCAGAATATTTTTAAAGCTTTTCGGAAAACTTGTATTAGACGATTGAAGAAGTTGTATTTTATTTTCAAATGCAATACATATTGTAATAAACAGATTTATATATATTGGAATTTTATTCAATCAATTGAAACCTGCTTCGAAAATCTCTACAGAATATAAGGCTTTTTGGCAAATGCAATAAAATCTTGCGGATAAAAATGTTTCAATGGTGTGAAAGCGTCAAGTCCTGCCATATGTCCACTCGATTCAACTATTCGCTATTTCAATGGACATTTAAAGTGCCTCAGAACTCTCTGACGCGCCGAAATTTTTCGGAGGCATGCCGACCGGGAGGCTCGCATCCGCATATGTGCGTGCTGGTGCTTGCGCCGGATGCGAGGATTGGGGAAAAAGAAAGTCGAGGGTAAACGGGAAGAGGTTGGGTGGCCTAAAATTACTTAGTCGTCGCCACAATTCACCAGTCTTGGACCTTTCGGATCCCTTAGCGAAGTATATTTCACCAGGCGGTGCGCCGTGTGAGCTGGATCGAGAAACTTGGTGACATTTTACTGTAACTCATATACCAGAAGAAATATCGGGATGAAACTTCCACCAAAATTCATTAAAAAATTATTCATATATAATAGTAATTATCGTAATAAATATTTTATTCTGTTATAGTAATGTATAAAAATGTTTACTTGTTACGTATTTCGTACTTTTCGGGATAATTGGCAGGCTGAGCTGGCTGGCTACGTATGAAAATTCCCGAAACGCGAAGTGTTCTTATACATCGCCGGCAACGCGAGCGAGAACTAGTACAGTAAATCCTTAAATACTGTCCAATTGTCGTATTCTGGACAGACAGCGTTCGCAAAGATGACTTTATTTTTTGATTTATAACTGTGTCACGAGACTTCGATAGAAAGCTGAACATAGATGTTAGAAATAAATCACTTTTGGAGAGACTTTTAGTTAATTGAATAACTAACGTTAGTATTTAATGATTTACATAAAAACGAACATCATTCATCGGTTTTTCCCATAGTGTAGCGTTAGCATTATCCAAGACGTCCAGAGTTTCACATTTGATATTATTATGTTAGTTGTATCTCATCCTGACTATTAATTTGTACTTCTTTAAAAATCTCTAAAAGTTCGAAAAAAATGTGTGCTTCGTATTGAAATTTTGAAGATACCAGTTTTATATAAATTCAATAATCGTTGTTTCTAATTTTTTTACACACTGCATGGTAAGTAGTTGAAAAAAATAAAAATCAAATATTTTTTACTTTTTGTAGGTCTATACTATTGAACATTTTGAGTATACTATTGATTTTTGGGAGCATTTTATAATATCTCACACTTTAACTTATTGGTTAGATTTGAAGCTTCATTGATTGTCGACCGCAAAAGGATGAAAATCGACTACTGCGCGCCGTCAGCTTCCCAAGTATCTACGGGGTGTTTTGTATTTCATCGACGAGCGCCGTAAGATGCCCGGTAATTCGGGTGTTCCGATTCCTCGGCTAGGAAGGATAAATTTCGTCGTTCGATAACGCTAGAATGCCACTCGTTCCGCGACGAGTTACCCCGGAGGAATTTCACCGATCGACGGAATTCTCCGGCATTCCCGCAACGTCGCCGAATTTCTCGACACGCGCGGCAACCTCGATCAAACATATTTCCCGTGAAGTCACGGGCACGTGGTGCGTGTAAATATCCGCTTTGACGGATCGGTCTTTCCTTATTGGGCTTCCACGCTCGCATGAAATCTGGGTCTCCTCGAGGGCGTGCCTCGCCGCCCTTGATTTCGCGGATGCAACGCGGACGGGAACTCGGCGTCTTGAATTTAATCCTTTCATCGTGGAATAATACGACGGGGATGAATGCGAAGACTTTTGTTATGCCCGAGATTACTTCGAGTCGCAGCCCGAGAAAAGTGTAAATAGATTGCGAGTGTTGTTTGCGCGGAGATTTTTTTCTGAAAGAACTATGAAAAAAATTTTGTTTCTTCGCGTTCGAAGTTAGATCGGGATTTTTCTTCAGAATAATATTTGTTTCAACATACTTTTTATTACTATTATAACGTATATTTAGGTAGTACATAGTTTATCTACTTCAATCAATCAATGTTTCTCTGGGATCAATAGAAGCGAATATGGACTACAATTTCAGGCAGCAATTCCAAATAGTTCTACGGGTACAGCTTATAAAATAACGCGTCACTTAAATAGCAGGCTTGTGCGAGAACCCGAAACCTCGGGTTTGTGGTTCGGTTCGAGAATAGTCGGGTTCAAGAAAGTGAGATACGTTTCGGGACCCGAAAGTATCCGGCTGCCTGTGTCTCTTCGGCACCACGACGCTTCCCGCGCCATGCGCCGTCTCTTTTTCTTGACACCCGCCCTCCCTCTAGATATCTCGATACTCGGTACATTCGTAATACGAACTTCGTGTCGATTCGTGTGTAGTCGGAAATCTTCGGGGTTCCGAAGAGACATAGGCAGCCGGATACTTTCGGGAGCCGAAACGTATCTCACTTTCGGGAACCCGACTATTCTCGACCGAAAATTACATAAATAACATAATAGAGGGCTTTAGTGTTCCATCAGATATTACGGTTTTGCACCGAAACCCAAAACTATAGCCGCGCTTTTCTCGAAACCACTTATTTGAAATATGAGGTAACGATAGAGCAGTGTACAACTAAACATTAACTAACTGCCGCCGACAAACGTAAACATTTCCTAAAAACGTGAACCACATAATTTTTTTTTGCAAAAATAACACGAGAATTTCTGGTGAAAATCGTAATTCTTCATTCGAAGACTCATCAAATTGTAAATTTTGTACATTTTTCGAGTTCTTTTCACGTTCATAGACAGTGTAAAGGTATAAAATTTAGAGTTTCATTTTATTTTTTTTTGGATTCCGGTATAAATTAAAGGCTATAGAACGCCAACAGATTCCACCGCTAGCGATGATGGAGCCATTAAATGTTCATACGCTATGCTGTACTACAATATAGTTACAACTAAAAATCCATACGTATTCTTTAATCCTAACTAAACGATGATGCGTGGAACAACGAAACAAACGCTTTATATTTAGCAACAAAAATAACTTTCTGAAGAAAGAGAACAAGTGGAATCTTCCATTAAGACGTATTATTTTAAATTATAAAAAAACGCTGTTTTTCAAAAAAGTTTAATTTTAAATAAAAAATAGCATAAAATATAAGATGACATATAATTTTTAGACGCCCTGTATAATGTCAGTAAAATCAAATGTTTCGAACATCATATTTATGAAAGCTGAGTTATCTTCGGTTAAATATTAGATAAATTATGCTTAAAAGTGATGGAAGAAGCTGCTTCATAGTAAAAAGAAAGAAATAGCAAAATTTTATCTGGAACACACTGAACCAGAAAATACTGGATACGTGGATAAATAATTAATATTTTTCAACTGTGATAAAATGATCTGTAATTCGACCACGTTGGCTTTCAGTCTCACCTGTGGACATTTAAAAAGACCCTGGCCGCGCCGAACTTTCAAAGCGTTACACGGGGCCAGCGTCCAGCGAGGTTCTTTGAAGGACTGAATCCGACCTCGTCCCACAGAGTAACTTCGCTAACTGAAGTCCCGGGATGAATGTCGAAGCCGGTGATTAGCCCGGGACTATTTTTACCGAATGCAATGAAGCCGCGTAATTAACCGGGTCGTGGAAAAAGGCAAGAGACCGTACCGGAAAGCGTGCATCAAAGAGATCGCCTGAAGGGTCGCTTAAAATCGCGCGAAGCCGCCGCGACACCGGTTACGACACGCGGGGAAGAAAAAGAGGAAGAACGAGAGAGGAAGAAAGGGAGCGAGAGAAACGCACAGAGGGGAAGACCGTGCTAACGAATTCCTTCGCTTCGAGATATTTTCGTCGTCGCTGAAGCCGCACCGTCGTTTGTCGAGCGATAAACTTTCTCCCTTCTACAATGCTCTTTCTTTCCGACCGCGTCCACCCGCTATTTTTCGCCCCCGCAGCATCCAACAACGAACGCATAGGCGTTTTCGCTACAGGGTGTCCCGAAAATGTACCACTTCCTCGACAGGTATGATTACTGAGGTCATTTCATGTAACTTCTTCCTTGGCGGAAATCTTCCTTTCCCGAGAGTTTGTTTCTTCATAAAGTAATAACCATAAAAGTGTCCATAAAATTCTAATTCCTCCGAATAATTAATATGCCATGCTATACGCTAACATAACTGAAAGAAGTTTCTTAATTGAAATCACTTAACCCTTAGCACTCGAGTGGTGAGTCACCGCTAAAAAATTGCGATAGCATTATTCAAAATATTGTTTAGAGTATTAAATATCTTGGTAGCTTATCAATTACTAAACATGTAAGTATTGTATTTGGTGTTACATCAATTTCTAGGACGGAAGAAATTTTCGAGTTGGAATAGCTCCGAGTGCAAAGAGTTAAATAAACCTAGGGAGATGGCTTCACGAACCACCCCTCTCGAAGAAGTACAAAATCTTTGAGACAAAAGAGTAGACACGAAGGCGCAAATTGACTCGTAGAATCCTCTAAAAATGTTACCAATAAATTCAATTCGTTTGGTCGAAGTTTTAAAAAGTTATTCAGTTGTAAAGCGTGCGTGAAAATTTTTCTAAACCGCTTTAGGGACCACAGAACGGCGGTATCCGTTCGCTGGAGCGACAATACAGTATAGATCGACCGACCCGAAATTTCCGGGTTCTGGCACACCTCTAGTTTTCACGCAGTGCATGACATGCGGCTCGCCAATGTACTCGTGATATCAACACTGTCTCTAGATCGCTGGTACAACATTTAGCAACTCGTCCAGCTAGCCGAAAGTTTGATCGCTTAGCCCGTGAAGCGGCTTGCGATCCCGGCAATGTTGCTTATACATGAATGGTCTATGGAACTCAGGTGCCTAGCAATGAAAAGGGGGAATATTGATGTTTGAGGAAACCCCGAGACCTCAGGGTCCAGACGGTTCAACGATGAGAAGGGGGGGGGGGGTGGATAGGGTTTGGTCTTTTGGGTATTGGTGTCCTGGGAGCATGGTCTCCAACTGGTCTCCACGTGAGAAGGGGGTAATATTGATGCGACGAGATGGTTCCGAACTATAATTATTTAGACACACAATTCAGTCTGATAATGTTTCTTGAAAAATAGCAAAAATCTTTAGATTACCTGTTTACTTAGTTGAAACAGTTGCGAAGGATTCTTGACTAGTACAGAATGTCCTCGATGTTCGAACATCATCTATTCACAGTTTAGTAATAGTTATTTAATATCGCTGCAATTCTACATAAATAAATACTCGTTGAATTAAAATAATTGTTGCAATAATTAAGAACTTTTTAATGCTGATGATCGAAATTATATTTTTGGATCCCATTTATCAGATGATTACATAAGTTCTCGTGCTCGATTTTCATACATGTCGCAAACTGTGAAAAGAAATATATAATTCTAAAATTAGAAAAGAGTCATGATCGTATAAGTGATTATTAAAGCTGTATTCTTTAAAAACTATTAAATTTTATTTTCAAATCAGGCACGAACTTATGCAATCATCTAGTAGACTATGAAACATTTTTTAAAAATGATTGGAAAGTGTCGTAACTGTTTCGACATCCTTTGTAAATAATTAACAGATAAAAATAAATGGTCTTTAAATGATAATTTGTTTTGTTCGTGTCTCGTTACAACTATACTCTGTTAGCTGAAAATTAACAGAATTTTCAAATTAGCAGCGCTTCCACGTTCGGCGCGTGCAAAAATTGCTTCGTATGCTCTGTCGCAGTGCGTTCCTGCTGATATTTTTCAAAAGTTATATCGCGATTCTACCGGTACGAGTTAGCGGACGAAATATCGCCATTTTATTTCCCGGCGTCACGGGAATTTTCGTTTCTAGATTTACCAGCCGGCGTAATCCCCGCCGCCTATCCATTATCATTCCGATAAAGTAGCTTTTCTCGTTCTTTCAACCGTGATTCACTATTATTATTTAGCTCTGTTATCCCGCGTATTGTAACTGCTCCACACACCTGTTTCCATTTTTCGTGTAACTGCAAGAGTGACCCAGATTTCAGCTCATTAATCTTGAACAGGATCCGCGCTGATACTTTGACTCTTCCCTTCAAATTATTTCTACACTAGAAATTCTCATATCGATTTTAACTTAAAAAAAACAAAATTGATCATTCACCGAGTACGGAAGACCGGATATGGTTCTTACATTTTTCAATTTTGATTTTTCTGCCAGTTGTAGGTAGCTACCGAAAAGATAATTTTCATAACATTAATATAAACTATCTATGTCTAACTTTCGAAATAGACTCCGGAATTTTATGCAAAATAAAATATTTTTGCATCCATTGCAAGACAGAGGATATTTTTCACTAATAATTGTAATTATTGTATAAATTGGCAAAGATTGCAAGTTAATTGGAATTATCTTTAGAAACGATTTTGTGACAATGTGTCTCGAGTTTGATTTAAAAGGTAGATTGTCAACCTTTTAAATAACATAGTTTTATCTTTATTGTTGACGGTATTAGATATAGAAGTGATTATTATAAATGTTACACAGCCTCAAACACGACCTCATTTTGTTGATTGATATGATTATGGATCTGAAACACTATAAAGGATGAAATTAAATTTTGAAGTGGTTAATGTAATAGAATTAGCAGCTTTAAAAATTCTTTGGTTATGAATTATTTTCAACAATCATTAAAATGAAAAAAATAAGTTAACTTATTGAATAATGAGGATAACTAAGAAGCCAGAAGCCATAATCAGAATGGTTAAATCAAATTGAATCATTAGCTTGTGTGTGTAATCTCTATCTATTCATTTATTAAAAAGTACAAGAAAATGCACTAAAATAAAAGTAACTTGACAAATATATTAATCTACAAGATCGAGTGGGGAACATTCGTAAGCGAAGAAAAGTAAGAAAAGTACGTCGCAAAATTAGGGGAATTGATGGGGAATGTTTAGCTGCTAAATAACCAGACAAAATCTCTCTGCTATGTAGTTCCGGATCACCCCCGAAAGCGTGGAGAGACAGTGTCATAGAAGGGGCAGGGGTAGTGTGCGGAGACAAGTCTTAATCTGTGGATTCTGATGACCCGTCGAATTTTTATTTCTTTTGGAGCTGTACGAATATACTGGCTGTTAAATTTTAATTACAGCTGCAATTAGTGGTTAAGGATGGTGGCTACCGACTTTTGGGGTGTTGCTTTTTCCCGAACTGGCCGTGTCTCGTAAAGTTCGCCCTATAAAATCGTTTCGCGAGTTTTATGACCTCGGTCCAGTTAGAGCAACGTGCCTCAAGATTTGTCACGTTCCGGCGATAAAACGTTTCGTTTCGCCTTACAGCCCGTTCCTCAATTTGTAATTGCGCCCCGAGACTCTCCGGAACCTCATCTGATACACAATCCTTCGAAATCTCTTCTCGTCGAGCGTACGGTAAAAACGACCGTATTCCTGCATTAGAAGAAAAGTAATAATCCCAATCGAAGATCAATGTTACAGCTCAGAACTAGATCATTTCAATATCCACACAATTCCCACGGACCGGATGTGGAAATTGTAATGAGGGTCCGGCTGATTGGCCGTGCGTAATTGTGGCAAGGCAAAACGATAAATTTCATCGTATAAAGGCGGAAAATGGCGGCCTGCCTCAAGCGACGAGTTACGACGCACCAATTACCTTTCAACCACCAGTATCTACGCGACGGCATCTCGTGGCCTCGAGATAAGTAAATTGCTAACAAACACGGTCCGCATAAAATTATTGGTTTTATTGACAATCACAAGGTTCGTAATAGGGGAAATATTCATCACGTGTACCCACTGGTAAAAATTGAATATTCCCTCCAAACTTCGTCAATAAATTTCTCGACCAATACATATTTAACACTAAATGTACCGAGCTAACGAAGTAACAGGCACGAGTTATCTTATTAAAACTGAAAAATTCTATCTACTTATTAGACTTTGGCGGCTGTTTTCGTATTGATACGCGCTCCAATAAAGATATGTATTAAATCATTTCTTATGAAAACAATCATTTCAATAATTCTGCAGTAAAAAATCTAGATACGGTCATTTAACCGGTCGTTCATGTTTTATTCAATGAAGAACAATTGCTATTTCACTTTGTTATTTGTCTGAGGAATAGATGCGTTGCCATTGCCAGTATATGATCGCTTTCTTCTGGCTCTTATACGTATTGTATACGAGAAGATTTACCACTTGGATCAATATTGTTATAAACTTAAAAAGTAACGTTTACATTGACATGTTTGTATAGTCCCATAAAACTGTATTCGTATATCATGAAACAAGCTTTTCTCTGAGTGGCCAGCTGCGTCCATCGAGCTTATTTTTCGGCCGGTGTAGTGTTTCGTTCAACAGGCTATAAATAACATAAAGAACTGAAATTTCACGATATCGATACAAAGGCACATTTTATGTGTGATGGGAACGCGAAAAAGTGCAAAAAAGATGAATGCTTTTATTCAAAATGAAGAGTTTCGACTTTAGAGGTTTCATATGTTGGAACTATTTAAAATTAGAAATCAACATTTTCTCAAATATAAAATTCTGTTGTTTTTCAATCAATGTGTACATTGTACATTTAAGAAAGGACGTGGCAGCCATTTTCCCGAGCATTTTCGTAGAATTTCATCTAGTACACACTTTGGTAATTTTACATTACACTGAACAAAAAAGCTAGTTCTTGTCCAAGACCAATTTAAAAAAAAATACTGACAGTTGTTTGAACTCAAATGTACAACTTTTTATCTAAATTATCAACCTTTTATCCATAAAATGAAAAAAAGAATATATAATTGAATTACTCTAGGCCCAAAGAAATGTTTAATTTTCAAGTTAAAATAGCTCCGACTGCAAAGGCTTAAAGCACCAGCATAAATCTATATCAAGAAGACTGTTAGAGGTTAACGGGGACTGTGCATACTGTGAATGAACAATAAACAAACAGACACAGACAAACAAGAAAGCGAGCTAATAAAAACGTGGTAAAATAAAATATTAATATTCAGTTTTTACAAACAAAACATTATACAAATAGGTGGTTTCAGCTTTAAATTATTATATACACGTTTCTTTAAAATTTATTTCGTAGTTCTAAATTATAATTTACCGAATAATACTTCTCACGGAGTAAACAATAGGACTGTATACATGGGAGGGACAAATTCATTTTCCTAACACGGACTTGTACGGTTTTGCATAGTATCTTATAGTTATAGTGTAGTCGCAAAGTGTATGCACTAGTATGCAGCCCCTTAACGGGAAGTCATCGGTAGTCGGCGTCGATCGTCAGTTGCGGGGCAGTTGGGCACGCGATCGCGTTACAAAGTCCGAGGGCTGTAAATGGATTTCCGGTCGCGCGCCCGACGAAATATACTGGATAAACGGCGAGGCACGCGTGTCATTTAATTACGAGTCAAGCGATCGGGACGGCCTGTCACTGGCAGAATTTCGAAGGGCTGCCCGGCCGGTGCTGTTGATCCAGATGAACGGTGATAAACAAATAGAGAGGAGAGTTCATGCTAGAGAACGATAGAATTGCACGTACACGCATACACAATGAGAGAGAGAGAGGGAGAGAAACAGAGTGAGTGCCGAAAGGAGAATATACGCAGTTATTATAGGGACCAATACATTATCAACGTGACAATTGCAAGCAGCCGCCGGATGCCCTCCAGTTTTATTTATTTATTTCATGGTTTATTTTAATGTGGTCGCATTAACAGCTAGGTCATTAGCGACCACATGGTGTACAATCAGATATGTCTTACATTTTACTTGTGGAGATAGTTACAGTTATTGTATACATTGATGGTGGACAGTAAAATTTATAACAGTTTATATAAATCTATAGATTTAAAAAAAGGAGTACGTTTAAAATGTTATCCTCGCTTAGATTTGTTATGAGGTAATTTTTTTATGGAGAACCTGAATCTTTGTACAGAGAATCTGGGACATTCGAGTAGAATATGTGGAATACTATTTTCTTTAGTTATCAGTTCGTATTCGTGGGTGTATCTTGTGTGTCCTGTTCGAATGCGGGTAATTGCGAGCTGATCTTTTCTAGAAAAATGAGCGTCATTTCGGGTTTCGTAGACATTTGTTTTTATTTTATGTAATTTGCCCTCCAGTTTTGTTGATCGCGTTAAACGGCAAGTGAAATTTCAAACGACCACGGTAACTTCTGTTCGGAAGTCGTCCTGTGAATATTCACCGAGTAAATCTGAGCTGGCTGCTTCGTCGTCATGGTAGTTCGTTTACCCTTCGGATTTCTTTTTATCCACTGGCCCGACGCCCTCGTGTTTGTAATATTCATTGGTACGGTGTGCTACGTTTACTACCGGCGCGCTCGTCGTGCCCGGTAATCCCATTTACTGATCGAGTTAAATGACGATCGACACGCCGAGCGACCGCGGTTATTCTGAATTCGAATTACCGGCTAAATGTTGACGAAGTCTCGTTGAATAACCCGCGGTTCTATTGAGTGGCTTCGACATAATATGCTGACGCTGACAGCCACCGTTGAAGCTAATGTGCCATAGGCTAGCTCGATTTAACCGCGGAATAAAGTGATCTACTGCGAATTATTCAAATACAATATAATTGTCAGAACAATTTCCTTGCACATCTCTTTGACGAAACAGGATATCATGGGACGGTTGTGTCTTTATTCTTCGTGGAAATGCTCCAGCGGATGATAATTATTATGGCTACGCCGTAGATGTACAATTATATCGTAACGAAGTTAGCAGGTTCTTTTGAGCTCTCTGGAAAACGAGACGAAGAAGCGAGTTCCTCTTTCATGCGCATCCTTCAAGCTTTCCTTCTAAAAATGGGGATTCGTACAATCTACCGCAATTTAGCTTGGAAACCCGCGTTCTTACAACATGAGGTAAATGTGGATACGCGAAGCGAAATTCTATTGTCAATTTTTTATACTCTTATATGAATTTATGTAACTTGTGTGTTACAATTTCATTTTGTTACGAAGTATAAGATCATCTCATTATTTCGTTTATTTTGCACTTGTTAACGTAAGTAGGTACGTACATACTTCTTATTCGATGGAGCTAGTTTTAATACGACACAGGTAACAACGTCTTCTTCAGCCAACAGATTGTTACTTCATTATTAAGAATTACCTAATATCATACAATCCATCTGACTATTAGACATTGGATCTTAATGTAAAATAAAAATGTTCATAAAACAATGGTATTTTAAATTCTTCTAATATTTTTACCGTGTTACATTTTTACCACTGTTTGTACTCATTCAGAGAAGTGACCATGTTTTTCGGTACACAGAAAATAAGCTAAAGCTCATATTCCTTTTTCTTAGAATTTAATGTTGCTATCTTCAAAATTTTAGAACATCTGGTACCATACTGAATGTGCATTTCAGCCACAGAGAATCTTGTAATACCGAATATACAAAATTATACTTTTTTACAATAATTATATTATAATTTTTGCATTCGTAGCTGCTTTCTCATTAGTCCGTGTTTTTCGTTAAATAACTCCTGAACAAATTTGCGGAGAACACTTGAATGTTACCTGTCAAGGAAGCAGAACATTTTTGGGACACCCTGTGTAAGCAAGAATGACGGGTTCGTTTTTTCGGAAAAGAAATTTATGTCCAACGTGTTCGCCAACAATTTATCACAGTAGGAAACTCAACACGATCGAACGTTTCATCCAGAGTAGGACACCGAAATCTCTATGGTGTGATCTCTCGGAAGATGGCTGGGTTCGAGGCGAAAGTTAACGAAAAGCCCGGTGACTTACGAGTTCGAACGACAATAACTGCAAGCCGAATGTCAAGAGACGCAGCGCGCGAGTACGGACAAAACGGGAGCTTTTTCTAGGTGCGGCTCACGTAAAAGACATCACGTACATTCCTACCCTCGGTTTTATTTCCGTCGTGGGTTAGACAGAATGCTCCGCTGTCCGGAAATCCGTGAGACATTTGGCCTGTGTCCGTCTTGCGGTACCCATTCCCCCCTTACCGTTCTCCATTCGTCGACGTTCTCGGTTTCCTTTCCGCGCGCTCTTCGCGGAGAGAACCCCGAAAATAACCAGGCCAGACAGCCGACCCCTACGAGCTCAAATTGATCAGCTGCTTCCTCGGAATCTCGCTGCCTCGAGATCACTTAAACCGACATTCCTTTATGTGGCTCGCAAACCAATGCGAATATTCACGCCGACGGATTTGTAACGGTAACTTCGTGGCTTGCATGATTGCTAGCGCTGTCTGCGCCGCACAGTGGAGAAAACTGACTTTTCTCGATTCAAAAAGTAATAACTTTTGATAGAAATTAGGTAGGGCGATGAATTTTTTTAAATGAAACTGAGTCTTTGCAGAATATAGAAAAAAAAAAAAAAAAAATAGGGAGATTACGGTGCGAATGGTTTTTAACTTTGAGAAAATTCGTCAAATTTGCACATTTTCACGAAAAAGTAGTTTCTACATTACCACGAGAAGAAAAAAATTTTGTTTAACATACTATGTATCACTTCCATTAGATTTTTTCACACTGATTTCAAATCTGTTTTTAAAATTTGCGTACGACCTCAGGATTTTTCCAAAAATCGAATTATAGTTAAACAGTTAAACTTCTATTTTTTCAAGGTTAAAAATATTCGCACCGTAATCTTCCTATTTTTCCTATATTCTGCATAGATTCAGCTTTCATTTTGAAAAAATTCATCGCTCTACCTCATTTCTATCGAAAGTTATTTTTTTTTTTAATCGAAAAATTAGTTTTCCCCACTGTGCGCCGTTTAGAATAGCTGAAATCAATTCTAAAATTTTCCTGTCTGGATACAATATTTGTTCCCGCTCCTTAATTTCACTAAAAATGGGACCCTGGACCAATTTAAACTTGATACATGCCGCGTGTCAGTGTCCCACTCTAACACACATGCTCTGCCCTTCCTTCAGTTGAATTCGCAGAAGCCACTTCCCCCACTTGAGCGTTCGCATTCGGTCCCGACAGCCGACGCTTAATTGTGATCTAGTGTATAGCTTAAAACTAGGTCTTTTGTGAGCTAATACTCGTCTGAGATAGACTGAACACAGGACACAGACTTACATCTGATCTCATTGGTTAAGGACTTAACTGTCAAGTTCCAATATGTTGAAGTATTACGTCAGTCACTTTTCTTCGCGTCCCGAGTGGCAACGTCACGTGCTGTTTCTGAGCGAATGTGATCTTGATAATCAAGTATGGTTTTTTGTAGCATAGACAATTACATGTTTCTACCACAAAAAAATTATGTTGTATTTCTACCTCCTGCTAACATAAAATACTAGGATAGGAACGTTCTAACTTCTTTGGTGGGGTTAGGTCCCAGATAGCACACATACATCTTGAAAACGTTTTAAATATGTCCGCTGTCGGACATTCAAGAT
This sequence comes from Lasioglossum vierecki, assembly GCA_028455595.1. NCBI lineage: Eukaryota > Metazoa > Arthropoda > Insecta > Hymenoptera > Halictidae > Lasioglossum > Lasioglossum vierecki. Next base: position 8,898,475 of record CM052335.1, read on the forward strand.
ATCTTATGGATGTCTTGAATGTCCTCCGAACGTATTCCGAACGGCCTACAAAAGTTCTCTCAACGGCTTAGTTACAAAACCGTGCGTTTTAGAAACGTTCCACGAATGTCCGTTCGACGTCTAGAAAATGTTTTTCAGAACGTTCGTGGACCGTTTTTAAAATGTACGGGTCTATAACACAGGTCGTTGAGAAAATTTTCGTAGGCCGTTTGGAATACGTTCGTAGGACATGTTTTGCAGATCCAAAAATATTAATTAAATATATGTAGGATGTCAGGGAAAAAAAGGGAACCGCCGCCTCGGGAATCGAACCCAGGGCCTTACTGGCGGTAACCGTACGACTAACGCGCTCACCTACGGAACTCACTGTTACTTTTCGATATCCTACTGCATTAGTTTTGGGGGTCTTGATCCCATATATATAT
>CM052335.1:8898999-9052519 GCA_028455595.1 Lasioglossum vierecki
TATATATATATATATATATTTGATTGGTCATGTGAAAATAAAAGACTGGAAGGGTCCCAGTTTCTTTTCGCATGACCAATGACATATGTATATCTATTCCATATATTCCATAATAAAACTTATATAAATGTCATTTGTCATGCGAAAAGGGACTGGGACCCTTCCACTCTCTTATTTTCACACAACCAATCACATATATATTTAATTAATATTGTTGGACCTGTAATACGCCCTGATAAGTTTTATTTAAAGCCAGCATCCCGAAAAAGACGTTTTCAAAATGTCTTATTTCAGATATTAAACTAACGACCCGAAGAAGACGTTTTCAAAATGTCTAATTTTAGACGTGAAACGAACGTTTGGAAAACGACGTTTTCGTGTTAAGATGTAATTATTTTACTACATATTTGAATGTGTATGCTAGCCGCGCCTTTACTCATAATTGGCTAAATTGTATGCCTGGCGTGTGATTGGTGTGTAAAATATGTTGCGCATGTATAAGATGACTGGCGCTTGCTCATTTTTCTTTGTCAGCCTCTAAAATGTATAGAGAAAAGTCAGGACAAATTTAATTTGTGGTTATAAAGCTTTAATATATTGTACGTTCTAAGGCAGAATGTGTGAAATGATTAATTCATATAAAAGGTATGTTATGTAAAAATTATTTGTAAAACCTGCGAATGAAAATTACTTTATTTTTGGAGCACACGTGGCCTGTATTGTAATCTCTAATGAATTGAACTTACATTACAGGCGCCTTTAAGAAATATTTTTTGATTTCGTTGAAGAAATATAAAGCTTATATGAAATTCATTTAATAAATGTAATTAAAAAAGAGTCTATTCTGTTGATTTGATGCTCCATACACACAAAGTCTAGTCGTTAGATACATAGTTTCAACATTTCGAAATGTTTTATTTTGGACGTAAAACGTACGTTCCGAAAAAGACGTATTCAAAATGCCTTATTGTGGACGTTAAACGAACGTTCCGAAAAAAGACATTTTAAAAATGTCTTATTATGAATGTAAAACGAACGTTCCGAAAAAGACGTATTCAAAATGTCTTATTGCGGACGTTAAACGAACGTTCCGAAAAAGACGTATTCAAAATGTCTTATTGCGGACGTTAAACGAACGTTCCGAAAAAGACATTTTCTAAATGTCTTATTATGGATGTAAAACGAACGTTCTGAAAATGATGTTTTCAAGACATTTTTAACATGTCTTTCCAGGACGTAGGACGTTCGGACCTGAAATGGCCGTAAAATGGACATCTTGAGGACGTACAGTGCTATCTGGGGTGTGTCAAAATTTTTGCCCAGTACTACGATTAGGGAATACTACTGTTGAGATGTATTAATTTAAGAGAGTAATTATTGATATTCAATTCATAATTATTATTATACAAAAACGTTTTAAATATACTTGTAATACTTACTTAACCCTTGTGTAGCCAACCGGGTTGTTAATGTTCCTCTAGAAATATTACAAAGTTTCTCTGAATGTCGACCCTTGCTCGCTGATGTATTAATTGACGGTCTTAAAATGAGAATTGATGCAAATATGTTAAATGCAAAAGGTTTTAAATAATTTATAAATTGTTAAGAAGCTATTTCGTAATAACTAGAAGAGACATTACGATTAATAATCGCAACTTTCGTTAGCATTAACTCTTTAGCAATTTACTTCCAAGAGTATGTCAACTGGCAAATTTTAAATTTTTTAAATTTAAGCACCGGTTATGAGTGTAGTTTTATAAAGGCAGTCTCTCATTCCAGAAAAGAAGAAATACCTGAATTAGATTCTGTGACTCCAACAACTTCTACAACCGTTCTGCTCGTAATGAAGAACGTATAATTAACAGACATGTGAATTTTGTCCATCTCGTCGCTCTAAGCTGTACGTATTACCGAGAATCTATTTTAATGTCATATTACCGAGAATCTAAGGCCGCGAAATTTTCGCTGTTGCCTCGAAATATACTCGTTGATGCGTGCGATCTTTTAAGCTTCTTAAGGGCTCTCGTACAACTAGGACGCGGAAAATGAGAGTGAACTGTAACAACCTCCTTGAGAAAGTAGTGAACAAAAAGAAATTGTTATGTACAGCCTATATTAAATACTTTTATCTGTGAGATTTAAGTTTTATTGAGAAATTAATCATGTTGAAATTGTAGCAACGAGTTTCGCGAAATGAATCGCGATTTTTCAATGAATCACTACTAACATTCTTTTGCTTTATTAATATGATAACTTTCGATTTGGAGAAAGTTTACGACAGCTACTACAGGATTATGTGACACCTATTAAAAACAATAACAAACACCGTACGATATGTTCCACAATGTTAGACGTAGATAGAAACAGTATCGCCAGACAGGGGAATTGATTCAAATTGTTCTTCTGAGAATATAGTTTAAGATAGATATCGGGTAATGTCAGCATATACTTAGAAATCAATTTTCTTATTCACACCACAGCAGAACAAGCAGAAACCTCTCGAACGAGAATCGTCCGATGAGTGCCAGTTGTTTACGAAACCGAAATTTATTTTTCTGTTTTATAAACGGTGTCGAGTAGATCCGATGCCTGAAAATACACAGAGGACCGAGTTTCGATGAAAGACATTTCGATGAAATCCCGGTATGCTGCTTTTGAACCTGTTCGCCAAAGTTGCGCAGCATTGGGCGTTGATGTTTCAATGGATCGGCCGCTAACATAGCATAATGTTCGATAAAACGGATTATCCGGAAATAAAATCGTCGGAACCCGTAAAGCAAAGGACACGATTCCATAAGTGTAACATACACTGGTGTAATGTTTATTTTCTGTTTTAATGAAAAGTCTGACATTGATGCATTTATAACGTGTCTCATATATCAACCGTTTTACTGCGACATATTCAATTTTACTCGTTCACGTTCATGCTCATTAGCTACGTGTTTCAAATTTGAAAGCAGGTTTTGTTTTCCGCGTATACGCGAGGGGTTTTATCGGCAGGAAATATCAATTTCCTTTTAGCAGTCGCATGGAAGGAAGTTTCAATTTTGATTTTACTCTTTCAAATGGTATTAGAGGTAGGGGTGGGCGGATACCCAGAAATCTTGGATACCCGAAGTCGATGTCGGATTAGATCGGGAACCCGAAAATCTATGACATTCGAGTCTGCGAACAATGTAAATTTTCGGGTTCCTGACTCGACCCGACCACTACCTAACTCGACTTTGACTTCGGGTACCCAGGACTTACGAATTTTCAGGTCCCGACCCGAACCCGAATTACCGGGCACCCGCCCATCCCTAGTAAATGTAGATATGTACAGCAGCTTGTGCTAGAACCCGAAACCTCGGGTTTAGTTCGGGTCGAGAATAGTCGGGTTCCCGAAAGTATCCGGCTGCCTATGTCTCTTCGGCACCACGACGCTTCCCGCGCCATGCGCCGTCTCTTTTTCTTGACACCCGCCCTCCCTCTAGATATCTCGATACTCGGTACATTCGTAATACGAACTTCGTGTCGATTCGTGTGTAGTCGGAAATCTTCGGGGTTCCGTACAGACATAGGCAGCCGGATACTTTCGGGACCCGAAACGTATCTCACTTTCGGGAACCCGACTATTCTCGACCGAAAATTTCCGACCCCAACCGAGTGTCGGTTTCCCCTTGATTTCGGGTTCTCGCACAAGTCTAATGTTCAGTTGTCACGGAAAATGAGTTGACGATCACAATGTGAGGAGGTTTTCATAGAATATTATACGGAGCGATTAGACGAAATTAGAAGTAATACATGTAAATTATAATAGTGCGTAAAGAAGACCCTATAATTTATGTACTAGAGGTCCGTTCAGTGGTCCGTGCTTTGTAAATTGCTGCATTATTAAAGATAGATCAACAGTAATTACTGGGTCGTAGCATAAATACAGAATTCTATTTATAATGTCTGATTGCAAGTGGCTCCTTTTCCAGCGCAGTTATGTAAATTTACAATCAGTCATAACTAGACTGCGGATCTTTATGCAAAATAATACTTTTGTCTGCATCGGTTGCAAGAGACTAAAACGAAAGTTATTTTTTCCTTTGGTGATTTTAATAGAGGAGAAATCATATATTGACATCTTTAATTATTTTAATTTTTCAGCAATTTTGAATTTCAAGTACTCAATTTTGCTATAAATGAAAGCAATTTTACATTTCAACAAGACAATGATCCAATACACAAAGCACTAAAGTTACGATAGTAACGCAATGATAAAATGTACGTTTTTCATTTGCTTCTGTTTGCGTATTCATATAAAATAAAATTATTGTTTTGATTTCACTCATATTCGATAATTGAACCAGCAAAATATATTGCAGCAATATATGCATGTCATTATTATTAAACATAATTATATTCACTTGACCACAAATTATGATCGTTAATTTATTTTCCGAGGCAACGGTTTGTAATTAAAACTAATTTTGCGTCAAGTGGTTATGTTATTACTTGATTGCAATAGGATGACCAAAACTGTAGTTTTAACCCTCTCCGTTTATCTTGTTGATTGATTTACAGCATATTCGTCAATGATTCCATAATTTCACTGTACGTAATAATAATTGTAGTATTTCTCAGCTGTTCTACTTCTACTAATTGAATTGTATACAGGGTGTCTCACGGTAAGTGTCGTTTGATATAACTGCTGAACGGTACATGATAGAGCAAAAATGTAAAGGGATTTCTATCATCATATTCGATGAAGGATGTCATTGTGACAAAAAGATTTTTACATTTACGTTTTCAAGGTTATCTCAAGATCACTTCGTGTTTTTCAAATGAATTGCCATATTTTTGTTTTCATATAACATGTAAGTACTTACAGATAAAATAAGTTCAAGATACTTCTTTGGATTGTCGTAGAGGTAAACCAAGGTTGCAAAAATGATTCACTTTTAAAAGAGACAAGAATGGAACGTAAACATGAACTTTTATTTCCAATAGTTTCTCTGAAATGATACAAACACCAAACAAATTCAAGAACAACGTATAAATATAACTACGTATAAATACATAGAAAAAAACATAATTAGTGATCCATAGATGTATGAATTTGCTTGTGTGGTAAAAAGGAAGGAGTTCGTGTGGAGAAACGTGAAAAGTGTACGCTCTCCTTGCTAACGGCGGATGTGGAGACAAGTCTTAACTCGGCAGCTTTGGTCTCGCCTGTACTTTGAGCTCACAGTGATATGGAATAGTCGCTTTTTTTCATTTATAGAACTTGCAAAATTGCCGAGTTCAAAGAAATTTAGGCATTGATTGCCGGATCGTGGGACCTGAATATGGCTCAAAACCGCTTTTGTTCTCAGTTCACTTTCCGGTATATAAAAATTGATTTGCTAAAGTAGAGAGGAACAATCCACATGATTATTAATTAAATGAAAAATAAATCTCTGGTTGTATATTATTCTTCTTTGCAGATAATGGTTCCAGGTTGATTTCAGTTATTATTGCGGAGTAATCATGATCAAGTTGAAAAAATGATAAGCTGTGCTTTCCAGAACTGTCTAGATATCATTCGTGTTTTAATGAAAATAGTACGTTCGACGCAACTACATGGTATAAGCGGTTAAAGAGAAACAGTTTTCGATTTCAGATAATCCGATACACTGCGGCCGCGATTGAAAATAAATCCCGTGGAAAACGGAAAGTCGCCGAAAGTTCTTTGCTCGTACGAGAAAGGTTCAAGAAGCGATCAAAACAGGTGACGCAACCCGCGGGCGACCGAAAATGGAGCTGCTGGCCCGGTTTCACCCACCCGCAAGCCCCTCGATTTCATCGTCGAATTCCAAGCGACTCGGCTCGCTGTTACGGAGCAAGAAGTCGGGCACGATTGGCGGAAAGTTCGAAACTTAAAGGGTTCTGCGACTAGAGAGGTACTTTGTTCCAGTGGAAAGAAAGGAACAGCGGTATGGAACGAAAAGCCATGGAATTCGAGGTAAATGAAGGGTCGGAATCGCGCAGGTTTCCGGGGGGTAAATATTTCATTGTGCAGGGCAAACGTTGAACAGGAACTCCTAAAAGCAGATACATTACAGCCGTTACTTAAAGTTTTTTCTACGTATTTCGCCAGCACGATATTACAATGAGTTATTCTACCATTTCTGCAACCTTGTTTCCGTTTTCACCTTGTTGAAGATTCTTGAACAAAGAAGGCCGGTTTATGGTGGATTACACGATCTGCAGAAATCTCCAGAGCTTACCCATTAAGAAACCGAACAAAATTTTCCGGTGAATAAATATTACGAGAGAACTTTGTATTGTACACCTTTGTATTGTACGAAGAATAGTATTCTTATCCAGATCTACCGGTAATTGAAGTAGACTTGCGTCTAGTGCAGAGTGTCCCAAAATGTTGCACTTTCTTGGAAGGAGCGATTTCTTAAATCATTTGAAGAAACTTCCTTTGCATGAATGCTCTCCTCGGCGATGGTAATTTGCGAAACACACGGACCAATAAGAGCGCGGCTAAATCGGACAGATTACGGTTCGGCCAATGCGAAGCCCACACTCAATGGAATCAATTCGCTGTAACGATTAAATCAATTTCTGCCCTTTTTTCGCTCACTGCTTCACCGCGGCACACAGTGGGCCAGAAAAGAAGTCCCCATATTACATTCGAAAACAATAATGTTAATTGAAGCTATTAAAAAGTTTCGATTTACCTGAAAAACGCCCTGGAAAACCTACTGAATATTATACGCCCAATATTTGTTTCTATGCATAGTATATACATCTATGGTGGGACCGCGCCAGGAACTAAAAAATTAGGTGCCAGAATTTGATATAAAAAAATACTTAATGAACTAAAGAAAATCGTTAAAGTTTTTCACCTTTAGTCTTTGGTCACCTTCACCTTTTCATCATTGGTATAATACAATTTTAAATAATTTGCTACAATCAGAATTTCTTTCCTATGTTTACCAGTACATGCAAAGTAATTCATAAACACCTAACGCAGTTCGTTTGTACTTTCGTCCGGTATGCGCAAAGAAATTTGCTTTTTTTATAATCTGTTTGAAGTAACATTTTTTTTATAACGGAGCACTAAAAGAAAGAAGAAAATGTACTCGCAAGATGGTACGCTCCCACGTTACGCCTCACGTATAAAATCGCACACAAAGTTCGGCAACCGAGCAACCTCTTCGTGTTGTACATCGGAAAATGCTAATGTTGGCAGTACTCCGAATTTGCAAACTACACGTGTAGTGCTTCAAAAATGGATTTGAAAGCTTCAACCATAAGTACGTATGATAAAAAAAACCATGGAGTTCCATTAAAAAATTTGAACGTGATCATCACAGGGTTCCTCAAGGTCATTGGAAAGTCAAATAATCCTTATCACGATGTGTTCTCCTGGATATCATACAATATTTGTCCGTTATATTTGTTTTTATTTTGATACCTCGGAAAATAATCGTGTGTATTTGTACGAATACATATTCAAACCGGACGTGTTGCATATTATTATGGTGGATCCACATTGCTGCTTGCGAATAGCTGGCGAACATTTTCGTCGGCATTATGAACACTGCTGGGAACTATGTGCAGGTTACAGTGAATTCTGCGAACAGCAAACACTGTTCATTTAGAAGACGGTGCCATCAAAAGCCTTCTTGAAATGTTCTATTCTGTAACTTAATTTGAACTGTGTTACTAAATTTTCAAACAATGCTGGAATACAAAATTCGATATAATTTGGTACGATTTTTACTTTCTACACGTCTGTAAGATCAGAAATTTTTAAGATATCGAAAAACCATTTGAAATTGCTCCAAAACCAACAGCACTAGCATCGCAGTGTAATTCTGTTTCGTCCCGTGGTGAATAGATGCTCAAAATAGGTGCGTCTATAAGAAACAGCTTTGAGTTTTCAAATGTTTGCATTTCCTCTTGCTCAAACTTAAATTCACACCTTTTCGCGTTAGGTCATATAATGGTTTAGCTATAACTGAGAAATTCTCAATGAATTTTCTAAAATAAGAACACAATCATAAAAAACTTTGCACGTCCCATCAATCCGCTGTAGCCGCGCTCTGATTGGTCTGTGTTTTTTGTTAATAACTCCTAAACAAAGCCGCTGGCGTCATTTTTGTAAAGGAAAATGTCGCTTCAAATGACCCAAGGAACCTCCCATTTTCGGGAAGTACACGAATTTTGGGACACCCTGTATGAACCCTTTGCCGTATTTTAACGAGTTACACTCATCATGAAGATCACAATATATAGTCTAACAAATATGAATGTTACGAGTTTCCTTTCAGATGAAATAAAATGTGATTCGTTTGTTTTTTCTTAATTCTACAAAAAATATAAATTTTCTGTTTCCTTCTACGACATTTTTGGGGATGAAGGCGTTTTAATCACTGTAACAGTAAAGAAAAATGGCAAGGGGTTAAATATCTTCGTAAAACTTAAGCATTGACAAAAATCTCGGACATGTGTTTACTTATTTTGTCTCTGGAGGCAAAAAATTTCCGAATCAGTAGAAAAAGTTTCACTAAAATCGACGACTCCAGACAAGTGACTCTTCTCGCGATAGTAGAACGCTTCCCGAAGCGACGCCGAGTTAGTCCCATTCACTTGAACCACTTCGTTTTAACACTCCATACATCACCGGAAGGTGCGTGTATTTTTGTTTCGGGCAGGGTAGCGGCCTTTAGGAAGAAAGTAAATTGTAATTAACCGCGGACACCAGTCGTAATTAGTGTTATGGCGAAGTGAGTAATATCGTGCTTAAACACTCCGAGGATTTACCTCTTAAATGGTCTCGGAAACGTTTACGGGTCCGGTAATCCCTGGAACGTTAAACGCCGCAAGGTAACGCGGTTCCGACATTCTAAAAGCCGTGAAACCGACAGGCGAAATTTTCGAGTTCGGATCGGACTGCATATAATCGTTCATTATTAAGATGAAAGAGGATTTGGACAGCGATGTCGGACAGACTTTACGCCAGATCGGAAACTAGTCAATGCAGGATTCAATCGTCCATAATTTAGAATAGGATTCAATCGTTCATAATAAATAACTGTTCATTATTTGCTAAATGCTCATTGATCTATTAATGTTCCGAAAGTTAGGGATGAACGTTAGATGATGCCTAATTGATTTAGGTACTTGTATCATATTTATACCTATAGTTTTTTTCAATCATAACGCATTAAAAAAACAAAGACGACGTTTCTATTACAAGAAACATTACATCCTGTAATTCAGAAGTGTGACCAGAGAATAATATAAGAATAAACAATGAATTTTTATTTTATTCGTATATCTATTCGAAAGTCTGAGAGTGCGAATAATGGGATAAGTGCATCATGTGCTAAAGATAAGCCCATGAATATTATAGAGCTAGTAATGCTATTTTTAGATGTCAAATTATTTTAGAAATGTAAAACAAAAAAGAAGCGACCTTTCGATTATAGATCATGCTTTTAACTTCTAATTAAAATTTTAAGCGAGATTATATATTAAGAGCACTTTCTCGCAATCGTTATTTTTGTGCTCCCCTTCACATTTTCTCTCTTTCTATTCTCTATCTTATTCAGGCTACATTCAATATTTGGCTATTATATTGTAATAAAACGTTTATAAATAAACTTGATATAACATGTGTTTTTCGTATTTTCACTTGTAGATGATGCTTCTACAATCTTGCTGGAAAAGTAGGAAACACTCTGTGTATATATATAATGTTATTTTATTCCGAATGTGATTTGGAAAAGGTAGGAATAATGACAGAATTGAGTTTCCCCATTTTCTCATTCAGAAATAGAGTATACACGTATTCTCTTTACATGTATATCGATAGATATATTCACAACCTTAGCATCTCGTGGAAAAAATAAGAAAAGGTTCTACCAATCAGAATATTTGCACCGTTCGTTCTCTAAATGCAAGTGATTTTAAGTGTGTTCGCATTGGCAGTTTAAAAAGATATTTCAATCAATTCTCGTGTGTCGATAATGTTAGAAGTTAATGGAACGAAGTATTTAGTAATTTTACCCTTTTTGAACAGCACGATGGGTCGTTGCAATTCTTGATTACTCGCGTCTATTCGCAACAGACTTCTATAGGAACTGTTAGGGCAAGTAGCGGTATACACGGAAAAAGTAACGTTCTCGCCGGAACACGGAGTCGACCGTAAACACGAGACGACGAAACGGTGAAAGAAACGCGGCGCGAATTTCCGCAAGATGGAGATTGGAAAGGCCCCGGCAAAAGTGCGTGACTGGGAAAAGAGCCGACGCCGAAAGCCATAAAGACTCTACCGCGAATGTGTTTTCCTGACGAACGACGGAACGCGAGAAAGCTGCGGTGACGACCTTTCAAAACGAGTGTGAAATACACCAGCCACGTCGAGAAAAACGGCCCGTAAAAACGACCGCTGTACGTTAATAAATACGTTTAACGCGCGCTCGCTGCGCCACATGCGCGAAAGCTTCATCTTCGAGCAGGCTTCTGTGTATAATGTTTCTAAGAGAAAGAAGCCTGTTTTGAAGCCTCGGTAAAGCGAATACAAGAAATATTCAATCCATGATTAACTGCGAAACGCATTGGACTGCAAAAATGGAAACACACAAAAATGATATACATACATATATCGTGGTCAACCAACTCCACTAGAGAACATGCGAGAAAGAGTAATTAGATCTTGTCGATTGAAGATCAATTTCAACAGAAACACAATTGAAACTGCAATTATAGCCTTGCAAAACGTTTAAATGTTTGCTGTTTAAATTATGTGCTCAAGCTCATAATTTCGATCATTTAATTTAGATAAAAATGATAATTAATAAAGACCAAATGTCAAGAAATACGAAGAAATTTCTAACCATAGACAACTTTGATTTAAATTCTCTGGAAAAGTACCAAATAACTAGCGAGTAAGCAATTAAAAATATTAATTCAAGATAATAAAATTTAAAATAAATAATTATTACAATATATATATACATATTTATTTATCGCGATAATTAACAGTATATAGGAATAATTTTTTAATGAATTTTAGTGAAAATTTCATCCGGATATATTTTATGGTTTAAGAGTTATTGTAGTAAAAAGTCACTAAATTTTTCGGACAGCCCACCGTGCTGCCGAATAAAGTAAATTATAGCTCGAAATCGCAGAAGTAGGTCACTTTGGGATACTCGCGCGCTAGATTGATCTTTTTGCAATTGTTACTACAGAGAAGCCTTTGCATTATCGAGGAATGGTTTGAAGCCACCCGATCCCTGCAATCCTTGTGTACGTATAAATATGTATACAGGGTGTCCCAAAATTCGTGTACTTCCCGGAAATGGGAGGTTCCTTGGGTCATTTGAAGCGACATTTTCCTTTACAAAAATGACGCCAGAGGCTTTGTTTTGGAGTTATTAACAAAAAACACAGACCAATCAGAGCGCGGCTACAGCGGATTGATTCTGGCTTGGCCAATGGCGCCGCCACGCTAAGCGGGACCTGTGGCTGAGTCGGACTCCGTTCGCTATAGCCGCACTCTGATTGGTCCGTGTTTTTCATTAATAACTGATAAACAAAGCCGCTGGCGTCATTTTTGTAAAGGAAAATGTCGCTTCAAATGACCCAAGGAACCTCCCATTTCCGGGAAGTACACGAATTTTGGGACACCCTGTATAGCGGCGTATCTAGTTATTACTCCAGTAGGCTCGTGTGCGTTATTTTTTTAAACAATATCAAGGAACTAGGACATTTCAAAAATCTTATTTAATCAGTTTCCTTAAAATGTCTTAGAATTTATAATTAGTTCTTATGCGCACACTTCTGATATACTCTATAGAAACTATCTAGATCTCGACACTTTCATGTTGGTTTTTACAACGCGATCCTCGTGTATTTAAAAGAGAGCATGCTGGTATTAGAATTTCAGATAGTTTCTTCTTTTCCGATAGTTGGCCCTAGTTGCGAGAGCCTCGAGCCATTGACATTGGTCCACCAACTTGGTAACGCACTACCGAGGAAATTCTATTACAACGTATTTACCTTTCCATGGACGCATTTGGCTAAAGTTAGTAATTGAAGACCCATTCGGAGGATTGATTAATAGCGTGTATGTTATATGAGAAAATGTGTGCTTGAAAAGGTAAAAATACCGGGCCAATACGAGCAAATAATACGTTGATTGAAATACCAACATATTGAATAATATTTTTGTCAACGAATGAGCAATAAATACAGATTCACTGACAATAAACATTTGCCAATCAAGAAACAATAAAATGCACATTTAATGGCACAAAAACATTTGTCAAATAACAAACAATAATTACATATTTATTGACAATAAACATTTGTCGATTAACGTCAACTCCAAATATTTCTGCTTTCCTATCGGAGAACAAAATACTTGTGAGAAATCGCTCAGTCGTGCATAAGTAAAATATAATAAACGCTCCTTCTATAATAGAATTAATTTTATTGAAGCTTATAAGTAAAACAGTACCAATGAATTCATATGTAATTTTGTTTATTTTAAGTGTTCATACATTCAGTGAAACATAAAGGAGCGGAAATTCAATATCTTTATAACGTAGGAAAATACAAATAGCAGGAGCAATATGAATTTGTTCAAGATGAGATACTTTATTAATTTTCATTTTCATTGTTTTCTGAAATCACCATACGCCTAACTCTTCTTCCTTTAATGAGTTTAAAATCTTTGCTACTTGTTACATGGTCGTTATAGATGTCCTGTCTTTACAATTTTGTTGAAATTTCTTGGTATGTTTAATTCATGCTCCCTCCCCTCATCTGGCGACTCGGGTTTTAATAGCGAGCGTTCAAAAATTATTTTTATTTAAATAATTATTTTCTGCTTTTTAGTCTTGTGTTAATACTTGTATCACTCTTTATTATTAATACTTTGTACACTTACTAAGCTTGCTGTAAATTTCACTTGGTAAACAAAGTGATGATGTACTATCGATCGTCGCGCGGAGACGTACTATCATATACTGAGCTCTGTCGAGGCAAAGTGAGTGCATGGAGTGGGGACGAGTCAGAGTGCGCACGCATAGTAAAGTAGAAAGCGTTGTTGCGCGGAGTGAGGATCGCTGAACGCGATAGCGTTTCGCTGGGGATGAAAAGGTAAATATTTAATTGTTATTTTCTTCGAAACGGATAGATTAAAAAAACAATGTTTTCATTAATGCATTGTCATCCAGTTCTGAGCCATGTATCCAATTTCAAGTTTCTAGCTCATCGGGAAGTTAGTTTAAAATCAATTGCAAAATTTGCCGTCGAACAGACAAACAAACAAGAAAGCGGGCTAATAAAAACGTGGTAAAGTATCGTATATTTTAGAAACTGTCGCAATTTTTACACGATATTGGAATCGTGTTTTAAGAGAGTTGACCGTAATACAGATCGAAGGTTCGATTTAGAACGGTTCTCACAATTGTCTTGCGAGTTAAACGTTTCACGGTATCGAGTTGTATGTTGACAATTTTCGCGCGAACTCGTCGATAGCGTGATGCTCGCGTTTCTCGATACAGATCAGAGGAAAAACATTTGCCGTGTCGCAAGCCGTCGGAAATCCACTTTGGTTGGACGTCAAATCGTAAATGGATCAATTAACAACGGCGACGGGGGAACGCGAAATCGAATTCCGGGCCGCGCGAGGACAATCAGTGTCTATCGGGCAGTTTTTCTGGTTGACAGGAAAAGGACGGACAAAAAGACCTATCGGGAAATTTTCCTAGGAGGGGTGGAGCGGGTGGAAACGGTGTGGAGGGGGTGGGGTGGAAGCAGTCGGTAAGCAGTCCAGGACCAGGACCATCCATTCTGAAACTCGGCCGTCTCCTGAAAAGGAAACTTTCCGGCGGAACCGCTCGATGCTAATGGTGGAACAATGGCCGCAAAAACAATCGGATAAGTTGACCGAGAGGACCGTCGACGGCTGAACCCGTACGTGGTTATTTGCGATTCCAGCCCTGGTCGCGAACGTCGCCTAAAAATTGTCTGCGACCACCCGGAGTGCTTTTCCACGCTTCGCCGTAATTAACTCGCGTCTTGATTCGATTGCGCCGCTTCCGCTTACAGATTCTCTCGAAAGTTCTAAACTTGCCATCGTGGATAGTTACCGTATCGTTTTAACGTCGCACAACACATACGAGCAAATACTCTATTAATTTTTGTAACCTCGCATAACTAAACTGTCATGCGTGGAAACGATCACGTCATTTAACCATCTTGTGTACGGGTTCTTGAAATTATTTAACAGCTTAAATAAATTCGCTTCCTTTGTTTCTAGTAGTGTTTTGCGATAAAACGACGACCTCGTCACGATCACAAAGAACAATATTTATTAACTCTCCGTGTGCTATGCCAGAGTCAATCGTAACCCGTCGCCAGACCGGGGAAATTAAGGGGAATACGGTTACCCTCACTCTGTCATTACCGGATTAGTCACGTGACATTGTGCTACCTGCACGGCAGAGACGATACGTGACACGCGATCGGGTCGCGTCGTAGAAGGGGTAAGACAGATTGGGAGACAAGTATTAATCTGACGACATTTGAGGATAAGCATGACCGACCGTCAATATGTATTAGTGAAATATCAACATGGGTCAGAAATAACTTTGGCATAGGTCTAGACTCGCAGGAGTCCGAAGGTTAAGGGGGTAGCCTTTTTTCTTAGATCGCAAGGGTGTGAGATACGCCTTCTCATTTCTCGGTAATGAAAAGATGGGGTTTATCAGTAGTCAATAGCGCTAGATAAAAGATCAATCTAGACCGCGACCGCCCTCAAAAGTGCCATTTTTACATTTACGAGGCGTAATTTGTATTATTCGGTACCATGTAATTGTCGTAGCTGTATGAAAATAGCTATACGCGCAGCTGTATGCTTCCGAAATTCAAAGCTAAAACCCTAAACTGTAAGAGGATAATAATTATCTGAACAATAAAATAAGTAAATAATAACGAAAAATATAAAAATAACAGTATTTACAACAACAACGCCTGTCTTCCTCACGAAGATTTTCTGTTCTATTTTAAGTCGAAAAAATTAAATCTTGCAACTACGTCAATTTAAAAAAAACTGCATCGTCTCTCTCTCGAGAAAATCGCAGAGGAGACATCGGACAGAAAGCATCGATTTTAATCTGAAATATCGAAAGATTAATTGACATAATCAGACTCTTGTTGTCTGTTCCGTATTCGCATAATGGCTCCTGCATCGGCGAATCAACATGGCGTCCTGTTATAAAATCGTCCCGAAACTGCAATTACTTCGCGCTGAATTTGGTTCGCAGCGCTGCAATAAAATTCTGCCAATAGCAGCTTAATCACGGAGATGACAGTCCCCACTGTACTTTTGAATCTATGAGTAGCCGCGGTGAAAGGCACGTCCGGAGGCACCGAGCTGATAAACTCGTCAAACGGTGTCGGGACACCGTTCGACTCGTGAAAAGTTATCGACGAAGCGGCGTCCATTGTTGTGTCAACTGTGTCGAACGGATCCAATTTTTCCTTGTTCTCTCGTCTACGTTTTGAACAGAGTTTTGAAAGCTCCAAATTGAGACAGATTTGCGAACTGCTTCATAGTCCTCCGCCTACAGCAGTTGCCCAGTGCTTCGATGCTCAAATCGATTGTTGATGTTAAAAATGTGCTCGTTGTTTTTCTTTTGCGTCGACGTCCGTCTAGTTATATGAGTTTTGTCATTGCTTTTATCGTGAATGGGAATATTTTCCACATTGAGAATATGAATCATTTCGGTAGACACTTGAGTTTTGTGATCGAGCAACGTGTGCCAGGGATAACACAAAATAAAAATCAAAAATTTACAGACGCAGTTATTTCCTCTTTCTTGAAAAGGATCCATATTGGGATCGAAACGTTGAAAGTTTAACCAAACTCGCACGATTGCTTTATTGTAATACTGATCGAACCTTTGCGCTGATATCATCTAGACTCCTCGTTACAAAATAAAAGTGTTGTTTACAAAATAAAATAAAAGAAATAGAAATCAAATTGAAATTGAAATTCAAGGTCAAGGACAATTGTTGCGGCAACTTTTTTTACAGATCTCCATCGATCCGAAGATGTAGAAACCAAACATTTTTTAACACCCTGTACAATTCCAGTTACAGATTTTTCTGATAAATGCGTAAAATCCGTAGTTTAATGATAACAATGACGGGGTTGTAGCTGACACGAACGCCGGTGGCGAACGTGTTGAGCTATTCTCATTCCGTTACTCCGTCACAAAGCCGGCGGATAAGTAAGGGAGGAAGATTGAGCAGCAAACTACCCAGATATCTACGGGCCAGAGAACTTCTAAAACGGCAAGTGGAGTACGGGACACCGCGCCGCGTCGCGTCGGAAGAAAACTCCGCTGAGCATGACGTTGCGGCAAGGATGACGTCCAATTTTTTCCGTATTTTATCGCGGATGACGGGTCCCGCAGGCGTAAAAGCGTAATCTTGTGGCGAGACACACTCGAGTTCAGCGCGGTTTTCGCACAAGGGTTCTGTTGCAGCTGGCAACGCGAATGATTTGCAACTCTGCCGAACGAATGAGACAACGCCGGCAAGACAGGACACTGATGGCAAAGGCGAAGGTGAGGCGAAATGATTTGCGGATATTTCCAGATGGTGGCGGGAGGGGGGGAGGAAGCACGTCAGAACGTAGCCAATGTCGTGGATTTTCATTTTGCTCGAATTTACCAAGGAATGCGGGTGGTACGCGCACCGGGAATACGTTGTTCCACCCGACGAAACGAAGAGATTGAAGACCCTGCTTAGAGCGACAAATCCGTCCAAAGCCTCGCGAAATTCCTTCGCCGGTTTGCAATATTACCGAACGGGATTTCGCGCGTCGCGAAACGCGTTATCATTACTCGCACGCCTTAACGTAATGGCCAGGATCGGTAGTTACGGGAAGGGATAACTTCAGTTTCATCTTCGGGTATATTATCTACATCCCAGTATTATGAAAACAGAAATCTACGTAATTTATTTCAGGATCCTAGACTGTACAGGGTGTTAAGAAGTGTTTGGTCTCGGCAAGCATGGGAACATCTTCGGATCGATGGAGATCTGTAAAAAAAAAGTTGCCGCAACAATTGTCCTTGACCTTGAATTTCAAGGTCAAATTTCTTTTTTATTGTATTGTATTCTACGCATTATGAGGATGAGAAGTGTGAAAGGTGGTTTGTTCTTCAAACGTATGTTCGTCAGAGTTCCTTACTACAACAAACTTTATAATTCTTCTGTACCACGCATACGCACCGTTTTTTGCCTTCCTACGGACTGTGTTCCGATTCACCTAGTATCCGTCGAACGTGTCGGTTCATCGTAGAGTGCGATGCTCGTATTTCGTGTTTATTGGACGACCGACGTGCGACCGGTTCTGCGAGAACATTAAAAAAATTCAAATTGGTCGAATTATCGTGCAGCACGATCGGACCGAGCAATCCGACGATCGCAATCACATTTCTAGTAATGTATTTTTGCTCGGCCAGGTGAAATAACAAAAAAACGTAAAGAATAATAGGACTGGGTGGTAATGAAACAGTGAAATGTGAGGGTAAAAAAGGGACGGTGGTATGTGGGAAGCTAAAACGAATGGAGAAGGGTTGGGGGCGGGCAGGCAGCGCAGTGGCCGTTTAATTGCACACGCTACGGCCGACGCATAATATTTTTCCTTGCGTCTCGCGGGTATTGCGGCTGTCAATCGGCCGCGTTTGAATCAATATTCGGGAGGAATCGCCGCTCTCGTAAATTACTGTCCCGCTCGGTGCGCCGAATCACGCTCGATCTTGGAAATTGGTTAACCGGCCGTTCTCGAAACCTGACCGTGAACTGATAAGTCGTCGGGTCACGTGTGTGTCGCGGTTAGCCACGCTCTCGCGATATGTCCTCACATAGCTATGTATACGACAGCAGCTATCAGACTTTCATATTTTATGCGAAATAGAAACGTGGCACAATACGCGACGCTGCGCGGCCATTGTCCTAACTCGTTCGTGCGCGCCACGATAAGATATTTTCTAACGTACGAGTCTGCCGTTGATATATTCGTCCGGTTATACTCGATAGTGACTTTATCGTGGATTTGACGCACAAATAGTCAACGAGAACGTTTGTCGGTTGCATACCTGAGCCGCGAAACTGGAAACAATTGCCTAACGAGTGACGAATAATTCCTGCGGGATGCTCGGCCCCAGCCACCCAGCTCCAGATGATACTTGGAAAGTGGTGCTTAAAAGGCTACTAAATTCGGAACAACATTTCTATGTGGCTTAAACTGTACTCCCGCGAATTGTGTTGCGAGCTGCTCGGCCGCTGTGCAATGCACGCGTATAAAACTGTGTTGCCTCGTTGTTATTTGTACGCTTACAAAAATGCCCCGTGTAAACATCTGCGTTGCCTCGCGTTCGTTATTGCTATTATTATTAGTCTTGTTTAATTCGCGGACCAACATGCTGGCTAAAATTGAATGGATACGGTTAATGGGAACAAGGCACTCGCATTAAGCAACGAGAAGTTTCTTTTCAGTTTAGCTCCAGAAGGGTTTGTAGATTCCACCAGTTTCTGCAGATTAATCCCTTGCCATATCATTTCCTTTACGGTCACAGTGATTAAAACGTCTTTATCCTAAAAATTTCGTAATAGAGAAAAGCAAATTTATGTTTTTGGATGGTTACATTTATTTTAATGCTCAAATGTTGATTGCAAACGAATCAAATTTGATTTCTTTAAAAAGAAAGGCTTCATATTTGTTAGACTAACAATATAATACGACAAGGGATGAAGACTTTTCTCACCGCTCTACCCTTCCCCTTCTACAACGTTATTTCCCCACTTCCGGGGCAAGCATCCTCATGGATCGGTCACGTGATGTAATGCACGTATCCAATTGGTGTTGCAGTTGCGCCTGCGTCGTCACAGACCCGGTAATAGCAGAGAGAGGGGAACTGTAATTTGTCCCGTCAATTCGTGCTCCGTTCCCTTGCACTACGGTTGTTTGTAAAAATTACGAATATTCAAACACATTTTCATGAGAAGGGAAATTGATAGTGCTTCACCTGTTAGCATGGCCAGCAACGTGTTCGTTTTACATGCACTTTTAAAGTTGATTAACATCCATATTTTACTACACTTGGAAGATTAGGTTTAATACTTTATTAAAATTAAATTAGCTACTTTATTAAATTACTTTATTAAATATGTAGCTTTTAACAAAACAGGTTGTCAAGACCAAGTTGGTTGCCGACTCTTTAATTTTCATTAAAAGGCCTTTTCGATAAGAGAGAAGACATAATGCAAATTAAATGTTTTAAATACATTTATAATCTAAAATTATCTAATACGATTACTAGACTGTGGATCTTTGTGCAAAATGAGAATATACTGCATCGATTGTGAGAAGCAGAAATTGAATAAAAAGTAATTTCATGCTTTAATAATTTTGATACATTGAAAACAACATACCAATTTTTTACATTTTACTCAGTTGATTTCTTCGTAACTGCATAAAAATCCGCAGTCGAATGATCACTGAATTTGAATCTCGAGCACCTTCCCCTTTTGCCCAATTTTTTTTTGTGGTGTTTAGACCGTAGACAGATACCGGTCTCGTTGACGTTACACGCATATTTCACAAGGATTGAAATTGCATTCATTATAAAGAGCAGTCAGTAAAAAAGTCATAACTTTTTCTTTGTTAAAACTTAAAACCCCCGCTATGGAAGTATATAGGTTCATGTTGGCGAAGCGATAATTCTTTATGTCAGGACATAAAACGTCCAAATGGCATGTCCAAATTTCTTTGCATAACCCTAGACTTTGCATAACCATGGACATTATTTTGTTCGTATCATCAATTCTACAGTTTATCGTTGTTTTTGGTACATTATACCTCGTTGCTATTTCATTTAAATCTGGACATCATTGTTATACGCCGTTATGTCGCTTTCCATACTTTTATTTCGCCAGTTTCCATATTTTCCATGGCATTTGTATTTCTAAGAAAAAAAGCATTTCATAATTTGAACCAGTCCAATTTAAATACCAATTTTACGTGTATCTACTTTTACAAATGTAAAATTGGATATTCATTGGAGATGTTGATTAAATTTATTTTCCTCGACTTACTCTGTTTATAATTCATACAGATCGTGTTGTGGTGGTCAAGTAGAATTGTTATCTGACGAGGTAGTTAAATGTTAGATTTTTTTCACGCTGTAAAAATAAAATTTTGTTGCCTTTCAATTTTTCCTTCATTAATAGAATTTCATAGAAGACGTTCCATAAATTTAAGAATTAGGAGTGTTCTGAAAACTTATTAAAAAACAAGAGACAGGTAGAGAGAATCAATTTTTTTCTGCGATCTTTTACAAGATCGATGGACAAAAGTTTTTTTTAGCGAAAATGGTGGAAACAGTGCAGTTCAGAAAGTTATAATCGAAATTAGCAAAAAGCTACGTTTCCTATTGCTAAGCAGAAGAAATATATAATACTTAATAATACAGATCATAAGTACGTTCGTATGAAATGAACGTTCTAGGGGTTTCTTTTCTAGATCTGACATGCTCAAACGTTGATGAAAGATTGGATGTTTGCGTGTACAATTAAAGTATACGAATATGGCTAAATTAAAAGTGAAGTCGTGAATCATGAAGGGTCAACGTGAATCACACATATGACTCAAGTATGAATAGACTTATAGACGAATCTGATACTTCCAACAATGGATTTCATTAAAAATAAAAAAACTATTATCTTTTCTACAATGCAAAAATTTCACCTTAAAATGTTTGATATCAAAAATCAAAAATTGTCTTCAGAACAATTTTACAATTAGTATAAGTAGACGAAGAATCTTCATGCTGCTTCCCAATTTAATAGGCAATTCTATAATAACCAGAGTATAACAGAAATTGTTAAGGTTGTTTAAATAGTTTCTTATGGGCTAAATATTATTCGCAAAAATATTATTAATATTTTATTAACGCTCTAAAGAGGGATGGTCTCTTTAATTTCGTAGAAGCCGTGGCTAGATGAATGTTTTACAAATAGCTAACCATCTGAATTGGCTACAAGAAAATTAGAAGTTAAATGGAACATTTATAACTCTGGATTGTGACCCATATTCAGGTCCCACGATCCGATAATCGATGTATATTTCTCTGAACTCGACAATTTTGCAAGTTCTATAAATGAACAAAATCGACTATTCTATATCACTGTGAACTCAAAGTACAGTCGATACCAAAGCTGCCAAATTAAGACTAGTCTCCCCACTCTACCTTTTCCCTCTACGACACCATCCTCCCACGCATCCCGCCACGGTCCAATCTCGTGGCGCGTTTCGTCTCTGTTGTCTATGTGTCATAATGTGTATGTGTTGACTAATGCGGCAATGGCAGAGACAGGGTAATTTTTCCAATGGAGAAGAGAACCGTCGGGCGAGAATACCGTATGTTAAAAACCACTGTCACAATTACCGATAACTTTGTGAAATGAATAGTATCTAAGAATCTCAGAATATGATTATTGTCTCTAAGCGTCGTTTACACGACGTACCGTGTGGTTCTCCGAAAGCGGTAACGACTTGTTCGAGGAAACTGGGAACAAACAGTGTCGTGTGACGCGTTTTATTCGATGATCGAGCACGATATCGTTGAACGCGCGCGACTGTGGTCCGAGCGGTGCCCGCGATAATAAATCCGCCGGTATGCTCCCGGGATCACGGAATTGATCTCGAGGAACACGCGATACCGAAGAAGCTCGGTCAGATCGCGCCGTAACAACACACCATCGATTGCGGTGATTCGATCGATAACGTCCCCTGACAATCCCGTGGACCGGCAAGTTACGACCGTCGGCTTTGCCTAACGACGTTCACCACGTTAACTCGAATATAACGACCACTAAATATACTTCCGGCTGTATGTGCGCGCCATGCCGAGCGACTAATAGTTCCGAAGTTTACTTGAACCCTGTGCGTTATTAATATTTACATGGCAGTTCCCGCTAGAGGTGCATCGATGCCGCAGGATTAGGAACACAAAGACGCTTCCGAGACCACGGGCCAGGAGAATCGGAAACTTGACCGTGCAGTCTCTCCACGATCTGAGTTACCAGTCCGAACGATTTAAATGCGACTTTGTATGCGGGGATGCGTGATCTGTATGGTCGGGTGTTTGATCGTGATATTGCCTCCACCCTTCAACTTTTACCTCAAACCGCTTTACATCCGACCACCGTACCAACTAAAACCATTTTAAATGCGAACGATCAAACAGCGAGTCTCGCAACGTTCCTATGGAATTCGATTTCATACAATTTAACGCTGCGACGAGTCGTTTATTTTTTTACTCTACCATCTGATGAAATTACTTTCTACCTCGAATTGTTCAAATAAACCGAGAATTCTTTAAACGATTGTGAACGAACATTTTTCGCGGCGTTTCAGTCTGTTGCTTTGTTCATTGAAATAAATTGGACGAAAAGAAGCGGCTCGTATAATGGTCTGTTCGCAAAGTAATTTGAAGCTACGTTTAACGAACGGAGTTATTTGAAAACGTTCTACACTTTTGTAATATACGTAATATGTCAGCGATGGTCAATTAATTTTCGCTATCAGCACATCTGTAGTGGCTACTTGTATTTTACATTAATACGTGGATACACGGATTCAACATGTGCAAGGTGGCGGTAGTAATAACTCTAGTATCGAAATTATTTCTGCTACTATTGTAAGCAAGCAAAAATTACTGAATAGAATGCACTTGGTTTTAAGGTGTGTATCTGACGATGTTAATTTTTCTTATTACTGATGAAAAACCTTATCTTGTAAACAATCTTACTCTTATCACTGTAAGAAATCTATTAAGGGATGAAGTGAATTTTGATCTAACTCCTGCTGCCCACAATCGTTGCAAACTATTTGTACTTTCTATCAAGATCCGCAGGCTAATAATTATATCGTAAAGTTAATGATGCTTTTATTTGCAATATTGAAACATATTGAAAAACTGGCTAGGTATTTAACGAGTCACCGTTAAAAAAAAATGAAACGCCATCGTAACAAAAAATATTTGGCCAATAACGGAAGACGTGTTGCGCGGAGTAGGGATATTACGTAGTCCATAGAACTTCTAGTCCTCATCTTCTAGTCCCTAGAATGCAAGTACCGTGTTACGCATTTATTAAGGTAACTTTATATATGAATTTCAAGACTTCGTTTTTCAAGTGTCCCGTTATCCGGGCGTGACCTGTACAATGAATCGTTTAAAATTGTTGTGACTAACCCGTTAATAGATCATGAAGGTGCCTCAGAACTCAATTTCTTGAATAATTTTACGTTGCTCTACATATTTCGCAAAATGTCGGTACAAAGACAAACTCATAGGACACTCTACATAATCCTACAAAGTGCCGTAGCTGTTAAGAGCAATTTCAACTTCAACGCTGTTCGTGCGTATCCTGTATCATTCATAATCTTTTATAATAACAGCAATTTATTTCTTGTTGTATGTATTATTTCGTTTAAAAAATATGAATAAAAATCTGTTTTTTTTTTAGAATATTTTAGCGGCATTTACGAATCTCAAAATGTGTGTTCTCATTCCACACTCCGAGGATTATTTACACTCTATAAGCATGAAAACAGTATGTTGTAATACTATATCTACCGAATATTTTTCGATACTTCAAACGTGTGCCAAGCTGCGTTACCTTCAGCGACTTCAATGTGGTTGACATCTCTTGTAGAGAATCCATTTGATGCTTACTTCTCAAAGTTCTACTGTATGTTCTACCGTCTCGGTTTTTGTTACAACGTTGCCGTAGCCTGCGCCAACAGGGCCAATGCATTTCACGAATAGCGATCTCAAAAGACATCTCGAGAGATCTCGATCGATTCGCGAATAAAAAGCCAACGAAACGGTGGCTTCCGACTGAGAGCAGCGGATCTCAAAGAGTTAACCTGTAACCTCATTGACCGTTCGGGCCAAGCCATCGAGGAGAGGAGGATCGTCTACTTTGCCAATTCTCTACCCGATTTTGCTGCTTCGGCTACCAACGTTTTACCGACAATGAGCCTCCTTGACTTTTATCGTTAAAAAGATCGATTTTCTTTTTTCAATTTTCTCTTAAAACTAATATTTTACACACTTACTTAGAACATGAAAAGGAATAAAATTAGAAGGCATCCTAACATTTTATCGCTACTTCGTCTTTTAAGGGACACCCCAACCTCTACTCCAAGTCACCGCTCAAATGCTAAGACTTGACTACCCTTTTCCGGGATAGTCGACGTCACCGATATCCGACCTTCGAAAATGTGTCCGGTGTCACTTTACGGGTGTCACTTTACGGGTGTCTGGCGCACGCCACGAGGTTTTGCTATGATAATCGCGCAACACGTCACATGCGTGACATCGGGAACGGACTCTGACTCACCTATTCGCCACCCCAGAACCCCTAAACCCCAAACCATTCTGTCTCGGTGGCGACCGTTACGGAGGCGTAAGTGATTATACTCGGTGGCGTTCGTTGTCCGGAGCTCTCGCCTCCTTCTGTCGGGACGTTAACGTGTATATGTATACGGGCTCGATGTAATGAGTCATAAAAGGGATGCGTGCGGCCTCTCGGATGTCCTCGGACACGAATACGGATGTCGGATCGTTCCACGGGAATCGCGGTAATGCACCGCGTCCACAGCTATTGAGTAAATAGAACGGTCTCGGATCTTGCGCGTATTACGTCCTATGATCGCTGAACGGCCAGACGCGGGTTTTGAAGGATCGCCGAACGATCCAGTAAACGTTCCGAGTGGATGGCGACGGATGAAAGAAGAGATTAGGGGAGCTGCGGTTTGTGAAATATTATTCGGATCTCCATTGTCGATGGGAACGCAACGAAAAGCGGACCTTTGCTATGGAGATGTATTTATTTATCCAGAGAAAAGCTGAAAGAGGTTTCTTGAACCCGCCCGGTAACGAAATACCGAGCAGAAGCATGCCTCCGCTTGGGTACGATATTTTTAGAAAATATTCCATGCAACGTTTCCGAAATTTTCTCTTTCGAGAAATCGTGGCGGCAGGAATCTTATCTAGCAAAGATATTCTTTCGTAGAAAAGTATTGGATTAGACAATATATCCGAAGTCCTCCATGTAACTTTTTAAGAATTAAATAGCGTTCTTTTAATCTAATTTTTACAAACGGTTTTTTTCAGTATTGCAAGAGGTATTTCTAAGCTACGAACTTGGTCGTATTTTGTTTGATCTCACAACTTTTTACGGCCATAGGCAACTTGGCTCCTGTTTACAGGACTCTTTTGTTGGGCTTAAATATTAATTGCAACACGGACGGAATATTTCAAAAAATTTCCGGCATGTCGAAGCCCGGCACGGAGGCGCTATTCATGTAGACACAGTTGTCAGTTGAACATCCGAACTTTGCGCGCTGGAAAATTAAGCGTTCGCCGAAGTTTGGATTAATTAACGGGCGAGCAGACGTACGCAAAATCGGTGGAAAAGTTCTAAAAATAAATTAATAAGAGAGTATTCGGTAAAGTTTGACGCGCTCCCTCTTCTCTGCTGCGGTATTTGATACTTTCTTCTCTCCTCGGCGCACTTTCTTCGATTTTCCATTATTGGCGATAGTAACGAAATTATTTCTCAGCCCTTTCCCCGAGACTGTGCTGGTCTGAATTATGAATCGCGAGCGAGCTTCTTGGTCGAGCAATTTCGTCTGTCAGTAATGACCGCTCGTTATCCATGTTTTTCATATCGAATCAGAATTGTTTTTAAACACTCTGAAAATATTGATAGTTTTTGGAAGCATTGCCGAACACAAGAACAACATACATATACAACCCGTGGCACAATGTTTCCGATCGGAGCCATTGATACCGATTTTAATACGACAAAATAAACAAAATATTATACGGAAAAAAGTTTCCGGTTAACGGAGTTGCTGGAAGATAGTTTCCGATTCGATTTACACTGTCCAACACCAAATTTGTTCAACAATTATAGTTGGGTGATTCCTACAGAGTTTTTCGCCCTGATTCTATTAATAGGAAACTTTTTTCCGTATAACAATTTGTTTATTTTCTCGTTTCTTTGTTATAAGAAATAGATGCTTATGTTATTTTGTTATTTTTCATTCTTCGATAAGCCCCTTTTCATTTCCCATCAGTTTTTAACTGCATAAAGTAATATTTTATACTTCTAAATTGTAAATGTTTTCTCTAAAATCGGTATCAATGGCTCTGATCGGAAACACCGAGTCCACGGGTTGTACATATACGCTCGGAATTCGAGAGTTTCAGACAGGGGAGGACGCGTGTGTTCGACTCTGTCGCTGGAACTGGGACGAAAACGAAACAGATGGGGAACTACGGTCAAGAAGTGAACGCATGTGACGCGATGTGTACCACTTTTTATAGCCATTTTTGTAGCCGACGAGGAGCTTGATTGCCCGAACTAAATGGAGCACACGTTGCTCGGCCGATGGCTAACACACTGACGCAAGAAACGGAGGAAATTGAGTATACAAACGCAATTAATTCTTAACGAGTCCGGCTTTCAAGGCCGGCTTTTCTGTTTGGCAGAAACAACCAGCAGCTCTAGTGGTCAACAGTTAATTATTATTTGAAGTCAGCGTTTGTTCGCCCGTATTAAGTGGTAAACATTCGATATGTATAATCGTCGACACCGCTGTAATAAATTATTAATTTTGCAGCTCCATTCTGGACTATTAGCTCATTTCCTCATCCACAGCGGCATTATACACGACATATTGTTCCGTATTTTATTTATATTCAGGCAGATTACGTTCACACACCCGCGTGATATTTAATGTGCATTTACGTGAATAATATACCGGCCTATATTAAACGAAACTAAATTCAGAATCGGTGTTCAGAAGTCAGATTTATTGCATCACGTTATTTTGTTATGTTGTAATGAAGTTCTAAATCAAGTACATTTACTTGTTCAATTTTCAAGAGAAAGGTTCATTTTTGACCCATTCTTCCTTCCAGAAGTTTGTTCCGCTCGTTCAGAAGAACACGAGCTACAATACAAACTTTTTCAACAGATCTTCACTGATCCTAAGACGTAGAATCACGCTGCAACGGTGTTTACACATAACTTATTGACACCCTGTACCTACGGTCATGCGCAAAACAAGTAACGACATTAAACATGTCTGTATTTTTTATCAATTTTATCCTTTGGTCCCATAGTGTAACTTCCCGGGAACGAAAAGGAATTGTTAACCACCTTACGATCAATACAGAAGTTGTTTCTTCTCCGATGGAATTCGAAAAGTTTATATAAGAGTTCGAATAATTCTTAAGAGTTCTTTATTTGCGTGACATTTGGCTGCACACCGACAAACGAATGTATAATTACGATCCAGAACGATGTTTCACGGACGAGCCATTGCTTGCGTCTGAGTCGAACAAAGTTAAAATGGATAATGAAGGTAATTAAACGAATTTAACCGGTACCGTCTACTGTCGCTCCTTAGATGAACCACGGGGATCTCGATGGCGGAGGAACCAGTGAATGCGAACAGATTCCTCGTTTTTTACGATCTCCGATCCCGCCCGGTTTCTCTCCCCGTCCCCTACCCGATGGTACGCCCTCTTCCCTCCGGCCTTACTTGAATTTCTCCATCGTTTTCCATCCTTGCTTCTTGGCCACGACCGTCTCCCTCCACCCTTCTCCGTTCGAGGACTCATTACGCAGCGTCTTCGGTAATTAATCCGTCTTAGTGCTTATAAACGCCAGTCCACGTTCCCACGTCTACGCCCGACCAGCCCCGAAAAAAAGATCCGACCGGAGTCGGAGTCGGGGTCGCACGAATCACTTTAACTTCGTAATTGACACCGTTTAAATCTTAAATATAAATGCGCGCCATCTCAAAGTTCCAGCTTAAATCGTGCGCGCCTCAATTTCTCTGCGAAATTTCCCTTGCGTCCCGGACAAACATAATATTAAATAATTAACGGAGTTTGCTTCCGAAGCGAGAAAGAATATTTATTGAAATAATGACGTGTAAGCGTAAATGGCTCTTGTCTGTCAACCGTTTGCTCGAAGTGCTCATATAGAACTGAGCTACGGACTTCTGGTAGGCAAAGGTCTGTATCGGAGAAAACATATCTAGCAATTTTTAAGGAAAACCAGCTGTTCTTGATTAATTGACAAAAGAGGGTAAGAAAGGGGTGATAAAACTTACGTTTAGGGGAGGCATAAATCACCATTTAGGTAAAGTATATTTATACTTTTTTCTGGTTTTTCGTTCAGCTTTTATTCGCCACCCTCTTTGTGATCGTTCCGCTGGCTCCCGCGATACTGTGGCGAATTTCTCGGATTACGTGCCACCATTTAAATAGATCTCCATCTCGGTGTTCCTAGAGGAGTCTATAAATCCCCAATCGAAGGTCCTCCAAGGCGCTCGTTTACCTTCTCGTCGCGATTTCCAATTTTCTTCTGCCTCGATCGGCGATTTTTAAAGCGACGACGAAATTACGTCGCCGTCGTCTCCGATCCGGCTCAATCTGTCGCCGAGTCGCAGGTCAATTACGATCGAAAATTAGGAAAGTCGAGTTTGCTGAAAGCCTGCGTTCTTGTCGAAAGTCACAACGCCGAGTAACTACTTTTTTCGCACAGATGACGGCGACTCGTGTCACCAATTTCATCCGGTAATCACCGATAAAGTAAGAGGAATCATTTCTTGCTGATTTCTATCACTGATTAAATCAATTTCTCGCCATTTTATATTCGTTCAATATTTCTCTGCTTCCCTAGAACAGATGGAAAACTTTATTAAAATTTCGATCAAAATTCCATATGATATAGGCGACACTTTAATTATAACATATTCTTATCGACCACTATAGTTAACCCTGTACTTATTTTCTCGAATTAACAAACAATCTCGTATCTTATACAATTAATTGTATTAAAAAATTTTCCAATAAAAGTTGAATGTTAACAACTGAATTTACCTTTGGTATAACCACATAAATGGGGTAAAAAGCATACTATGGTTTTGAAAATTACCTCGTAATATCAATTGATATAACCTAGATCGGTTCGAACACACTCAGTGTCTTGACAACAAGCATTGACGACACATGTATCACGATGTCCATATTAAAGTATTAATTCACATCAAAAATATGTAAGTTAGTTTTATGAACAATATTTACAAACAATTTTTGTTATTACACTCAAGCATTTCAATAATATTTTTTGAAAATTGTAATTAGTATGGCAATGCAAATACATCTTCAAAAGGATTCAAACTAGAATCAAAACGTCGATGATTATTTGATAAGCTGCAAAATCGTTTTTTGATTTCTCAGTATTAATTGATCGAACCGTAGCGACGAGAACATTCAATATTTACTACTATAATTAACGGTTAACACTCGAGTGTTGACTCATAATGACCACTAAAAATTGCTGTACCATTATTCATGATATTATTTACATTATTAAATATGTTGGTATTCATTTAATTACTAAACATTTAAATATTGCACGAGGTTTCATATGAATTTAATATTGGTACAATGAAAAAATTAATATAAAATGGAATTATTGTAGGTCGGAAGAAATGTTTAACTTTCGAGTAAAATAGCTCCGAGTGCAAAGAGCTAAAACCAATGAATGAATTTTATAATTTCGAGGTTTTCAGGAACATTCCAAATATTGGAAATCACATACCACTATTGGTTTTAAAGCAAGACTTATAACGGCAATGGAGTACTGAAAACCCTGAAATTTTCGAGAATCCCGTTAATTTCGGGAATATCGATAATTTCGAGAATCCCGAACATGTCCGGGATCCTCGACATAAACGAGAATTTCAATATTTTCAAGAACTTGTCTCCAACTCGAAAAAGAATTTCTCTCGCATATCGATAATTTATGACGGTGCCTATAATAGATTTGGAATTATTTATTATAATAAAGAAGAAAAATATAAGACTACTCGTTTAAGAACAAGAAAGAAGGGACATGCCCAATCGACATGGTACCATCATACAATCCTGCTAGTATTTGAAAATTTAATAAAGAATTGTTGAACAAAATCAACACGATTATAAATAGTATAAAATAATATAAATAAATTATAAATTATAAATAGTGCAAGAATTTGCAATAATGCGATTTAATGGATTAATTAATCCGTAATTAGATTTCGCTTTAAGTGTTTGAAAATTATTAGAATTTTATACTAGCTACCGGTTACTTTCGACGCCATTCTACCCTAGTTTATTATTTGTCATACTCTGTACATCGCTTGAAAATATTTGCCCATGTATGCGGATTACTACGATCTTATCTACAATGATGTTACAAGCTAAAAGGACTGCCTTTGTTGCACATTTACGGAATGGATTCCATTTAAATCATTGACAGCGTTCCATCGATTCTAGATTTGACCGACACCATTTTCGTCGATAACAGCTTCAACCGACACCATCAGCTATATAATATTCATCAGCGATGGTATACTAAATTGATTTTGCACTTTTTAATAATGTCGTCGGCTAATGCTGTTGTCGATCAAATCTGTTTTCGATCAAATATGGAATCGATAACACGTTGTTGGTAAAACCTGTGTCAGCTATTTAAATGGTACTTTTACAGAATTTGAAATTGTTCACATTTTCTGTTTTTAGAATCACGAATTATGATGAAAATACAATTTATTCAATGAAAGTGTAAAACGAGAACATTACTGAAAGACCTATGCCTGTAGAGAACACGATAGTCAATCAAGAATCGAATGTGGCAAGCTATTTAACATTAGGTTTAGTTAAAGATGCATCCATTAAGGCTACTTAATTATTACAAATAAAATAATTAATAATTATATTATTAAAATTAAAAGATATGAAAATAGGTAAAAATCTGGATGGACACATTCGTTGTTTTTATAAAGTAACGTAAAATCATTTCTTTTGCTGCTCCGTAAACCGACTGTTAAAAAAGGCATTGTGAATTTAAGTAGCGTGTTCACCATTAACCTGCGTCTACCTTTACGATTTTGTGCTGGAAAAATATACACGAATATGAATCCTGCGCGCCAAGTATACTCCAAGCGAGGGCGACATTAATTTACGAAACCGGTGTTATTGGAAATCGAAAGTTCTCGAGGTGCGAGTCATCGTAGAAAATTACGTGGTGCGCGGCGTGGAAGGGTCGTAATTAAAAAACGAGGAAACGTTCAATTTTTACCACTCTCCGAAGCCAAAGGACCCTCGAAGCGGCTTATGAAAGTTCGCAGGATCGGAAGGTTCCCTTTTACAATCGGTCTTCTCCGACTCCACCCTCTCTGTTCGGTGATGTTCGAGAACAGGTGAGCGGGGCCACGAAAATTATTCGGGGCGTGTTATTTATGGCAGTTAATTTTATTCCCGCGGACGCGGTCGCGTTAATTAGAGCAATGGTGATTTATTGTCGCGTTTGCTACGCTCGCGGTACACAAAAGCGGACAACACACTCGAACGATCAGAAATAGGTTTCCGTTCTCGTGCAGGTCCTCCCGCGAGCACGGCGAGCACGGCCATTGGCAATTCCAGCGTCGCGGTTCCTATTGTTGATCAGTCTCGATGAATAATTCCGCGTGGCTCTGTCGCGCGTGAACGCGGCCACACACATGCACACAGCCACGAGATCCAGCTGCGGTCGGAGCCTTATCGGATAGCTGGGCTGACCGGCCGCGACGCGACGTGTTCCCCACGGAAACCGAGTTATCGTTAGGTCGTTACACCTGAGACGTAAGTTAGCTCGTTGCCGGAACCCCGCGCCGCTAGAATTAAACAAATTATATTCGCCAAGCCGCCGTGGCCAAGCCTGTTAGTTTCCACCACGACCAATACAAAACGGCCGGATCCTGTAATACCCTCGCGATTTCCTCATCGATAATTATTATCGCTACTCCTGCTTCTTCGCGTCGCACAGTAGGCCGGATCGAAAAATTTCGGGACATTGGTGCATAACTTTTGAACCGTTTGAGATATTGCAATGAGCTTTGAACTAAAAAATATTATAAAATAATCTCTTTCGAATAATACGTGTTGGAACATATTTTTGTTTAATTTATTAGTTACTTATTTTTATAAATTTTTATATAGTTGTTTTCCTTAAGAAAAGAAACAATTTTTTACAATCTTAAGAGTTTTTAGGTTGCTGTACTCGCCGCGACATTGTCCGCTTTAAACAACTATATTGTTGTTAGTCGGACGATGTCGGAAATGATTCTTGTACGGTTATTTAAAGGAAGTTTTACCGAAAATATTCCTCTTTGTTAGAGCCTAGGATGTTTTGGGACAAAAAAGATATCCTTTGACAAATGTAGAACATTTTTTTAATCTGTCATGTATCGTTCAGCATTATTTTTTAAATATATTATTATTAGTTATTACTAACAAAAGTATATGATTTCTTATTGGGAAGAGATGATCCAAGTTACAATGAGCACTGTCAGCATATGGCAACATATTCAACAGTCTACTCACTGGAAGAGAGAAATATTCATAATATTGGCTAGCAGATGATATTTCTTAAACGATATTTAAATTAGACATAATAATCTCTATATATAATAAAATCGTGTCTGTTTGCAACGGCATCGATTGAGAACGGCTCAAACGTAAAAAGCTGCGGTTTGGACCGTTAGACGCGGCGTTTCCTTAGAGAGAGGAAAAGCGAATTGAATGAAATAGATTATCACAAACACATTCAGCACGTACATGCTTTTAAAAAATACTGTGCCACAGCAACGCGTGGCGGTGGAAAGTTAGTTATACATAAAATTAACATTCAACATGGTATTTAAACCATTTTGAACGAGATTTACCTTAATCAAATTTTCCATGAAATTCTCTATAAAAAGAGCAAAGTTTAATGAGATTATATCGAAAGATTTGCAAAAATACAGAAAAGGAATGGAGAAAAGTTCGGAGCCAGGAGAGTCATTATATATTCCCGGCAAGCTCAAAGGTATTTGTTAAGCAGTAATCTAGATGCCAAATTAAATATTGCTAGGAATTCACGAGAAGATCCAACATTGACAATCGCAACTAACTTCTTCCGACAGCCCGGCGGCATCCGTCGAAATTTATTTCCATGACTGAGCAAGGAGGAGGTTCTCGTGGCGGCCGAATAGTTTTATTTAAACGATTTAGACGATAGCAGCGACAGTAGCAATGGAAGAGTACGGGTCTTTAAGCACGCGTTTCCCGGGACCGTTAACTGTAATCTTCAGAAGTTATGGAACCTGTACATTTCACGAGTACATCTTTATTATTTCATTAAATTCTATTCTATGATTGTCCGGGCGAGCTCGTCGACTCGTAGACGGAATTAATTTCTGAAGTCAGGTTCGAGGATGTTGCAGATTAAATGGCTCGTAATTATTTTCCGACAAATTCAAATGAAAAAATAGATGGACGTCATCCTAGGGAACCCGGGGAATCACGAAATAGTAAATACCGGTGAAACATCTGCGTGACGTCCCAGGCATTGCGCGTCTATTCGATTTGAAAGGCAGTCGACAATATCGAGACGATGAACGTCGCAAAGCTGGCGCGGCTCGCTTCTCCAGCCAGGATCTCCCCGACTTTTTCGTTTTTTCCCTTCTTTTTTTTTGCTTCTTCTTCTTCCTTTTTACAAGACGAGCCGAGCAGACCCGGCGTGTATTCCGCCGTTTGTTCCGCGGGATGTATTCACCGTGCCGGCATCCGTCTTCCTTTTCTCTCGGCTCGATTCACAGACGTCTTTCCAGGCGTTGCAACGTGGAACGCAAAGACAATAAAACGCGCGCGCGCGCGGAGCGGCAGTCTAGCGTCTGGAGGAGGAAAAGGCCGGATAAATATACAGAGTATAAAATAGGCCGCGTCGGTAATACCGTCCAGGAGGGGAAAGGAGCGAAGAGGGAACATTAAAATGAAAAAAAAGATAGAAGAAGAGACGAAGGGATGGAAAGGAGAAACGCGACGGAAGAAAAGGGAGAGGGTGGCTGGGTTACAACTGACAGGGCCGACACTCAGTGGCGGAGCCAAGGTTTTACCCTGTTGGACCATTACCCCTTTTTATTATTTTCTGGTTAAAACAAAGGGAACCCTTTCGCCCAGCCCGGTTAGTTGACCGACTTGCACCAGAAAACTTCAGCCTCGAGATTAATTGCACCCTCTCCCTTCAGCTCGATCCTGTACCTCCCCGTCCTCCCATGCTCACCCTCGCTTCCTTTCCATTCTTGGCGTTTCTTTCACCCTTTTTTTATTGCTTTATTCCTCTCTCTCTCTCTCTCTCTCTCGTTCCCTCTTTCTTTCTTTTTGGAAAGGTCCTTGAGAAAGTTCGGGAATGGCGAGTACATGCCAAGTTTCAAAAAGAAGGGAGACAGGGTTGAGAAAGAGAAAACTGAGCGGCCCGACTGCTAAATTCCGCTGTCGTTCAGCGGATGTACCCGACGGAGCTCGGGCTTCGGTTTTATCAAGCGACGGATCTACACTGGTTTATCGTGTTCAGCCACCTAACCCCAACCCTTCCGCACATGTGTCACCGTTACCTATTTAAGTCTTCATCAAAGATCCGAAGGACAAGCTTGACAACCGCGACTCAACGGGCGAATGATACGAACGGAAGCGAACGGGATCAGCATGAAGCTTCCTTCCTCGCTTCAAGCCTAAATGTACGTTGCTTAAGATTGTCGAGTTCTCAGGATTTTACCTATACAAGACGTTGAAGGAAAACGGCGAAAATTTTAGAGGTTTATAGTAGTTATTTACCAGGGAGAACAAGAACTTTGTAATCAATACAGGGATAATAAATACAGGAGTGATGGGTCTTATGAACAACAGAATTGTTTCATAAGTACGTCAGCTCAAGGTCACCGTAGCATATGTACATACTTTCAATTCCCTTTGTGCACATTCAACTTATTGCGAAGAGGCTCACTCACGACATCGAACGTTCTTAAATGGTCAAACTCGGTTTTACGTTAACAGGATTGATTAGACAGTCCACGTTGATTGCACAATTTTTATTCCCTTTGATGAGTGGTATAATCGTTTATAGTCGGACGATATTTTATAACAGCTTGTAAAGAAGCAGCAAAAGAGATGCTCAGCGAGAAAATCGATTTATTGATGGCATCTAGAGTTTGGTTGCTGTGAAACCTAATCTAGATATACAGATCATGTGGTCGCTAATGACCTAGCTGTTAATGTAACCACATTAACAAGGTTAGTTCTACAATTTTGATAGTCCCTTTACATTCTGTCGATACTTCTACGTCCGCAGTTTTGTCACGTTGGAGATCTCTGCTGGATATACAAGATACTTCTGTAGAACTCCTACAGTACTATATGCGACATGTTTAGGACTACCCTAATTTTAGGAGCTACATTTACCCCCCGGGACAAACAGATAGCACACATTGAGATATACACATGCTTCCAATTTATTTTCACATTGCCACTGAAGTTTGTTTCTGTACAATATTCCCGGATACGTTTATTAGTAACATTTCTATAGAAGTAAAATTAAATTAGACTTCATCAACCTGTTTCGCTTTATTTAACAAAGTGATTTACCAAAATCTACAGGTGTAAAATGATAGAAAATTGAAGATATTGACATATTTGTGTCTATGACTCAATATTTCTGCCACCGAATTCCATTCATTTCGCCGTTCTTTTCACGGTCCATGTTTATTAACCTTTCTGTCCTTTCTTAACCAGTAGAAATCATAAAATGTTATTACACAGTTTATTGACTATGTTTCACGTTCAATGCTTGTCATTCGGTGGCTCATGCACAACCGAGAAACGTAAATTTTGTGCTTGAGCTACCATTTTGTTCGGTTTGCGTGCTGCGATGCATTCGTACATTTTTGTCGGAGTGGACAATATTCAGAGCGTTACATATACATGCATTCCAAAGGCTAGTAATAACATGAAATATGTATTTTGACTTTAAAAATTTTTACCGGAAAACTTTAAAAAATGCAGGACGTAGTGTTTTTTTTCTATCCTGAAACACATCTCTGAATATGATTGACACGTTGGTGTATTAAAATCATAACTGACCGAGATTTTAGCGAAAAAGAAACACAGAGAAAGACAGTTCGGCGCACACAGTATACGTTAGTTGTCATCGCAGTTTGTACCGTTTGCTTCTCGACAAACTGGCCGATAAAACGAAATGGAAAAAAATTCAACTTTCGTTCCATTTCGGCAAACACCTCGGCGAATCAAGATCAACAGTCTTGTTGAATGCGATGCAACAATTAGCTTCACTCTGCGAAGAAAATGCAATAAACCACCCCGGCTTGTAAATACCAGATAAAGTCTTTCTGAAAGTTTCATGTTCATCAGTTTTTCGCGAACTCGTTTCACGGTAGTTCACATTTGATGTTTCGAGTTGACGGAGGAGGGATGGAGCACGAATTGAGGGGAGTACTATGGTTACCCTCTCTTCGCCATTATCGGGTTAGTCACGACGCACACTGAGTATTAAAATATCGAAATTACTTTCTTGCCAACTTAATAACATGCTTCGGGAATCGTAAAATAATTGAAATAATAATACACATAATTTATGTATAACTTATTTGGGTTTGAATTTCGTCGAATACACGTATGGTCGAGCGGCGTTCGTTACGCGAATTGTCACCTAACGGTCGAAACAAAGATAGGTGACACAACCCAAAGTCAAGCATGTGTTTTATATATATGTGTATGTATGTTGGATGAGTGAGCGAAAGAGTGTCGAGAGCGTGAACAAGTCTTTTTCAATTTAGATCGATTGCGACCATTGCGAGCAAAAGTGCGATTAAGCGAACAGAGCGATTTTACTAGTCTAGTGCGAGAGCGACAATTATTTTGTCAATTAGTGTTATGTTTTTGTGTCTTCCATCCATGCCGTATTCTTAATTGTAATTTATAAATAAATCTAACAATATCCCACACTTATAATAACCTAATAGTCATTTCAATTGATGGTGGAAATATCCTCTTCTTCGAAATAGAATTCGTACGAATGCTACGGTTTGAAAACCTAATAAACATGTGAAATATCATTTTTAATTACATATATTACTTAAATTGATTTACGTGGGAATAAGCGTTACATTGTTAAGTTGTAATTTCTTCAAAAAATGCATGCACATAAACAGCGACGTATTTTGTAATTTTGTTGAGTTATTAATAGCTTTAACATTAACAGAGACTAAATTTTAGATTTCTGCCTAAGTAGCTCTACGCCCTTTAAATTATAATGTTTTCGTTAATTAATATTTTGCGTTATGGTCATTATCGATTACTACATAAGCATGTACATTATTTATGCTTGAATAAACGGCACGCCACCGGTTAATGAAAATTTGAATTTTGCGTGAAAGTTTATCATTAGCGTAGTTTTGAATTTGTCATTTAATTGTTTTTTGAATAAATTTGTTCTTCTCTTACTCATTACTTTGATATAATTTTCAACAATTGAAAATTTGGTTATCCCCCTTTTCAAAAATTACAAAAATGCGTTTTATATAGTATCAATATTATTCTCAATCAAATATACATATGTACATATATGTATAAGTTCTAGTGTATTCAAGAATTCTGCCCCATTGTTCGGCCAGCGTTTTAATATTAAAGCACCAATTATTAATATGAAGTAATCCTATTACCGTATTGTTAAAAATTAGATTTCCCAATTTTATTTAACTTGCAAAAATAAGTTAGAACAGTGTTCTCAGTAGTAAAATTAATTAATTTATTTATTTTAATGTTAATGCAAATAAATTAATACAATATTTACGTCTACTTTATTTTATTTTTATTTTTTGGAGGTGTATTATGTTGTTTGTGATGTACTTTCACAATATTTCAGAAGCCACTGCCAACAGGAGGTACCACCCAACACGGATCCATGCATAGAAATCTCGTACGTACATAAATTATTTGAAAATTGCAGTGAGAGTATCTAATAACGTCGCGTTGCTATCAGTTAGCACCAGAAAAAGCGTCGGCGAAGGGAAACATAGCATAGCGAGGCACCGGAAAAAGATGTCGACGAAGCATTGTGCTCCGGCGAAATCAAATAACGACGCGATATTGCTGCCGGCAACTGCTTGACATTTTAACAGAACACCAAGCAGACGTCTGACCACACGAGAATGGATGCCCGGTTCTTTCAGGCGCACGAGTATTTCGCCATGAAGAAGCCTTGGTGTTCTCATGCCAGTGCATGGCTTTTTCTGCCTGAGCATCGCTATACTATTGCTTTCTTTGACCGTGTAAGAGCAGAGTTATCACCGAATTGTTCCGACTCGCCACCTAGAGCATCGTGTTTCAACGCCATGTTCATTAATTTCGGATACAGTGCGGTTATCACCTGCACAAGATTATGAGCTGAGATTTTGAGTGTTCGGGAATCCTACACAGCGCCACAGCATTCTAATAATTGTTTAAAGTTGAAAAATAGGTTTTTTGTGCGCGTAGAAAAAAATTAAGGCCAGATTCTGAATCAGCGAAAAAAACTCTATGAGATCCAGCCAACAGTTATATGAAAACATAAAAAAAGTTTATATTTGTTGGACAGTGTCATTAGCATAAGGGTTAAGAATATTATCGTTGACTTGAATAGACACACCGAGAAGGATGCCTATGGGCTGAGTTTGCATAAATGTGGAGGAGGATACGTAAAAAATAAATACGTGCCAGTGGTCGGGTTATATCGGGTCGAAATTGCCGCGTCAGCACTTCCTGTGACAAACTACCATAAAAATTCACCGAGGATGCTCGTTACTTTCGTTTTCGCAAACTTCTCTTTGCCTTGTTTCGTTCGCGTTCTTGAATAACCGAGCTCGCAAAATAACGCGCCGTGGCGTGGCGCCGAGAGCCACGAAGACCTATAGACGTTTTTCGTGGGATCGTCGAACGACAACGGCAGGAAATGAATGCTCCCGCGCACCGGTTTCGTGAAGGAACTCTTCAGGAACTCTTTTCTACGGTCGCTGAGCATCGGCAGACCTTAGTGACGAGCCTACCGCCAGATCTTCTTCCTTCCTTTCTCCTTTTTTTCCCCTTCGTTTCGAGGAAGAGAATATTCCTTAGCAAAATTATTGGGCCGAGACCTGAAGCACTTTCTTCTCGCCGCGTCTCTCTCCTCGAGAACTACGGATATGGATCGATCCGCGATCGAACGTGACCGTAAAAGCGCTGATGGAATCGTTGAAACGGTCAGGAAATGTTTCAAAGTGGTTCCTTCTCCGTATTTTTGTCATTAACTTGGAAGCAGTTCGACAATATTCATGGAATATTCGATACTGTCAAATTGTCGATACTCGGACCTCTATATAAATAACAAGAGTACATCGTCGATAAAAATCATCAGCCCGCAGTTTACAGTTCGCCAGAAATAAAAAGCGATTTTATAAATTTTTTGGACTTTGTTCTTCTGTTTCTATAAAAATTTTTCCTCATCACTTACAACTAGTACCTTTATATGTATTTATCTGTCATCAATCAATTATAATTACACTATTATTTGCGGCCATTTGAATTTCTTATGTTTTTAATAACTTCACGAAATCGTACAATACTCGGTGAACAAGTTCCTGGCTCTTGGCGAGCGGCGAGAAGGATTCCCCACTCGCCCGTTTTTTTTTTTGAAGCTCCATTGTGCACGGTAGGTCAAACGAAATAAAACGTGGAAGTATTAGAAATAGCGGGCGGGGGTGGATACCCTGAAGCGGATGAAATTTAAACCAAATTTCCGGATCACAGTGAGAAGTCAACGAATTCATTTTCACGGAACGAGCCGTCTACCAGTTGCGTCGTTGAATTATTAAAGCTGTGCCTGTTTGCCAGCTTGCGATTTCACGCGTTCCACTAACGTTCACGCGTCAGTCATTTACCGCTGACAGAAAGAGGCGAGGCGAAACGGAAAAAAAAAGATGGGAACATACAAAATTCGCTGTCCTTTTTTTTCGACAACGAACTTTGATGTAAATAAATCGAACGGGGGTGGCCGAAAGTTCGAGCCGTGTTCGCGTCCGCGACGGAATGGACGTCGCGTATTCATTTTCATGAAACCTGATGTCCACGGGCCGTCGCGCCGCCGCTGCGGTGGACCGTGGAAACGAAAAATAAAAATATTCGGAACCCGGTGCGTACCGGGGCATTAACTTACTTTCGGAGGACGTTGTATAACCGTGTCATCCAACTTTCGCGGTTTTTCACCGCGCGTACCCCTTATTTATCGCGGCCGCTTGAAACTTCGCCGCCTCCAACGCGAAATAGCCCGCTCGCTGGGAACAAAGAGTAATTACTAGATAAAGTCGCCGCGGGAAAAATTTCTAATCAACGTAAATGAATCGGCCGGTACACGGGGGAGAACATTAAGCCTCGTCCGGCCAGTGGTTCTCGCGCGCAACGCTTTTTCATCCTCGGACGAATTTATAACCATTTAAATAATCGGCCGCGGAATGGGACCGAACCGTGTATTCGTCGAAATTTATTATTATCTGGAAAAAAAGTGTACAGTCCGAGGTTCCTGTCAATCTCGCGGGCAAGACCGAAATAAAAGCTGTGTGTTCTAGCTCTCTGTTCATCCCGGCAACCAACCCCCGAACGCAACGTGATAAATCTTTCAGCGCGAAAGCGTGCGGATTCAATGCGCATCCGCCGGTAATTAACCCGTCACGATTCCGACCAAGGGAGAGAAAGAGGGTGAAAAACCGCGTAGGCAAACGCGCGTAAATATTAACGGAAAAACGCTCGCCGCAGAGGTAGGGGGTGGTGTTCAGCCGGGGGTCGCGACCTGAAAGGGAAGACTCCTGAAACCCCCTATTGAGTCAGCATTATTGCAGGTGCAACGCGAGGTCGCCGAGGTCGCCTCCTGTAAAAAGCATTAGCACCGCGAGGGCGCGAGTAAAGGCTCGCAAAAAGGAGTCCTCTTTGTCGTATTGGCAGGTCCTTTCACCCGTCGAGTGGTTGATACTCTTTTGTGCGGGCCTGTACGGTGTTTAGGGCACGGGATCGCAGCAGCCGTAGTAGGACGACGAAAAGGGCGTCATGTGTCGGTAAGTGGGTGGGGTGCGAGACAAGGGAAGAGGAAGACCCCGAAAAAAAGCTCGTGAATGGTGATGCACAGATGCGACGGATGTGACGATGTTCCCGGAATAGATGAACTCCTTTCTCGACGGTGTATGCATGCGGACATGTGTCCGGATAAGGGTGCCGTGTGTGAGTGAGGCTCCTTCCTGCGACCAGACAAGCTTGAAACTTCCATGGCCCAGCGAAAATATTTGTACGAAGATGTATTCGTGGTTGCAATGGACATGAAGTGCATTCCGCTGTAAAGAGTTGCAAAGTATACGCATTGTGTATCGGATTTATGCGAAAGTGGATCGTCTGAATGCTATCGAAATGGAGTAATATGTATGGGAGTCGTAAAGTTTCTATTAGACTGAATCGCACAATGGAGATTATAAAAATATACGGACACTATATACCGCTGCTTCTTTATGGCGGATATTTTTACTCTCCGAGGAAGAATGGCCAGAAGAATCGGAATATAGTTGAAGACATTTTCATCGTTATTCTTTCTATAGAATAACGAAGATATGAGAAATGATAAGAAGCAGTTGCATCACAGAATACGTATGCACTTTATGAATCAAATATTTTAAAGGAACACTCTGTGTTCGTAGAAAAATAAATAAAAAACTTATTCTCAGTTAGCAACGCCAAATCTTTATACAAAATTAAAAATTGACATTCTAATTCCAACAAATGAGACTTACATTATTAGTAGGTCCAATAGGTTAGTGATATGACCAAATTTTTTTAATTTTACGTGTGACTTTACTGAATTTTGTTTCTTCTATATCATAAATGCATGAAACCTGTACTATAATTATTACTTAATATTTGAAACACTCCTCGCAGTTCTCAAAATTCCTTTAATTCCAAAATTAGGATTTATGTAATTAGGTAAACGTTAAAATTAAATTTTAATAACGTTAAAATTATAAAGCATTAAGAAATCACTCTACGATCGAATTTCAATCAAGGTATAAATAACACCACCGCAAAGGAACTACACGGTTGTGTAGAGGTTCAAATGAAGAGTTCGTCACCATTTACATGTCATGGTATGTATCCACATGTAGTGGGTTCAAAAAGCATTTGTCTACCCAATTGTTCCCAAAAAACTTTTTGTAAAAATATAGTGAATTGACGCAATCTAGACGTTATCGAACACCGGTATACATGAAACCACTACGTTCGATAAGCAATATCAGCTGCCTACCATGTATAAATAATGCAAACAAAGGAAAATCTGACAGTTATAAAAATATTTAGAGTTTGGAACTAAAAACTAACTAGTATATGTTAATAAATATGTTTAAAGATATTACTTTTATGGAATGTTTTAAATTTATTACAATATTCTTTTACTTAACAAACTACTATTTTTTGAAAAACTGTAATCACTATACAGGGTTGACAGATATTATGCCATAGCTTCCTACACTCTCACCTTGAACCTCAAGGTGAAACTATTCTTTAATTAATCCAATTGACAACGAAGCTCGCTATCCAACTGTAAAACTAAAAAAATCGTGTATACTTTTCTAAACTAACTTCTACGGGACACGTTTTGGAATGTAAATTATATAGTCTTAAAGTACGAAAGTTTTTAAATTTTCATTCTCATTGTTCATTGTATATTGTGAAGTTAGATGCTTGACGCTGAAATTTAACCTATTGTTAAAATAGAAGAAACATAAAAAATTGGAAACGTCTTTACTTTCAGAAAAGAATTTACTTCTTTCAACGGATGAATTTATATTGCTATTATAAATGATCTTATCGTTAGGAATCTATTTATACTCATAAATGTATCGAATCAGAACCATTATTTTCAGCAATAATATTTAAAATTGCAATTGAAAGTAAAGACGAAAATACAGGTGTTTAGAATATTCTTAAAATTATCAAATACAAATACTATTTTGCAAAAATTACTGCTACAAATAAAACATTTTATTTCCATAGTTGTATGGATACTTTAAAATAAGTAGAATAATTTACTACCTAAAATACTGTTTTGCGTAACTATGATAATGATGTAATATTATATGGGATATGGAGTTGCTTGGAAATGATAGTTATCAAATTAATGAAACCATTTATTGATAGATTAATATTGAAACGAACTAGATATTATAGTGTAATATACAAGTTCAATTAGGAAATAATTAATACAATACGCCACTAAAAATTGCTGCACCATTATTGAAAACATTGTTTATCTGTATTCAATTTCGTATTCAATAAAGGTAGGAAGAAATGTTGAATTTTTCACTGAAAATAGTTCCGAGTGCAAAGGGTTAAAAGTAGAATCAGCTATTATAGTCACAACACATTTCTTCACACCCTGTACGTGGACGAACAGAGGGATAGGTCTGGGTGTCGGATCGACCCTGAACTTAGCCGGCTGCTATTTCTGCGTACGAAGCGGCGAAGACGGGCCAAAGAGTTATAGCCGCGTGTGTGCCTTACCCGAGGCCCGTCGAATTTGTTCTTTTCGACAGTGGCGCGATCTGTGTCTGTTTGATCACGGTTCCCGGCGCACTCCCTTCTGTTGACTCAATTCAGCCTGACTAGCATGTTCACCGAGTGAAAGACACGCGATAGCTAAATTGGAATTGTAGGGTCATCGAGGAGGATTATACTAACGAATCGAACAGTTCGCGCGGACAGGATCGCGGCCCGACGGTATTGATTGCGCCGGACGCGAACGTCCAGCGTACCTGGACACTAATGCGAACTTCTCCGCTCCGATTCCCGTTTCAAGCTTCGAGATTAATGCGGACCTGCCCATTGACTTTAAGATGACGTTGACGAGCCAGATGGATGTACGATGGTTGATTTTATTGCGGCCGAACCGATCATTTTTCAAACACCAGCATGTAATTGCTCCTTGCCCGAGGCAGTCAAATACTAGTTTGATAAATTAGTATGGAGGCAGGGATGAGCATTCAATACCCTGTCTTGCCAGTTCTCAAGGAAATCAATCACCACAGGATTATCGAGCCAATTCGATATTTATTCAAAGTCAGAATTCCTTGATACTCTTGAAGGCTTGAACATTCTGAGTCTTGATCTAAACTTTTAAGACTATC
This sequence comes from Lasioglossum vierecki, assembly GCA_028455595.1. Lineage (NCBI taxonomy): Eukaryota > Metazoa > Arthropoda > Insecta > Hymenoptera > Halictidae > Lasioglossum > Lasioglossum vierecki. Next base: position 8,943,245 of record CM052335.1, read on the forward strand.
AAGACTGGTGTGCTTGTAAATGTGCTACCTCTTATTCGATTTCAATGACCTTGAAATATGTTGTTCAGGTTGCCATTCTGTGAATAACATTCTACTTTAAAAGTTTACGAAATAATTGCAAAAACTTGCGAATGCACCTGATTAGATCTGGATTATCAGAAAAGTGATTGCTATGTTATCTAATGCGAGCCAGAGATGAAGCTAGATGATAGTGGTCAAATCTACACTTGTTTATACTGACAATAGTTGAACGGATATTTTCATTAAAAAAATACTGAAAATGAGTTTTGCCCTTAAGAAGACCATCAGCCTTTATAGCGGCGAGAGTGTTGTCTAGCATGATTTTGAAGAAAGACTCAAAGCAATCGGCGAAAGGAATGTAGGAAATACAAGGAACGCTAAAGGATGAAGCCTCCTTAGCTAAAAGATCAGCTCTTTCATTATCAGCAATCCCAATATGGGACGGAATCCAATAGAACTTAATAGAACTTAGCATATTATCATGGATGATATAGGGGTTAGTTTTGATATCTGTTTTAGCAGAGCCGAGGTAAGAAAGAACACTTAAACGCGTCTGTAAAAACAATGAAGCTATGATTCTTATTGGCCACAGCAAAGTGCAGAGCATTATCAATAGCAACGCATTCAGCTGTGAACACAGAAGCCTGTTTATTAATACTTTTTATTCGAATACTTTTGTGTCCTTATTATTAGGTGATTGCATAAGTTCGTGCCTAATTTTCAAAGATGTTGCAAAAATTATATATAATGGATATATAAATATATGACTGTACATATAATTGATTAATAAAGCTGTATTCTTTAAAATTTAAGCATTGAATTTTATTTTCGAGTCGGCCACGAACCTTTACAATCATCTGGTAGTTAGATTATGAGAGGATCTACTGTTATCACGTGAGCATGAAGTTGAGCAGTGTTAAGCTGACACGTTAACCGAAGATATGCAGTCCCACCGGTCAGTCCCTTGCAGAACTGTGAATGCGTACGCACCTGATGTGTTAACGTGTACGAAACAGAGTTTACGTGCATTGGACTGTATTTGGACAGTTCGAGGCGTCAATGGTTGTTTCATGGTTACCTGCTCGAGGTCACAACACCATTCCCAATGCTATCTTGATCATAACTAGTCGAGGATGATGTTGGCCGGTTGATCGTGTGATGTTTAATTACATCGTTGTAATAGTGGCGTGATTAAAACGACATGCGAGCGGCACGCTGCGCCGGTTTACCGGAAAAGAAGCGCGACATTAATTAACAGCAAACACGTGTAGCCGCCGCGACGCGTTCGTTCATTTTTACCACAATATGAGAGACGGAGGCAAGTAATTGGCCGGTGTTAATGGAAATTCGATGGAAGCTGCCAGGATAACGACAGTAGGTGGCCGAGGAGGTGACCGCGGCGGACAAAATCGGAACAAATCTCCGCCGATAAGATAACCCTTTTTTTTCGGGTCTCCGGTCGCTCCAATTATCTCCGGTCAACGATAAACCTCCTAATTGCTTGAACCTTATCAGCGACCGATCGAAGTGAATTACGTTCGTCAGATAAAATCCATGAACGAGGCAAGCCGACTTATTTTTGGATAGTGGAAAGAGCGAACTCGAATACTCCCATATCTGGAATCGAGACAAAGGGATAAGTATGGTATCTATAATTAACTCACTGACTGTTACACTGATCACCGGTGAGCAGCGCTCGTTTTCCCAGTGCGGCTATAACGGTCATTCATGACCGGCTCGCAAAGTTTTTCCAAACGACTAGATCAAGATGATCATTAGTAGCTACCAAATAGAACAAATACTGTGGTCATACCGTATATTGAAAACATTTCAAAAGATATAAAAAGGATTTTTAAAGAGCAGAAATAAAAGACACCGCGAGATACAATGTAACGGACCCGTAGATATGGGATCTTAAACGTTATACATATACAATAGTTCCTGAAACCGTAATTTCTGTACATATATCTACAAATCTGTAGTTTTCTCGCGAGGTGTATGTTCTTTTCAAAATTTTCAGAAAATGTTGAATGTTATTAATGTACTTCTCTATCTCTCTCTCAAACTTTCTTTCCTTTGCCTTCCTTCGGTCTTCCTGTTTGTTAAGGACGTACTGTCGAGCTGTTAGCTTTCATCGCGCCACACCTACCGCTTGATTACGGCGTGTAATTAAAAACCGGCAAGGTAAAGTAGCTAACGCGTCGCTTCCTCAATCATGATAATAACCCAACAACAAAAGGTTGCATTATTTCACCATTAAACAGGCAGGGAGCTCGTCCTTCAGGCCGCCACCGTGCCGCGCAGCACCGGGTACTAAAGTCTGTAAACTCTTGCCGTTCCAGCAATAATGTTTCTCGATAATTAATACTGGCGCTGTACCAAATTCCTTGGCCTCGCGAATTTTTCGTGTAACTCGCTGCGATCGCCTCGGCAACCGTGTCTCTCTCGGTCGGCGATTTCGTTGTAAATGCTGGGACACGTTTGCCGCGGCTAGTTTTCAGCTCGAGCGGCTCAGGCCATTCTCTCGTCCCGATGCAACGTCTCCAAACAACCACCGTAAAAGGTTGTTCAAGCATCTGCTCGGAGGATCGTGCCACTTTCTCGCCTTGAGAATATATTTCAGAGTTTAGGTGAAATGGTCGAGCGCTCGGATTCGGAGACAGCCGCCGCTGCCACCGGCCCGTAGGAAGTATCTGGATAAGAACTTCAGCTGCCCCAGAAATTCGATCCCGTTCCTAGACCGGGATACGGATTTGGGATTTTTTTTACCTCCAGCCTGGAGACTCCTTTTACTCGACGAGTCCGATATTCAAACAACCATTGCTGTGTACACAGTATTAACTTTCTCGGAGAACTCGCTCGTCAACGGGTACGGATAATAATCGGCGAATCGAAAGGAATTACGCAGCATGATGTAATAATGTTCCCGTCGAACGTCCCTCCGTTTACTTTAGCTTTATTCTATAGCAAATTTGTCAATAAATTACCAACTTTGCACAGAGCAATTAAGATTAATCCTTCGGTGAAAATGAAATATTTAATGACATCAGGTTTGCGCATTTATGTGACCTGAACGAAAATATAAAATTATTATTATTTTGATAAATCATTGATTTTAAAGTGACGCGGCTAACTCAAGATTGATGCTTTGACAAAAATTAAATATTTAATGACATCAGTTTTGCGCATTTATCTGACCAGAAAGGAAATATAAAATTATTATTACTTTGATAAATCAAGGATATTAAAGTGACGCAGCTGACTCACGATTGATGCTTTGACAAAAATGAAATATTTAATGATATCAATTTCGCGCGTTTATGTCAGGTAAATAAAATTTCAGTTGATAGCTGCATTAAAAACGATAACCTAACTTTATCGTTGGAATTATTAAACTACTGTTTCATAAAAGTGTAGAGTGGAAGGGAGATGTCAAAGCAGTACGAACTTGTTTAAAATGAAAAATGCTTTATTACTGTTCCGTATTGAACGGGAACTGTGATTGGCTTCGAACTTTTCGTAATAGAGCGTTAGCCAGACATTTTTTAGTGCGTTTAGCAATAAAGTCATTGATCGGGTCGGTTGGTCGTCCATTAATGTCGGTTTGAGACGACGATAACGTTTCATAATATGTATTATGTATATTGTTAGTTTTTTTTTAATTTTTATTTAAATTAAATTAAAATTTTTATGTAAAATATATTTAAGTATATTGACGATTAGATTACGGATTATGGTGGGTCCGAAAACGTTTACTTCTCACGAAATTTACTTCCATCGTGCTGCACGGCATCAAGAAATTTTAGTATAACTTCTTTTATAAATCGACATTTTTCTGCCAAACTAGATAGATCAGTTTACTAGATGATATATAATCCAAACTTTTTGTAAAAAAAATGCATTTGTCTTAATTGCGAAAAAGAGTAGAAAATTTATTTTTCATAACTTTTTCATCTGGGGTTTGTAACCGAAATTTTACAAATGTGTTTTGTGGACTCGTATAAGTTATATGTATATACTATCATCGAAATTGGTTAATTGATTTACGAGTTATAAACAATTAAATAGAGTGAAAACCGCGAATAATAGAATAAACCGGCAAAAATAGAGAATCGTGAGAAACTGTAATTTTCCCCATATTTAATTGTTTGTAACTCATAAACCAATTAATCGATTTAGGTGAAATATTCAACATGTATATAACTTACACGATTCTACAAAATCAATGTATTCAAATTTTCGTTACAAACTCAAATAAAAAGTTTATTAAATATCTTCATGGTCTTCCATGTCCTGTACACTTTTGCGAAACTGATTGTAAAAAAGGTTTTTGTTAAATTTTACAATACTAAAATTTCTAGTATACCAGATTCATATCAATTTAATAACTCACTTTGACTCAATTTGACAACATATATGAATAGTAACAATTGTAGTAAAACGAAGGTGAAAACAATTCCACGTGTAAATACGAGCAAAAACTTTGTTTTTTAATTATTCCATCCGAAGCACAGTTTCCGTAAAAACTAGTTTTGAACAGACCTCGAACATGTACATGTATAGGAATAAATCTGACTCGGTTATTGTTTCAGTCCATTTTTCTGTCAATATGTTTCGAAACATTAACAGTTTTATTTGTCCTGTGAGATAGTAACATAATTACGTTTGGTTACGTTCAATAATTTATTTTATTGAACACTGACATTCCCATTAAAAAGACAGCGAGAGTTGGTGTTAATCAGCCAAATTTCTAATGAATCATAATTAGACTGCCGATTTGACATATTGATGACAAAATTGTGTGGGCGAAACTAAATTAGTACAAAGATTAAAAAAATACAAGATTATCAAAATTCTCAACTTATTCAAATTATTAAAGAAATAGAGCTGATGCAGGACACTTTCATATTGCATAAAGATCTGGTCTAATCATAACTAAATTCTTCGATAATAGAACATATTAAAACCGACGACTTTGATAACTCTGCTCGACAAAACGCAGAAAAATGTTTGTATTTCCAACTATTGAATTCTGTACACAATTTTTATTTGATTGTTATTTAAGTTTCATCGATGTTGCAATTCCAACATTTTATTTCTGACCCTGTTGTGTGCTACAAACAAGAGCGATCGGTAGCAGGATGATACGTGCTGGTCATGGCATCGTACGAATTTTCACAATTGATTTTACTGCAAACGAAGCCGCGGTCGAAGTAGTTTCACATACAGTTTTTCCACGTATTTTTTTTTACGTGGAACCACCTCTATATCTTTTGAAGTAGGATCTCTGTCCAACTTGCTGACACAGGCGACCAAAACTTTAGATCCTCTCGTAACCAGAATCGAGCTGCTGTTCAGTCAGCTTACATACCACCAGCGCACAGTGCGTCGGAATGCCTGTTTTTTTTGACAAAAATCTATATCTCAAAAACTATAACTGATATAAAAAAATGTTTGAAATAAAAGTTATAGAGTATGGAGAAGAGTATACGTTGATTGTGTTGTAACCTTAAGAAGCTCTATGAAGGTCACTTTAAAAATTTCATACGGTAATGTATATTTTTGATCATGTATTCTAATAGGTGAGGTAAGACATTTTCAAAACACGAGAAAAACATTATTTTTGCATAAACCATTGTCAAGATATAAGCATCCAAAGTTGGCGTACCGCCTATAGTGGTATTGAATATACGTATTACTACGAGAGAAACAAAAGTCAAAACAAATTAATATAATCGCGAGTAGATACAGCAGCCGGTTGATTTAGCGAGTCCTATTTCCATCGAATTACGAAGTGGATACCAAGTTTCGTCGTCAGAGTAACAGCACACAATCCACATTCTCCGCGCGACATCATTATCGAGTTCGTCACAACCCTCGCGATATATCGCACGTCGAAGCGTGCTCGCGGGCAACTTTCGGAGCCGACTGTACATTTGCGCGTTTCCTACCCAGTCAAAGTTTGTCCAAACAGTTTAAGAACCGGTCAGGAGAGCCGTAATTGAGTTCGGAAAACATAATGACAGGCAGCAGTAGGAGGGTGGAAAAGTTCGCTGAAACAATTCAGCGCAAACAAGCAGTATAATTCTTGTGGAAACAGAAGATCACGTGTCACGGTCGACCACTGAAAGCGGCATAGATCGCTGGCGAGCTCACGCTTCCTTGCCGATAAATTGTTCGCCCTGAATAAATCAATTTTTCCCGGCAGCATCCGTTCAATTGGAAGCGGCGTTTGCATTGTTAAACAACGAGTTCCTCTCGATACGGGCGTAACTGCGTCTCTATGGCCAGTTCCTTTACGGGCTTATGCCCGTTCCGAATATCGTGTGAAACCGCAGTTGTGTGAAAGCCATTGGTTGCCGGTACAGAGCCAATATCCGCCGCTAGTTTCTCCCCTTCCGCAGTGGTTAAGGCCGAGATTAAAAGTAGTTAGCATTTAAATAAGAGCATTAAGCGGGCCGACACCACTTGGTGGAACGCCGCAGTACCGACCTCTCTTCTATTTTGCTCCTTTTTTTCGCTTTTCACCGTTGACCCTACTCAATTCGTCAGACGATGGCTATGTTAAGAATTTCGTCTCCCCTACCATCACACGCATTGTCGCTGTTGACCGAAAACGATGACGATGAACGACAGCAGGACCTACCCGGGGGTGGAAAAGTATGATTTATAGACAGGGGATTTTGTGCATTTATGACAAAAATGAGTGGGTATTATTAAAAACGGTGAAAACATTAGAAGAATTTCAAAATGCGATTATATTACTTTATCCCTCTTTCTTTTCCCCTTTCAATATTCCATTCCATCACCACGAGCACACTCCAACATCACCCATTCGCAACGTGTCTTCCATTCGCCCCACCCAATCCTCGTCGTGCACGCGTAACGTGTCACATATTACTCTGGTCATCGGAGAGAGGGTAAATTGTATTCCCCTCGATTTTCTCGATGTGGCGACACTGGTCAGCGATGAGAAAACCGTGGTACTAGTACCCCCACTATGACCTACCGTTACCCCTACTGTCCTTCTTCAACGCGCTCGCGGTAGTAGAGGTATAATGGTGTGTGTAGCACGCGAGCTCGTTCGAGAAGGAAAGTAGGGGCAACATTAGGTAATAGTGGGGGTATGCGTTAGTACAGTTTTATAATTGGAATTAATTTTTAAGGGCGCACGGTTCGATCAATTTCTGCACACTAGCAATTTTTTAAGCAAACTCAACGTGTCGATTCTGATGTGAATCATGGTGCTTGAGGCCACGTTTGCTATTAAAAATCTTTAATAGTAAGGGAAAATAAAGGTGATGTTTCGTTCTAGACCCGCTAAAGAACTCATTCTTTTTTATTTTTAGAGCATTCAAAAGAAAGCCGAACGGAGAGGACAGCATAACAGTAGAGGGGGTACGCACTGGACAGTGATCGCATAGCGAATCGGAGCCATTAAACGCCACTTTACTGTACTGTGCTGTACTGTAGGTCGGAACGACATCACAGGGCCCAAACCGTGCCCAGCACAGACGTAAACTTTTTTCCTAGAAGGTCAGCCATCATTCGGCGGTGGCACACTACAGACATCTCCGTTATCGCGGCGACCAACCGATAAACAAACAGCTAGAATAAGGCGCCAAAGGTTCTTCGGGTAACACGATACTGGAGCAGCTGTGCGCCCTACCGCGACTCCAGTGGTCCATGGGTGTATATCCTGACGCGCGCAGTTTGAAAAAATATCGCTGAAAGGATCGATACGGAAGACGGGGTGAAAGAAAATAGCCGAGGATTGCTTTGCAAGCGCGAGAGGTTCACTTTGATAGCCCGGATTTTCGATATTTATGGAGCAAGCACCAAACTGTACAGTACCATCGTGAAAATTTGAAAACGAAAGATTGAAGGCAATAGCCCAGACAGTAAAGTGTTTGGAGTTAAACAACCATCCTATTTTGTGTTATAAAACGTTCTTCGCTCCTGATGCTGAATGGGGTATTCTGTTGTAGGCCACCTCAAGATTTGTTTTATGAAATCGAAAGATCATTGTTGCCTATTGATATGCTGCGCGTGCATTTACATTCTGTTTCAAGCTGATTATTTGGAGTTGTATAAACTGTTTGATCAATTTTTTCTAAGCTCAAGAATATCCACTTAATTTTTGTGTGGAAAAGATAATTTGGTATATTGTTATTCGTAAGTAAATATTGAAAGAAAACATTGAAAAAAGTCAAATACACTGTTAAAAATTTGTTGAGAACTGTGAAGATTTATAAAATATTATGGTATTTTTATCAAAATATTGACGGGGCACAATGTGATTTTTGATCTAGCTAAACGAAACTTCAAATGAGCGATTTTATTGAACTGTGTATTAAGTCCATTCGCGTCAGCCGCAGTTCGCAATTCAAGAATTGTTATCTGTAACATTGGCTTGTTTTGACTGTGCTGTCGATATGTATCAAATTATGTATGGGCTGGGAGTTTTATATATGTACCTTCAGTCAGTTTCCATTTAATCTTTGTAGAATAAAGCGGTTGCTAATACGAGCGAACAGAACATTCATTTTTGCCATTTAATTCTGTTTGTTTTTAGAAGCAAAAAATGCGGGAGAGATTAAAAAGAGATTTTCAACGTTTGTCGTATTAAACGTATTTCGTATTCAAAACGTGTTCAGTAGGGTATTAAAAATCTATGGAATTGCGAACTTAATCCGGCAAAATCCAAAATACGATAAAAATGGCGAATTGCGTATAATTTATTTAGCAAACTGCATGAAAAAATTTGCACCATTTCATTTTCTTTCAAATATTGCATTCTTCGGAGGATATACTTACAGTTGCATCAAATATGAATAATGAACACGTTTTTGTAAAATTTAATCTCTTTTTGTTAACGCAATAACATTTTTTAAGCCGTATATAATTATAACATCGTAACTGAATACCTGACAACAAAACATGTTGTTAAATTTAATACCATGTCATTTCTCGGAAACTTGTACAATTGATATTATTAATATTAACTATTGTATATTATTGAAAGTACAGTATTTTGATGATACAAAACGTGCAACCAAATACCGCATTTAATACAATACGGTGTATAGGAGAAATTATGTACAACCATATGTTTACAAACAGATGGAATATAATGACAGAATTCGTAAATTTTTTATATAAAATTAAAACATTGAAAGACATGTTTGAAAGAACATACCTTGTCAAAAACTATCTGATATAAATCAACTTCAACTTCAACTTTAAAAGTTTATTTGTGAATATATGGATTTATATAAACTGACTTTATTGAATCCTTAAAAAATTTGCTGATTCTGGATGCTAAGTGCGTTTAGTGTATAAATGACGCGTTGTAGAGTGTAGTAATAAAACTATTTTCCAGAAAACACAAGCTAACCGACAGTGAAACGGGCTAATTCTTGCTAGAATCGGAAAACAATTATTATGAACTCGAATGGGGTCAACAAATACTGACAGTAATAGGGCTATAAATTTAATGTACGTTCACAAAGCACGCCGAAGTTAAACCGTAATGTCCGTTTAATAAAGTTTACGTTCCATTGTCAACCCCTTGGAACTCGTAACTCGGTGATTCCTAAACTTTCACGACACCCTTAACGTGAAAGTATTTCCACGATATACGTTTAACACATCGCAAATCGCTATCCCGAGGTGACTTATTAATTTTGAATAACACACAACTTACTCTGCCCGTTGACAACGTTAAAACAGCAGGGTGGGAAAGGGCTCTGGGACTTGGAAACGTTCGACCATTTGCGTATCCATGTACGATTGAAACATTTAAGCTGTTACGGGCTTCTAACTACTCGAATGAATTAAGCATCAAGCTATCAAAACTCAAATTTATCATGAGTTTTAATTATTAGCAAGTTTTATTATTTAGTAGCAACTTGCCCCACAACGATGCAAAAAGTCCCGCTTCGCCCAACGACAAATAAATAAAAAAATATAAAAACATATTACAATACTTTAATTCTAAGGTTAGAATTTTAGAATATAATAAATTTAACAATAAATTACTTGTTAAAGATGAGAATATCTATTCTATTTCTACGTTTTTTTCTTATTCAATGCAATTAGAATCTTAAGGTTACTTAAGATTACTTAGCCCTATTTCTACGTAATTTTATATGTTTCTTCAAAATCGAAACTTTTTCTTAACACGGTTGCCATTAGAATAGCAGTACACAGGGAGAAGCTAGTAAGCAAAAATAATAGCTTACCTACTGACAAACCACGGAAACCTTTAATACACGGTGATTGAATATTGTAAGCGGGTATTTAATAAAAACATGAAGGAATAATAATAGCATGATCAATAGTATTAATAATAAGCATGCTCAAATATGAAGACTGCTGGAAATTTCTTACGAACTTATTTCGACGAACGTTGGAACGCGACCGAACGTTTCGAATTTCGATCGTTAGCGGAAAGTGGGAAAACGCGTTTTCGGTCGTGTCGGCGTGTGTGTTTTACAAGGAATCTAGTTCGTGGGTGCTCGACGGAGAATACAGAGAGAAATACGTGACACGGGGACGCGATATGAATGTTTAACGATCAGTCGGGGATCGGAAGGGAGGCGAAACGAAGTCGGGCGAAATCGTGCAAATTACATGACTCGCGCGGAGTAAGTGAGTTTTAACGCAGATAGTGTCGGCGAATCGCGCTACTCAAGGGGCGCGCGGTACGCGCTCGCGAAGGGATCTCGGAACGAAATCAAAGCGAGCGACACGTGAACGCGAAACTTTTAACGAGTAGCCGAAGAGTATCGGCGGGAAATCATTCCAAGTTTTTGTAGGCCCGATCGGATTTTTCCAGCGAGTACGACGGCAACTTGCAGATTTTTTTGCGTCGTCGGCTAAAACTCATGCGGGAACGACGACTGACGTGAAAATTATGCAAATAGTAAGATCGACGCGGGGCTAATTTAATATTATGTTACACGCGTGTGCCGCCGTCATCACCGGCTGGCGAGATCTTATGGTGACGAAGTTAATGCGGCCCGCTATTATAGCGCGTTAACCGAACACCGAGGAACGTAATCAAATTCCATTGGCACAAATTAATATTGACGTTGCTAACGACGTCACATTGTCTGTGCGTGTTAACTGTAACACGATAATGCGTTATACACCGAGAAACGGAATGCCACGCGGTGAAGCGGTTGCAATTACTGATCTTTTCAGCGGATGCAGAATTATTCATGACTCAAGTCAATATGTCTAGTTAGATAACCTAAGTAACAAACTAGCACACTATTCAGAATATTTTCTCTACGACTTTACAAGGGTAGTTATGTAGTATCCAAAAAGAATAAGAACTAACTTTATTTTACTGGTTTCGTTTCACGTCTTTACAGCTGTCGAACCGTGTTCCGTCTGAATATGCTGTCGTCGTGACGACACATCGATACATGGCGGGCTGTTCAATGTTTTAAACAGCAGAGCGGTGGTATGCCATAGAATAATGATTTGATATAGAATATTAGAATATTCCTACAATTTGGCCAGCCTGACAATTAATCGTATACAAAGATTTTTGCACTCTCCATTCGTATGTACGCACACGCATTCAATATTGTAATTCAAACAATAATATCAATCTAACGCATATAATATATCGAACTAGCAAGGAAGCCATCGTCGCATATTTGCAGTAGAGCTGTGACTTATGAGATACCCGGGTACCCGAGTTACCCGTGAGATACTCGGGTAAACATAAATTACTCGGGTACCCGGGTTCTCGGGTAAACAGCATTACCCGGGTATTCGTGTAAACAAAAATTACCCGGGTATCTCATGAATACACTGCGGATCTGTATGCAAAATAAAAATCGTTTGCATCAACAGAAAAAAGCAGATGATATATTACGATTACTTATTCTCTTGAACAATTTGAATAAATTTAAATTAATATATCAACGTTCTTTTAATTTCGTTATTGTTTTAAATTGCACAAAATCATTTATGACTTATGTCTTATGAGATACCCGAGTACCCGGGTAAAAGTCCGAGGTGTAATTTGCAGCTTCCCAAGTTCCCTGTTATGGAATTTGTGAAAGTTGATGTCCATCGACATCCTTAATTACGTAACGGTCATTTCGGAGCACTTTGGACAAAACATACGGACCTTTTTACTGAGGCGTCAGTTCTGAGCATATACCGGGCGTATTGTCAAAATTACGAATCATAATTTTATCGCGTTCCGCGTATTTTGATGGTACTCTATGTTTAGTGTCATAATAGTTGCGATTTTTTGCTTGTGACAGTTGGATTTTTTTGTCTACATTCTGCCTTAGTTTATTTAATTCCCGTTTATCGTTTGTAAAACCGATCGTCTCTAAATAATTTCTCACGCTACCGTTGATTTTTCCGCGCTGTGCCTCACCGCCTTTGAATGATTGTTTTAACATGTTTAAACAATCATAATGTATTATTATCGTACATCACTGGATTCGGGAAAGTCTAAAGAATCTTTTGCCGCAAAGAAAAATACAATATCTTTGATAATAACATTACAATAATTGTTCAAAGTTGAAAAATGGGTTTTTTTCAAAGTCATGTTTTTCAAAAACTGTGCGTGTAGGAAAAAATAAGGTCAGATTCTGAATCAGCGAAAAAACTCTATAAGATCTAGCCAACAGTTATATGAAAACATAAAAAAAGTTTTTTTTTCGGCAGTGAAATTGTTGCTGACACATGTATGTAGCCCCAGGTGAATCAACCACATCAAAATAATACGCTTTATTTCAATGCCCAAAGCGACAATGTGAAATTTTTTCGACAGATTTCAATATAGTTAAAAGCTTTACAGTCATTGGCGTTTTTACAGATTTGTAAATGCCAAAGGAACGTGAGTTCTGAAGAAGTCGTATAATAATCCGACTTCAATTGAAATTATCCAAGAATTCGCTGTCCAATCATTAGCAGCAGCTAATGACGTGCAGCACTATGCTATTTCTGCATCAAAAACCAAATCTGCATATTAACATCTCCTCCGGTTTTCAAAGGAAACAGGTTCGTTTCATCGCGCGGTATTCGATTTTCCTGGAAAAAAATATTCGCGATAATTGGAGCGTTAACGCGTTCTACTGTTCGAAATTAAATTCATGAAAAATTCACCGCGAGAGAAATATTAATTTCAACTTACTATTCTGCGTGTCAAAATCTATTAGTATCGTTTAATGGCTATTGGAACGCTGAATAAAGCTTTACCGGACAGTACAAATTCCCCTAGAAAACCGTTGTTCATCACCAAGTTATAACTTCCGTAACGATCTTAATTTCTGAATGCAATTTTTATGGAAATATTCGCGAAGTACGAGAGTTCCACGATCATTAACGAACAAAAATTCTGTGAAAAATTTCAATAATCTTCTGTAATCTCCCCCGCAGAATATTGGACACTAATTGCACAGTGTCCGTCAGGTTTCAGCGAAAAGAACTTCGTGATAAATGGTCTGAGAACAATTATTTTCCGACTGTTGCGCCTCGAAATAATCTTCCAATTAAAATTCGGTTGAACAAGTCTATTATAAAGTAACTTGCTTAATCTCAGCCGGCGCGTGGATTTATACGAGAAATGTCCAGATTTCGTTGGGACTACGGGTGCAGAGCACGGCAGGAGGGGATTCGGAGAACGAGGACGGCGTTAAAAGAATTATCGGCTTGATTTATGGAGAAACACGTGGAAGCTGGAAACAGTTTCTCGAAAATGTCATTCGAGATGCTGTCACGTACACTGAACAGCCAATACCGTGGAACATAGTGGCGGCTGTGAAAACGTTTCATCTCTCGGAACGTGGAGCTATAGAGAAACAGGAGCTACAACGATATTCGGAGCTTTGATTTCATTATTTTCCTTTCCAACAGCTCTAAACGATAGTAAAATTCAATTCTACTGGGTACCGGCTCACATTCGGATTCTGGCCAACGAGAGAACAAACACATTAGCTAAAACAGCAACAAATACGATAGCCGGTTAAATAGAAAAGTCGGTTAAATCAGCGGCAACACAAAATACATTTGATATCATAGAGAATGAAGGTTTATCCAAAGGTGTAAACTACTTCGCACACTTCCACAACCGAAAATCAAAACCGTGGTATAGTCACACAAATCTCCATCGTGAGATTGTCACAATGATAAACAGATGTAGATCAAGACACTACAATCTTGCCAGCTCTCTTGCCACAATGTCAGTGTGGTTATGAAAATCAGGATATCGACCACGTGCTATGACAATGTCCCATGTTTGACTACTAGGAAAATGCATCTTTTTCTTCCGCTCTCGTGCAATGCCTATTTATCCAGACCTACGGTGGAAATATGTAAAATAACCTACTCGTTTCTGAATGCCTGTGAGTTAAATACTTAAGAAAACTGTATAGGTTTAAAAACTGCTTGTTTACCATCCAACGATTATTTGTATGTAATTGTATTGTATCGTTTAATGTATAATAATGTATTGAAAAATATTGTATGGCAGAATGATCTCTACTTTGAGATTTTAATTGCAAAATAAAAAGAAGAACCGTTCCAAGACACGCAACTCACTAGAATTGCAGTTTCGAGGATCATGAAGCGGACGGGGGGAAAAAGCGACGGGGCGCTATATCACTGGGTCGTAAGTGGTTACAAATTGCGACAACGGAGCGGACGTTATCACTGAAACCGTATTATTGTCGAAAATCGCGAGCATTATCGTTATCAGGCGAGCTTTAGTGGCTGTACGACAAGGTGTAAGGGCATGCGGAATGTTGTTCCCGAAATTAACACTCGACGAAGGGGACGCGTTGCCGTGGCCGTTTGCCATAGACACCGATTAGCACTATTCGCGTGCGTTCCGCGCGGGATACACGTGTCTGGTTCGAACGTCATTTCCATTCAATCGAGATCCCATTTCCCTGCGGGACGGGAGCCATGTCAAACGAGCTTTCGAAACAAATCTCCTCTCTATCGCACGCAACGTTTCACTGCGGTGCGATGCAGAAATGCACGCCCATAATGGAGCGGACGTCAACCACGAGGACGCATCAATTAACAACTAGGAAGACACGGCGAGGCTTGGAGGCTACATCTTATCGAGCATTTAGCTCGAAATTTTAACATCCTCAAACGCTATACGGTGGACGGAGTTTCTATAACAACACTATGATTTACCATGAAATAGATGGTCACTCAAATGTCATGCCTGCAATGACGGAGGAAAGTGTAGGGCGTTCGATGCATTCGAATATTTCGTATAATTAACACTAAACCTACCGAGCATCAAAAGTAAATAGCCTCAAATAATTATTATAAAAATAACAAGGTTGGCTTTATTTAGACTTTGTGCGGCTCCTATTGTAATACGTGCTTTGTCGACAGCAACTGACTTTTCGGCAATCAGCTGTGTTCGCGATCCGCAATATTTTTATTATTTTAATATTTACAAAATAAAAAATCTCGAACTGGATATTTCGATCTCATATTTTGACGAAATTTTCAATCACATTTTGGCATAACTACGACCGGACCTTGGGGTTCAAGGATTGGGTGGTTGTCGGCTTTTTCACATAAACTTTTAACTTCAAAAAACCCCAGAGGAAGAAACCCGAAGGCGTTAACGGGGTAGATTCGTTTCCAGGATTGCAAGGATGCGAGATGTGTCTTCTCATTTCTCGATAATGCAAAGATGGGGTTTTTCAATAATGGCAGATCGTTTACCATCGAACTGTAATAATGGTTTCAGTCTCAAAGCACAACAGCAGAAATGGTACCAAATTAAATTATTGGATTCCCTAAATAAAATGGGTTTCCAACTACCTCTAAATATTTACATGTTTATAGAAAAACCTAATATGTTAAGGCTTGTGTTTGTATTTACAATTATCTTACAGATTGTAAACTATCAATATAAATCTTATGTTATGTATCATCAACTGGTAACTATGTAAAACCAAATTGTAAAGCGAAATGGACCCAACTAAGGGTCTAAAGAGCTTCAATAAAAAAGAAAGAAAAAAAATGGTACCATATTTTCCGCTGTTGTTGGAACAGCTTTTACTTCTTCCGACTCTGAAATTTACAGTGTAGCAGGAGGGAAAACTGTCCGGGAAATATTTTTGTTTTATTATAATGTCCCGTAGGCCTGTGATCCAAGAAATTTCAAGCTCTCCAAGGGTTAAAGTCCGCTCGAATTATCACCATTCCCGTATTTTTCCGTACTTTGACCGTTGGTTCGAAAGAGGTCGACGGTCTAAACACGTTTCGGTCTGTCATCCAATAAATTCGAAGGGAGCAACGGTACACGATCGGCCCGAGTCACGAAAGTTACCCTCTGAAAGAAGCTCGAGAAAGTTTCAGGACCGCGCTCGCGCTCCCACCAGGGGGAAAGGCCAGGTGAATTCGATTCGAACTCAGAAGTTTGTTGTCGCTTTAACGATGGAATTCTCGCGAGAAGGGATCGCGCCAGCGAAATTTCACCGTATCGTTCTCATATTTAATCCTCAACGAGAGCTGGAGGCGAATTCGAGGAAGAACGAGTCCGAACTAGTCAAGACTGCATAAAAATACAGAACAGAAGACAGCGTCTTCGCAAGCTTCTTTCTGAACAAGCGGCAATGTTAACTTTAGGATGACATTGCGATGCTAAAGTTATGCAAAGCGTTATGACACTAAATAACAGATACTCCATCTGTAAAACTTCTAATTTTCCATATAAGTCCATATAAAAATATTGCATAATACAACTTTTAGTGTTTCCCCTGCTATTCCGACAAATTACAATTTTTTCAAAAATTTCGATCACGCAGTGTAGCAAATCAATTGTTCTAAATTCTTCAAAAATTTCAAGTCGTACTATTCAATATTTAAAAAGTTATCGTCCTTTTAAGAGTTTCCGAATATTAGTGGGAGTATATATATATGTAGATTTGCGATCGAAAAATTAATAATATAAGTAGGATGATTCCGGCGCACAGGTTCAAATCATCCTACTTATATTAGTGGGAGTGGCTGTATTTCTAGTATCGATTTTTAGAAAACCGAGTTCATAACTGAAGTTCAATTCTCTGTTACTACTGTGCAATAAGCTTGCATTGTAAACCAGAGCTGTACATCAGTTTTACAAAATGAAGCTTTTTTCAGAGGTATCGTGGTAATACAGTACACCATTTTTACAAACTCGATTGTTTTTTATTTTTAACAGGAGCTACATGGCCCAAGAAATTTCTCGAAAACTGTGAATGATTGCATTTCCAGTCGTGTTCAACGCATCAAAATCTACAGGGACAGCCTGTTGGTTATGGGAACGCGAAATTGGTGTTGGACAATGTAGTTAATATTCTGATTAATAGCCACGTTAATGCGTTCCAGTCGTCGCTTTCTACCTGTCGCTTCCTCTCACTCCGCTTCGATGCTCCTCCTTGGCGACCTCTGTCACGCGATGGACATGCGGATGTGATTGATTCAAACAACAGCGACCATATGTGTGGCTCGAGGCATGGCGTGGATAATATGATTGAACGGCATCTTACGATCACAGCATGATACAAGGACTCGGAATGATTTTAACCACTTGCCTCACCTGTGATATCCAATCACACCCGTGGTGCACTTGGAATACAGTCTACAAATAGTTAGGTACAAAAGTATTGACACACCTGGCTTTTAATTATACGAACGCATATAAATGACATAAAAAGCACAATAATAATTTTTGTTAATCATAACTACTCGATCTGTAATTTTAGAATATTACAATACATTTTATACTGGTTAATTAGAAAACAGAAAAGAACGATAAATTTACGTTTATTATTAAATTACGTCTAAAACAGTTCTCATTGAAATGAAAGTATTGGCACATCTGTAAGCTTATATTACCCTTTGTAAAAATCATATTGTAGAATGGAATTATTCTAGGTCGAAAGAAATATTTAATTTTCGAGTTAAAATGGCTCCGAGTGCAACGCGAGTTAATATTTAATTATTATTTTACTTGTTTTAAACGTTGCGAAGTTTAAGTAGAAACTTACGAGTTAAAGCTGGGATCGCAGGCCTAAGCATCTCTTGCTCTAGTCTCCAAGTTATAAATTATTTACTTTTCATCTACAGAGCAGATAGTTTAATATATATAAAGGTGAACTTCAATTTCCGAAACTTTTCCCTTTAAATACTTTCAACTGTTTCACAAACACTATCAGAAGCGAAACTTCGCAGGTTCTCTCCACTCTTGAAGCTTAAAGCCCGGAGCCAAAGTGAACCGCACATTCCTTAATTTCAACCGGCTAACAAATATACCAGCACACGATCGGACGCATCGCAAATGTTCTCCGTGAGCGTCGCGCCACACTGGATCGTTTCATCGCGGTTATTCCGAGTAAAATATGGGCCATTTCCCGCCAAGGGATCACATTTTGTGCACACGAAATTACGGATTTCGATGAAATTTATAGGCTTGCGGAGTCGAATGTCCCGATTACAAAGCGATTTTTCATACCTCCAATGATAATCAAGTATCCATTAACTTATTGGTTCCGTGTTGATCCCCGAAATATTGTTCCAGTTACAATCCTTTTTCTCAAGAAGTTAATTTTCTTAAGAATCGTTATGCAATTATGGCTCTACAAAATTTCCAAAGAATATTAGAATTAATTTTATCGGCGTAAGGTTCGATCAATTCCTACACACTCTAGCAATTTTGTAAACATACTCGAACGTGTCGATTCCGATTTGAATATGACGAAACACCACCTTTCTTTTGACACGTTTAAGTATGCTTACAAAATTGCCAGAGTGTGTAGAAATTGATCGAACCATGTGTCGATAAAATTAATTCTAATTATCTTAATATTGCGATCGAAACTAAAAATTACTTATATTTCCAAAGAATGCTAGAATATAAAATACGACAGAGTTCAGTACGATTTTCATTTATTTCAAATTTACAATAAAGGCTACTATGTATAATAGATTTTTTCCGTCTTTTCAGGCCAAACACTCCATAACAAGGTGTTGCCTACTTTTGGAAACAGTGGAATACACGAAACTCGCGTGATACTCGTAAACTTTGAGAGCCAGTCACCGTGTTAATAAACATTCCTGTTACAAGTTACAAGGACGACTTCGCAAGACAGCGTCAGAGTAAGTTAGACATAGTCGCGGAAGGAGTAAATTGAGCTGTTTACGGGCACGTGATCGGATGCGTCAAGAATTGTAGCGAATTCGACATTTTACGTCAATGAGATTTTCATCCCATTGCCACGACGGGATCAATAATATAGGGGCGAGCGTCTAGACAGAACCGCAGGGGCTGGCCTTTTCTCGATGACTGTACACCCGACGGCTGACATCGTAAGTCAAAGGTCTTTCGCGACGGATTTATCGAGGGGCACTGCTCCCTATTCGTAAGAAAAGGGGCTGACCTAGACGAGTTAACAACCCCCGATGCTCTCACCACCGTTACAACCGCTTCTGCGACGGGATCGTGATGCCGTATATGACTTCGTCCATCTACGTCACGTCCTGCACACGTCGCGTGTCATCGTCCGACACAGAGTGGAGTATTTGTCCCGAAAAGCTAGCAAAAAGTGAATTAAAAAATTTTGTCTAAAATATAAAATTTTGTTCCCTCATCAAGTGTTATGCTTTATCAAAGATGGAGTGTTTTCATAGTCCTGCTTCTCTCAACTAGAAGAGAAGCATTTTAATACTACATTTTATAATTACTGTTTACTAAAACATAGATATATGGTTTTGTATTCTTCGATTTTTTTTGTTAATTGTTTTTTCTTATTTATATTTTCATTGTTACTAGATTTGATTACAGTGTGTAGTTGTACAAATAGGCAATTTGTTTGTGAACATAAACCATGAAGGAATTGTCAATTTTCCAATCTTTCGTTATATTCGATTCTTTTCTTAGCTATACAGAATCCCTCCATTACTTCTCTAGACGTCTGCTCATGATTCATTCGTTGGAAACTCGTAACGCTTTTCCAATATTCAGTTCCGAGCGATCAGTCTAATTTAATCTAGACATGCATAAATAACTGAAATTACCATTTAAACATTTATTTCTGTTACAGTTGTCGAGGTGCTACTGTTAATCCTTTTAATGCTCATTAAAATGTAAAAGTACGAGGTAAATATCAAGGTACAAGGTGAATAAGGAAACAAGGTAAAGTACACGGCAAATAAATGTAGCAATTCATGAACGTCTATAGACAAAAGTTGTTCAAAATGATAACCTTGACAACATATTTCAAAATCATTAAAATCGGCAAGAAGTCCCCTTTTCTATATAATAACAAAAACATCTGATTTTAAATAATTTATATTGCTTATATATTGTACGCATTTTATATCCGTTAAACTTAAACAATGTGAAGATCATTCACTGAAAGGATTAAAAATTTAATAACCATTTATCCCTCCGCTGTATAAAAACCAATAAAATATTATTTAAAACTCTTAATTGAATTGAATATATTAATTGAATATTTTTAGAATAAACCTTAGTGTACAAGAAACTTTATAATTCTATAAAACATAATAAAAACAAGTCATTTATGTACCTAATTTGTTCCACAATTTGTAAACGAGCAGAAAATCTGTGTAGAGGAAAACGAGAATTTAATGATAAATTTGATCATTATTTATAGAATGAAGAAAGAAGGGAACGCTAAGTGATATTTATTGTAACGATTCGAGTGATTATTGTCGTCATCTGCTTGAAGCATTCATTAACTACGGGCCCACCCGCTGGACTCTGCGAAATTGCACGGCTTAGCTAAAGGATGATTACGGAGCAGGTTAGGTTTAAAATAGTTTCATCAAAATAAAATGTCACGAGGAATGGCAGACAGACATTAATTCAATCAAGTTCCAGGATGCGGACTGGTATTAAACCCGTTGATAATTTCAGATGGAAAAACGACTGTGGCAATGTGTCCTCGAGCTATCAAAGATGGAGTATTAAGTCTCTTTAAAACGCTATCGTATTCAGGTGACGCGCCGGTTGTAAGAGAGTTTATCCGATAAGAAACGAGCCACAAGAATTTATGTCGCTCTCTTTTGCTCACAATTTCGAAATCGCTTTTCAGGTGGTATAATCTCGTTTCGCTTAACTCCTCACGATTCATAATCTTCTATCGTTTCTTCCTTATTTGCATAGTTTATTTCTCGACTGAAACAGCTCATGACACCGTCACCCTTACGTGGAAATAAAGCTACAAAACTTTATTTTATACTCGACTAAACATTTTTATTATTCATTAGAAATGAAGACTAATGTAAGACGATTCAAAAACTCAGAACAACAATGTATCCAACATTAGTAATTAATAAACCACGTGTAAAGTTTCTGTATAAATAGCAACAAACGGGGCTTAAATAAAAATTTGAGGTCTAACAAATATGAATGTTACGCGTTTCTTTTTAGATGAAATACAATTTGATTCGTTTGTAATTAATATTTAAGCATTAATCTAATTAATGTATTTATTTATTTTTTATCTCCTAAACGCACAGGTATTTAAAATTTTTTTTTAATGTTACACTGTGATCCAGTTCTGAGCTATATTTAAAATTTCATGTTTCTAGCTCATCGGAAATTTGATTACAAGATTTGACACAACAGGACAAGCTAATATAAGCGTGATAATAATAATAACAAGTTATTGTATATGATTATTTGGTCCCCTCAGGGTTTCAAATACATTTACCAACCTCCCCTTCTTTCCACTCTCCCTATCGCCTAATTTCAGCCTATTTTAGCATAATTTCTAGCGGGACCTAATGTTTATTACGGTGGGTTCCGAACCACCTTAATAATAATAATAAATAGCGTGGTAATAAAAGTAGGACTTTTGAGGATGCCTGCAGTGTAGATTGATCTACATTATCTAGTGTTTTTAACTGCTGAAAATACCCATCTTTGCATTTTCGAGAAATGAGGAGGTGCATCCCGGATCCTTGCAATCCTGGTCGAGTGTCATTTGAACTGTCAAAAAGTATTGTATATTTTTTAATTTATTTAAGAAAAATGTTAAATGTTCAGCGCTAAAGACACTCCAGCTGCATTCGATTGTTTCATCGAAGGAGCAAGAACAGAGCTATTGACCATGCTGGAAATTTTTCGGAGAATGAAAATCTTGCAGACACGAAGAGAGCTCGAGGAAAGGACGCTCTAACTGAAATTGCGTACATCCCGACGTTTTACGGCCAGTTCTGTCCCGTTTACGAGTTGTTCGGTCGTAAATATGGTTGAATATAGACACCTGCCGATCCTCCCGTTCAAAGGACAATGGGGTGCGATCTTTGTCTGGCTCCGTAAGGGTCGGAGGTCAACAATACACGTGCAAGTTTGCTGAAACCTGGGCAATAGTTACGGAGAATTGTTTGTTTGTATCTTGCGCAAGTTTTGTCCGTCGATTTCTTGGAGTAGAAAGCGCGAATCTTATCGGCACTGTTCGAAAACGCTCAGCAGAAATGTTGTCTACGAAGCAGCAACCAGGCCAGAGGAAACTACGGTGCCCTAAATAATAACGGAACGACCCATTCAAATTTCAAAATCTGCTTCCGCGATGCAACTTTAGCATTACTCTCGGAAGACTTTATTACACGGGCAATGCACACAGAAAACTAGGAAACTGCCATACAAGGAACAAGTTAATATTGTTAGTTCGGAACACAAGGTACAATTAAACTTCGGAAAAGCTACCTCCTCTTTGATTTCGATGATTTTTTAATATATTGTACAATTAAATATTTTGAACAACTTTTTGCCTGTACACGTACGGTCTGGTGCGTAATTTCCGAGGTATTCGTGAAAAAGTGCCCCGGCACTAGTAACATCTTCATAACAATTCTTATACATCATACTTTATACGTACTATAAGATTTTCTTCTTTGTATAGTTGCTTAATTTTTGCGTATCCTTTTTTATTTGTTGCTCCTCCAAGGTTTTTTCGATTTTCCATTTGTTTCCAGAGTAACTGTAATCATATAAGAATAAAATAATTCAGTTATATAATTTATTGAGAGTAGAAATATATAATGATGGAAATAGTTAATAATAGTAGACAGTTACCTCATTCAATATGCAATTGCTTTATTTTTGCGTATCCTTTGTCGTCTACTGCTTCTCCTAGGTTTTTGGATTTTCCATTTGTCACAACAAGCAACAGTGCAATGATAGCCGCCAAATTACGCGATACAGTTTGTATCCCCACCGCCAGGGCACTACTGTGCTGCCACCATACCTATGGGTACCTCATTACAACTAAAATTCGTACCCATGGGAGTCGACACCCCCTGCATACTTGTACAAGAACGGAAGTGTAGAAACGAAAAGTTTAGGTCTATAGACTATTCCATTAGCAAGACGTTCATTTCAGATTCCGGAAACACATACCCGTTGATCGTATATTTTCCCGAATTGCGCGCAAGTACAAACATCGGTCAACAATAAAGATTCCGTAATCGAAACTGCACCGCCCTGTAGAATCTAGCGACCAGAATATCAGCTATTTCTAAAAATTGAATTTCACCTCGCCTGTTTACAAGCGAGCAAAACTTTGTCGAGGCACTGGCAGGACATTTACACTGAAACACCGGTGGCTGTCCGTTCAGGGAACGTATAAAGAAAAAAAGAGGTGCGCAATTTAAATGTAAATTGGAATCATATCGACTATTCGATCTTGCCGCGGTAGACCTTCGAAACCAATCCATACAGTTTTCGAGTCGTAAAAACGTGTTCCTTTTTCTGTGGTTGTCCGGGCACAAACACACTTCACCCACACTGTGGTCGGCCAGCAAGCTCGGCACCTACAGCTCGTGGAAGAGCCTCCTTTCAGGACGTAAACTTTTAAACGTATCCTAGTATTCAAATCACGCCGATGTAACCGGTGGTTAGTTTAATAGCGATGAGGAAAGATAGCGAACGGGGCTTGGTTACCGGAGTTACACGGAACGGGAACGTTGGAAGAGTTTCACGAGGTTTCTACGTTCTGGGGAGCTGGTGTTGGACAGCTGGCAAATAGGTCGTCGGTCCTCTCGCCCTGCGTTTGAAAGGGAGCCAGAGGCAGAGAAAGAGGAGCAACCACGAAGAAGGAGTGGAAGGGCCACGTGGAAAAAAAGAAGAAGAAGGAGACCAGACCAAAATGCTTGCCACAAGCGCATTTTAAATTCAAACGAGTCCCGATTACGCCATTCAATGAACGCCCGCAGGATTACGCGCGTTCCGAACTTTCGAATGACTTTTAAAACAGACACTCCGCAAACTCCTGCTGGTTAACTGCGAGTCGTGCGCTGATGCGTGTTCGAGTGCACGCCGTTAAATCCTGCGGGTAATAACGGAAGTGCTGTCGTGGACAGGTTTTCGAGGTGTCGCGATATGCAATCGAGCCGAAATTTTCGTTCCGCTTTCGGCGTTGGAGTTCGTAAATGCCTCGACTCGCCTAGTCGAAGTCGAAATCCTGGTCGCTGATGGAAGGTCGCTGGAACCCATTCCGCGGCCACTAGCCCCGATGGTTCCCCAAGTGGTGTGCTGGGCAGGTTGTGCTCAAAGCGGTTTGTAAGTGACACGTACCGATGTCCGATTACACGTGAACTTGTACGCCGAATTCGAGTTAACAGGTGTTGTGTAACGACTCCATGGAAATGTTCGTATAATGCGATGGGATACTAAACGAAACTTCCGAGTACGAAGAATTGTGACTGTTCAATGCCTCTATACAGGGTGAGGCATTAACTAGTGCCGCTTACGATAACTCCCAAGGTACGATAGAGGTGGAAAAGTGTTCGAAATTAAAGTTGTGTTGAGAAATGAGCAAATTTAACTTGTGTGTGTGTGTGTGTGCAAGAAAGACAGCGTAGAGAGACGCTAGACGGAACGAAGAAGAAAGAGCCGACTCCGCGCATGCACTGTGACGTGTATGTAGACAGAGAGTCAAATGAGAGGCCACACATTGAGGTTGTTACGTGTGTCTATATAATTATATTAATATATAATAAATAGTTTAGTGAATGTATTATTGGAGATAGTTGATTCTATTACGGACTCCTGCGATCCTAAGTAAA
The DNA here is from genome assembly GCA_028455595.1 of Lasioglossum vierecki. Classification (NCBI taxonomy): domain Eukaryota; kingdom Metazoa; phylum Arthropoda; class Insecta; order Hymenoptera; family Halictidae; genus Lasioglossum; species Lasioglossum vierecki. Next base: position 8,968,355 of record CM052335.1, read on the forward strand.
ATATTTACAGTTGTATCGGACAACAGCGGCCGTAGTGTGGCATTTTAATCTATTGTTGCTATGTGAAGGTCACCTTTAATAGTTGTTTTGTTAGAATGTTATGTTTTGGTAACTGTTTGCTGATAGCGGCTATTGAGACGAATTCAACGAGGTGCAACATTAAGGTCTTTGAAGGGCAGTAAAGGTCATGTATGACAAAACGGCGTCCCGAGGAGACATAGGTAGCCGGATACTTTCGGGACCCGAAACGTATCTCACTTTTAGGAACCCGACTATTCTCGACCCGACCCGAGCGTCGGGTTTCCCGAGATTTCGGGTTCTCGCACAAGCCTGCTTCCCACGCGTCTAAGGCAGAGTGCGCCAGGGTAGCACCACCGACGAGTCCTCTGGCAAACTCGGGACGAAACGCAGTTTCTTCAAATCTTGAATCGATTACCCAATATTAATTTGGCGGATGATTTATTGGCGAATACAAAGATCATTCATATTCCAATATTCATGTTGGATATTCGTGATGGAACAATTCAACGAAGTGCAGAAGGTCTTTGAAGGGCAGTAAAGGTCATGTATGACAAAAAAGACGAAATAAACTTGCATTTACTGAAGATGTTCAAAGTGATTGCAATTGGTATCAAATGCAATGCTGGAATCTCCGTATCACGGATCGAGTAGTATTCCCTATCACTTATGGAATCACACGATGTAACAATTTATTGAACAAATTCATTTATTCAATTGTACGGCGCATAGGGTGAGAGGGTTGAGGATATGTTTTAGCGTATTCACTAAACTTGGCAACAAATAAATTGGCAACAATGAAGTATTCCTTCGCAGACATTTTCAAGATTTTATTCAGTACGAAAAAATAGAATTTTAATACAGTTTACATTTTATCAATTGGCTCTTTGCTGAACAGACTAAAATTTCTCTGCAACTCGAATGCGGTTCGCTTAAATTCAGCTATGAAAATGTGAATTTCCATAAAGTTTGCAATATGCCGATCATGTGACAACCATACTTTCAAACCTTTGCACCCGCAGCTATTTTAACTCGAAAATTAAGCATTTCTTCCAGCCTAGAATAACTTCATGATATTTTAATCTTTTTGTTTGTATGAATATAAAATTGATATAATTCATACAATATTTAAATGTTTAGTAATCGATTAGGTACTAACACATTTAATAATCTAAACAATATTTTGAGTCATGTTACAGCAATTTTTAGTGGCAACTCTTTCTCACTCTCTGTCTGAGACACTACTCGAGTGTTAAGGGTTAAAGCATCAGTTCTGTGGTAAATTTCTCAGTAAAAATGAAAAATATTTAGCAAAACTGAAATTACTTAACAGTAGAAGGAAGCAGGTACATCAGTGTTGTTATACAGCACACGTATAATTACGTTATATGAGCAAAACAAATAACCAAAAATTCGGGTAAAAATCTCATCGGCAGTTTTGCAGATGATAAAAGAATCATTCAAAGCACAATTAACGCCACGAAACAACAATCACACCATGGGATAAACGCAGACTATCGCTGCTATGATTTGGTTAGTTGCAGAACGTAATCCGTAGAAAAAATATAAACGTATAAATGTGTTGTCGGATGGATGTCGGTGGAAAAATTGATAGCAATTTAGAGGAATGGATGTGGAAATACGATGAACAAGCCACGGATCAACTTTCCCCCGTGTTTTTGAGTTTCGTATCATTGTACCCGGGGGTTGAATCGTGTTCGCATCCATACATTCGAGTAGCCGGGCGTCATTTTAAGCGGAATCTGGCTTGCGTTACAATCGGGAGCCGTGGATCGGTACGGTTTTCAAGCACTGCGTGCGGACGTGTGTCTGAAATGACTAGCAAAGACCACGTCGAAGATGAGTGGGTTACAAAAGGTCGACGAAGAGGCCGACAAGAGGATCTTGAAAACCGACAGCATTTCCTTCCTTTCTGGACCTTTTCTCCGTCGCGACGGTGACGCGCCGGTGGCAACGTACTCGTGGCTTCCCCTCTGTCAATTGGAAAAAAATCTTCTCAACAACCCTTCCGTCCTGTCGTTGAATCACGACGCTCCCCAAGCTCGATCGATGACCAAAATTCTCCTCGACTATTCGCGCGACCTTTCGGTCACCCGTACGACCCGAACTGAAAGAAAATCACTTCTGGCGAAAATTGTGAAGCCAGATAAGGTGGTGAAAAGAGTCCCTAACCAAATCGAATTTGCAATAGGCCATTCGATAGGTTATCCAAAGAAAATATTTCCTGCCAATTTACAACTCTACAGGGTGCTCCTTCTAACGCGAAGCACGAGTTTTCGCAGGATACGAAGTTCACAATAGATATCAGTAAAAGAATTTCGAAAATAGTTTGCTTTCACGGCGATATCGAGGTTACCATGGATTTTACAAATAGGAACACATTTTTTTACCATATTTAGAGAACATCGCGTGTAAAACACATGTTACATGATATTTTTACTTCTTAACTTAATTACTACTAACGGGGTACACCTGTCAAAGGTTTCAAAAAATCGATTTAAAAATTTCGTTCTTTTAACGTACACAACGCCATGTCAAAGAAATATTTCAAAATTTAAATGTTTGACAAAATTGATACGTAATATGTAGCGTGTCGAATTCGACCGTCAAAGCTTCTTTTTTTTTTTACGCTTTTTATCGAAACCGTGTTTTTTAAAATGGTCCGGACAACATTTTCTGAACTATCCAATTTTCTTCCAACTTCCAGAAAATAATCTCTGTGAGGTATCGACAGTGTAATAAATAGATATTTAATTAAAAAATAGATTTTTCATCTTCAAAGTATCACGATCTCCTGAATTATAAAACTTTTTAAAAAATCCTACATTGTAGATAACACATTCTTATTCGTAAATCAAAAAGAATTTTTTATTTTTAGCATTTCAGTAGCCATCGACTACAATCGTTCCTTGCTCCAGAATATGTCAGTAAAATGGTGTTTACAAAAATATTTAACAGTTTTTTTTGGTCAGTCATCGTTTATGCTGAAGAGAGAGCAACAATCCTGAAAGTTTAGGGCAAAAACTATATTTGATCTAATATTTGAAAAACTACTGGAGTTCCTCGAACTCGAAATTTCTTGGAAACTATTAAAGTCCTTTTAACTCCGATCAAACATGGTGCTCACCCTGAACTTTTCCACCCTTTCAGTATGATCGATGGGCGATAGAAAAAGAACGTATCAAATATTTTTGTGAGAACCTCGGTTTCATTAAACTCGACAAATACCGCTATAGTATGTTCTCTTGTTAGTATAAAAGATTTCGATCTCCGATCGAACCTTTGCGCCGAGAACATCTTGTTATTAATCAATCTATAATTGTTTCAAGTAATTTCACGGAGTTTGTAAGTCCGATCTCCAGCTCGGTAATTCATAGTTGAAAATAAAGAATACCTTAGACAGTGGTATAATTAGCAATTAAATAATTTGCCTATAAAAGATGTAAGTAGTTGATCTTATAGTTCAGAGAATTTCGAATAGGTATGACTTCGTAGGCGTTGGTTTCAATGAAGCCACAGTGGTAACTCGCGTTTGATTTCAGGCTAAGTGGATCCGACGACAATTTACGCGACACGAAATAAGTGATGTTAAAACGTAGGTGGCTGGCGTTCCAGAGTGACCGCGAGATGAAAGGGCTCAAAAGCGGCCGTGATTAATTCAAAGTGCTTTTAGTTCGATTAATCGGGTCACAGGGTAGCGGAATGTAAATGAAACAGGGATTCATGGTCAGCTTCCACGATCAAGAAGAATTGTCAACGTTGCTCGGCGAGTCCGTCGCGGCGGCAACGGGGTTTTATCAAAAGCAATTCCACTCGCAAAATTACACTCGCCGGTAAGTAGTTACGAGTACTAAGCGTGTTATATTGCAAGTGCTAAAGCGATAGGAACAATACAATTCCGTCCGAGATAATTCGAGCAGAATAGACATTCGTTTAGGGTCCGGAATCAACGTTTCCACCGACCCCGTGATGCTTTCGTCCACCCGCACCCACCCCCGTATTTGATAACGTTCCCGGCGCATTTCAATTAATAAAATGCAGCGTTCGTCTGGTCTTTCAGTCCGGAAAATAAGTCCGGGGCCGGGACAAAATGCTCTGCTGCGTATTGTGTCCGACAAGAGGTGCGGCTTAATAATCTTCCAATTACAAAACCGGCTCCGACGTCGTGCTCTCTCTCACTCTCTCTCTCTCTTCTCCCTTTTCCTATTCCCCCGACTATATTCGTTACTGACGACGACGACTACGACGTCGACGACGTTTACCGCCCTCGCGTTTTACCAGCACACGCTCCCACGGTCGAGAGGGAGGGAGGGTCGCGCCGACTGAGAATGAAACGAGCGCGCATGCTTTCTACAATTCTTTTTTTTTGTCGATGGGATTGCAAAAAAGTACGTAGACGTCGCCGGCCAGGTTTCAGACGCACCTCAGCCGTGCTCGATAGCGAATGGTCGCCCCTGAAATGACTGTCGACTGCCATCGGAACGAGGGTAGAGAGACGGCGATGGTCGTGACGATGACGACGGTGGTGTGTTGGCGTGGCGTGGCTCGACGTAGCGTGACGCGGCGACGACGATAGTGGTGGTGGATTTGAAGGGCCTCGGAGGGCTGGTAGAGGGTGCTGAAGGGGTCGAAAAGAGTGGCGACCTAGGGTGACGAGTGCCGCGGCAGCGTTTCTCACTCGAGTGTCGGGAAAACGGAGACGACGCCGACCAGGGTCGTGCAACGCGAGCAGAGCAAGAAAGCCGGAGAGAGAAGACTTCTGACGATTCCCTCGGAAACGTTCGAGGAGACTAATGATAACAGCGGCCGTAGTGTGGCATTTTAATCTATTTTTGCTATGTGAAGGTCACCTTTAATAGTTGTTTTGTTAGAATGTTATGTTTTGGTAACTGTTTGCTGATAGCGGCTATTGAGACGAATTCAACGAGGTGCAACATTAAGGTCTTTGAAGGGCAGTAAAGGTCATGTATGACAAAACGGCGTCCCGAAGAGACATAGGCAGCCGGATACTTTCGGGACCCGAAACGTATCTCACTTTTAGGAACCCGACTATTCTCGACCGAAAATTCCCGACCCGACCCGAGCATCGGGTTTCCCAAGATTTCGGGTTCTCGCCAGGCTTGTGCCTTAGACGTGTGGGAAGCAGGCTTGTGCGAGAACCAGGCTTGTGCGAGAACCCGAAATCTCGGGAAACCCGACGCTCAGGACGGGTCGGGAAATCTCGGCCGAGACGGGTCGGGATCCCGAAGAATTTCGGGAACCCGAAACGTATCGCACTTTCGGGAACCCGACCCGTCTCGGCCGAGATTTCCCGACCCGTCCCGAACCCGAGAAATCCGGGTTCTCGCACAAGCCTGGTTCTCGCACAAGCCTGCTTCCCACGCATCTAAGGCAGAGTGCGCCAGGGTAGCACCACCGACGAGTCCTCTGGCAAACTCGGGACGAAACGCAGTTTCTTCAAATCTTGAATCGATTACCCAATATTAATTTGGCGGATGATTTATTGGCGAATACAAAGATCATTCGTATTCCAATATTCATGTTGGATATTCGTGATGGAACAAAGGTTATACCATCAATACTGGGATATCCTGTATAAATTGGGTTTCACTCACGTGCGAATCGACGCTGACGAATTTAAAAGGCCCGCGTGTTTATGAGAAACCCGAGCGAAACTAAAGTGTGCCGACAGACCAAAATTGGAGCGAGTCTTGTTGTTCTGGCACCGCGCCGCTAATCTCAGGTGATTGCCACAGAACACCGTCTTCTGTGTAATTACAATTAAGCCGTTAGCGGAGGCAAATGCCGGGTCAATACGTGTTCGTCGACGAAACGGCACACGGGGATTTTGCTCAGGTCTAATTTGCCAGTTCTCGAGATATCATTGAAAGCTGTTGATTAAATCTGTAATAGTTTGGCCTCCCCTACAATTCCTGCGGATCAAGCTATTTAATGCAGATAAATGAACTACCGTCTTCGAGAAGGGACGCGACCTTCCGATTCGATGAAGCCAATTTACATTAACGATCGAAGATACGCCCAGTGTCTAAAAAAATATAGTGAGCGGTTCGTTAAGCAAGGGTAACGCAATCTTGCTGTTGCATTGGAAATTTGTTGTACACACCTAATACATATATGAAGTATGATTATGATCGTCGAATCGTCTGTAATGCGTTCTCTGACAATAGACACTTAATGGAACCACTGAAACCGTTTACCGCAAAACATGTCGCGTCCATTAAAGAAAATTCATTATCCACGCACACGGTAAACCTTCTACCAGCTCTGGTACGCCCGAGACCACAGATACAACGTCGGAGAAGGACGGCTCGTTGAAACACGAAGAATAATGATGCTATCCGGATTACGCCGGGCCATTACAACGTCCGACAATAAAGTTCCTAAACTCGTCGCTGTAAAATTTCACTTTCCTCGACGATTACCTCAGAACGATTACCTCCGTCCTCTTAGAATCCTACGCATTAATTGCAGCTTCTAATCGACCTTTCACTACCATTTGAAAACGATATTTTGATTTAATCTTCAGCCCTTCTCTTAATATTTTCTCTACCTTCGGAAACAATGAAAAGATTTTGAAGACTGGATTCTGAAAATGAGGTTGACTGCCAACATTTGCAAGGGAGCTTTTCGTCTTAGGAATCTCCCTCCTCCCATTCTCCAAATGACTTGCTATTTTTCTTGTAGATAAAGGAAATATCGATGTCGACCTTCAATGACCTTGACTTTGACAGATTTTGTCGATGACAACCTTGCCACTCGAATGGTTACTCAGAGTCGTCACTAAAAATTGTTGTATCATTATTCAAAATATTGTTTACATTACGAAATGTATCGGTATCTAATCACTTACTAAACATTTAGGTATTGTATGAAGTATTATGCCAATTTTATATTCATACAAAGAAATGAATTAATATAGAACGGAATTATTCGAAATCGGAAGAAACGGCGTTAAAAATGCCAAGTTCTCGTTCTACGAATATCTTGGAACTCTTAAAAACGAAACGGAAATGTTTGTTTTGATGAAAACAGTAAGGGATATGAAATACTGTGATCGTGATTTCCAACGTGTCATCATGTTTCACGAATCTGTTCGTCCCTCGTGAACATGATAGTTTAATCAGTTTTTGATTAAGACATTCTATTTTGCTTTAACCTGGCCACATTTCTGAATTACCACGACAAATAAGCAAGACTTTCGGAGTTGGTCGAGAACCATCTTCGCTGCATTCCTGTAGCGATCATTCGAAAATTGCGGTTTGTGAGTTATGTCAGTTCCATTGCAAGCGTGCGATATTGATCCACAATTTATTGGTGACACGAGTGACATAGCGACAGTTCCGGACACCATTCCTCAGAACAATTTCCAAAATAGTTCCGAGGGGTGAATTAACCCCTCGAACAAGAGAAATGGATCATTTGACGCTGGTGAAAATTGCAGGAATAAAACGGTACATTAAAGTACTAATTAGATGTATAAGGAAACATTTACGATGTTACGCTTGTGTTCCCAACGAAGAGTGCATTCTCTCGATCAAACTAAATAACGCGTTATACAATCTTCCTTATTGTAACTCCAAACACCTATTTCTATATATCGCTTCGCTTCGCGCTTGCCGTTGGTCATCTTAGATCAAAATTCGAAGGATCAAGGGTTAACGTCGCTGCATAACCAGAATGTTGCATTAGCTGACATCGTCTAATGACCATATCTAAGTACTCATCAATGAGGATTAATTGTTCCTGTCCCATTTGGCGCTAGTGAGGTATGCGTTCCGATTACATTTACGTTAGGTCTGTAACATGTATAACAATGGCTCGCTCTATATAGCCAGTTGAAGATCTAATGTGGATAACTCGCGACGCTGTGGCATCAGATATAAAGGTAGTCGAAGCGGTGTTCAGAAAGAAGCTAGCCAGCAATTTTATAGAGACGGGGAGAGTGTTCGCAAGGTTCGCTGTCAAAGACTCGTCCTCGCGAACTTTATCGGGTGGCGATCGGATGATCTGCGTTTCGCAGAGCGGCTGGTATCGCCATGAACTTCGCCGGCTACATTTTGCCCGGTGATATCTCCGAGGATCTGCAGGTCTCATTGTCAAACGTTCCGCACGCACACGTGCGCTGACAGAGGGACACGTACTCACACGTGGACAAGATAGATACGCAGGGATGCGCATGCACGTGATCACACGGGGACGACCACGCACACACGATATTGATTGCTCGGCAGTCGGTCGGTGGCTTACGATTTATGTCGTCGCAGCCACGACCGGAATAACCGATGTCACGCCGAAAATTCACTTTTTTCGTCTGCCACCTGCTTCACCATGAATCCTACCTGACAACCGGAATCGTCCTGACCCCGGGACACGCGGCCAACGCGCACAAAAGTACATTGCCGAGGAACGGACAGAATTTATCATCGGCCGGCGAGCAGTTCCCCGAAAAACTTGCAGTCTCGAGCCGCGCAGAGCAGAGCAGAGCGGAGCGCCGGTGCTGCTTTAAGTAGGAGAGCACGACTTTGGTCGACTTTGTTCAAGGGTCCCTCGAATGCCAAATTAATCGAGGGAAACTCGGCTCCATCTAGCAACGTAACCGGCATTGCAGCAGCCCGACGCCATTCTGGGAACATCCTATTATCGCATGGCATCGAGAAACGTCTTTTCGAAGCCGGAGAACGCCGAGGAGGGACTCGAAACTAAACCGCGAGGCAATCGAGTCTTTAATTGGGCCAAGATTGGAAAATCCTGTTTCACTAGACTGCACCCGGCGGCACCCGTGGATTTTTCCTCGGCTCTATCAGCTGAATTACACCGATCGATGAAATATTTGAAGAAACTCTAGTCCCGCCGAAGCGGAAACCTACCCTTAATTAATGCCGGCGGAGCCCGGCAGAAACCGTTACTTCGTTAAGTTACACAGAAAACGTAGCGGTTCGGCCAACTTCTCGTTGGATTTTCTAATTTTCCCGTTACTCTGAATGCGGCCGAAAAATTTATCAGAAGTGTCATGGAGTCGCGTGCCAAACCCCGCCGCGTCGCGTCACGACAAATTGCTTATTCAATTCTAGCGCTGGTAACGGATCTAATCTTGTCCGTATTCCTCGAGGCGGCTGTTAGCACGGAAATTCTTCCTTCTGGGAAACGCTCTAACGAAGGACGTTCGTCTCGTACAATTCCGCTCAACGAAGTCGAATGGAAATGAAATTACAGCCGCGGCCACTTTGTCAATTTTTCTTTTCCCTGTTACCATTCCGTCCGAGCGCGAAGAGTGATATCGTAATCGTTTAAAATGAACGCGTTATCGAATGAGGAATCGCTACCTCATCGTCTCCTATACGAAATTACCAAGCATCGTACGCGTGCGCGCGCTATAAATCGTCTATTCAATTTACGCGTGAAAAGGGTCTTGAAAGGAGGACGTGTCTCGGAGCTGACTGCAAGAAACTTACATTTTCGATGAAACAGTGAACGAGGGAGAGATGGGAAGCGGGAAGAAGCGGGAGACAGAGGATGAACGCTCGAAGGAAGAGTTTAAAAAAGAATCGTATAAAGCGGAGATAATTTCTGCGATAAGACTCTTGGCTCGTATTACCCTACTAGTTAATAGGATCTACCTTACTAACTTAGTTTGGAACTTAGTTGGACTTCCCGTGTGCAAAGAGTCTCCTCTTCGCAGTCTTCTCACTCTCTCTCTCTCTCTCTCTCTCCTTCTCCCTCTACGGAACTTGTCTGTAGATTACCGACGCCTGGAGAGAGCCGAAAATCGTTGTACAGTTTGACTCCGAGATTTCACTAATCTTGTTGTGAGCATCCTTTAGCGTTTCGTCCGTGCACTTTGCAACCTGATAGAGTGCGAGATCTTGGAAGAAGCGTTTGTAACGCATTCAGCTCGATAATTCCCAATTAGGTATTCTTTATTCACAACTTGCCTTCTTATATATTTTACCACGTTTTTATTAGCTCGCTAAAGTAGATTTACATTGGTACTCGTTCGACACTGATGAGACAAAATCCTTTCAACTTGGGAAGTCACGATTGACAAGAATATTCTTCGAAACGATAATGCGATAATGTAGTTGAAGCGTTAAGAAAGGAAATAAATTTCTGTTGTACTTCGGTCCGTCACAGTTGACGTAGAGATTTTTATTTTAGACAGATCTATAAAGAAACGATATAAATAGTCTGTATGCTCGGCGATGATCGTCGTCCGTACCTGATAAAGTCGTGAAAACTGCTAAAACAGAAGAGAATTCACTTTGAAGTAATGACCGTAGCATTTTCGCGGACGCTTTTAAACCAACCTTAATTCTCGAGGAGCGTTAAACTTCGCAGCAGTTCGAAAAAGTAATTCCTCCAGACTTTCCAACTTTCATCGTGAACACGTTTAATTGCATAGCCGCCCGCGAACGCTTCGGAATCCGTCGAAGCAGCTGCACACACTTGTATCATCGATTTACAAAATCCCGGAGTACGGTGTTTCACTTTTACGCCTGTCTACGTCGCCGTAGACTCCTAGGGATTAGTTTATCCAACGGCCCCTGTCTAACAGAATTTTTCCGAGTCGATTTTGTTTTTATTACGAAACATTCTTCACTCGTTCGAAAATACTTGCCAGGGTCGGATAATTCCCCGCGGAATACGATCTCTCTTATCCCAGGGCAAAAGGGTAGAGGGCAAGGACGAGGGCGAGAGGCCGAGGGAAACACATTTCCTGCGGAGGCACGTCGAACAGGATCGTTCCGAAAAGATTAAACTTTTTAAATTCCTATAAATTTTCTGGGCGATAACGAGTTGTTACCCCGCGGGCACGCGGGGGTGCGTCGACTCAGGCGTCCAGCGTCGTTTCGCCAGGGGCGGAAACGCGCTCGCATCGCAACGGTAAATACGTAAGTTCGAAGCAAAGCGTTCAAACGACATAAGCTTTGATCCGCATTTTACGGTGTTCAGAAAGTCCGACAATAACTCCGACTTGAGAGTGGCTGAGGGGAGGGAATGGAGGGGACGCGCGATGGAAATCTCACAGTGTTCCCGTCAGGGGGTGTCGACTCTTATAGGAAAAAGTGGCTACGAATTTAGTTGAAATGACCTTAAATCCTTTACACCTAGGTTTTTGGATTTTCCATTTGTCACAACAAGCAACAGTGGCAATGACATCCACCAAATCACGCGATACAGTTTGTATCCCCACCGCCAGGACACTACTGTGCTGCCACCATACCTATGGGTACCGAGTTACATCTAAATTCGTACCCATGGAAGTCGACACCTCCTGGTTCCCGTGGAGCAGTTGGTCGTGTCGGAGCTAGACAATGGGTTCGCGAGCAAATTGCCCGGTCATCGTGGCAGACGCGGAAATTACCGCGATACGTTTAGGCGATCCTTGTGACAAACGGGAATAACAACAGGCCGTTGTGCACTGTGTGTACGCGCCGGCTGTGAAATTCTCTCGGTGGTCGCACGATCACACGCGACGAATCGCATGTGCGCAACGGTATGCGACGCGGCGACGCGACGCCAGTGGCGGCGACAACGACGACCACCTTTGTCTACGGGCCGTGCGACATTCACGCGCACCTTTCGCGCTCCAAGACACCCACGGGTCGCCTCTTTCTCGTTACTTTGTCCCGTTGCGTCCCGTTGCGCTTCGTTACCCTCGCGCGTACACCAGAAACACCGGCCGCTTTTACGGTCAGGTTCCTCCGAACCGAGAAACAACAGCTGCGCGTTTCCCGCACGCGACTTAATTATTTTACAGAACAGAGTCCCACTCGATGCAAAATCTCGCCGCGCGCTGCGCTCAGAAACGTAGAACTCGGCCGCGTTTCGGTAGAACTTTCCACCTACATACGGGGGTCCTGTATCCGCGACCGTGGTGTGTAAACAGCCGGATCCTGATTCTACGGGTCGCGTTTAAACCGCAAAAGGCACAAGTACAGAGTGGTCGCGGAAAATTTGACCAGCATTTCTCCCGTCAAGAATTTCAACAACTGGGAAATTACGAACTTTCAGTTACTGGCAAAACGATAACGTACCGCAGTCTTTTGTATTTGAATTTTTGTAAAAACGAAGGTGTGCATTTTTTTGAAAAGTTTTTTGAAAAACGGAATTCTCTACATTTGCTAATGTAGGATACATTTGTAATAACGAAAGAATAATACAATGAACAATAATTTAAGTATGTATTGTCATGTTTATGCATTTCTAATTAATGGATTATTGGTGGCACTAAGCACATCCAATTGTTCAGAAAAGGATTATATGTGTACGAAAAATTAATTTTCGTTCCAACTTCAGTTTTCACGAAACCATCGTTGTTCCTGATAGCAACACAAATTACAGAACACACGATAATACGTCAGTCATTTTCTTTCTGCAGCCGCTTGCACATCGTCCGGTCGGTTGGATATCAAGCGTGAAAAATCAGACTTAACGCGGAAACAAAATGCGATTGATTTATAGTGGACGTTATCGGCCAGGCAGCGGTTAAAATACACAGAATCATCGCATCTCGACCGCTACCGGGAGGAAATCAATGTCGGCGAACAGCCAGTCTCGAAATCCCCTCAAGGTCTGGCTTCCGGGGAATTGAAAATCCTATCGAAGTCAATTCGATCGTTTCCCTTTGATTTTGCTTGCCTAATGGGTTCGATCAACGTTTCTTCTGTCGTTTGTTGTCAAACCCCCGTCGCTTTCCCGTCGATTGGATTAAACCTGAAACAGGAAGCGATAATGGTTCATAATTCTAATAAGCGTCGCTTAATTGTCGCTTCGCTTAAGTGGGCCATCGTTTGCCACCCTGATATTACTCAGAGTTCGCGTGGAACACAGTTGAAATAACAAATGCGGGAATTAATATGCATTCGACAGATAGAGTGGCCGGGAGGCTGGCGGATTTATCGGCGCGTCGCGTCGGCCAGTCGATGCGTCCCGAAGATGTAAATCAATCCTGCCTGTTTGATAACCGTCTCCGCCCAGATAATGTGCCTCTTTCCGGCGAGACATCGACCAGTTCGATTGCCGTTTGTTCCGTCCCTTTCATTCCTGCGTCTTAACTTTCGCGAACTATCGTCTCTTCGAATCAAATACCGCTAACACCATTATTGCCTTCGCCTCAACTTGAATACTTCCCAATGTCGTAGACCCTAGATACCCGCCTCCTCTAAGAGTATCGCTATCCAATAGAAATTCCGGAGCTATACTTGACCCTCCTCCACTCTAGCAGCAGTGATACGGTTATACTCCTTTCAATACTTTCCTCGGTAATTATATGGGTTCGAGTCCGCCTCACTGATTTTAATGCCCTTGAAATATCTTATAAAGATCAACGTGTTGGAACATTTTCGAGCTTGCAGGCTGAGTCGATTCACATTTCCATATGGAATATCTTCTATTTCGTTTTATGGCGCGTCGACCGCTCACTCAACAATCACTAGACAGCGGATTTTATACGTTCATAACAAAAATGAGTAGATGTAATTTCAAATATCAAAAGCATTGGACGAATTTAAAAAGAATGTCGTATTACTTTCAACCTATTAAACGTATTAAGAGAAAATTTTTTTTCCATGTCACTCCAGTTGGTTGCGATTCATGTGGAAAATTTTTCTTCCGCATAAAAATCCGCTGGCTAACAATTACGAACATTAATTTATTTCGCCAAACGAAACCTGAGAAGTTCTGTTTTATTATAGTAATTACGAGATCTTTATGGAAAATAAAAAATAGTCTACAACGATCGAGAAAATTCATTTCCCTTAGTTAGCTTTTTACGGTGAAGCCAACATAGCAATATTCGCAGATGTTTTATATATCTCACTGTTTGAAATGCATAATAAATGCATTGAAATCCGCAGTTTAGTTTAGTTCAAATCCGTAGTGGTCAACTTGTTGGCGATACAAGAAAATGTGTAAGGTGAAAAATGTTATTGTTTCAATGTCATGTTTCCCATATTTCAAAGTCACCGTGGCTTTCTAAATGGCACTTCCATTAATATAACGTCGCAACTAGTCGGCGGTTGTTATGCATTTACGATAAAAATGGGTAGCTGAAATTTAAAACAGTGAAAACATTAGAAGAGTTTATAAATATTGGTATACTTTTCCCACCTATTAAACATATTCAGAAGGAAAATAAGCTTCCATTTCATTTAAGTTCGTTGCAATTCATGTAGATTATTTTGCATGAAGATCAAGTTATAACTATACTACGAATTTTATGCATTTTCAACTCACTAATATTGATAGAGAAAGATAAAACGTTTCGCTTGGCTAAACATTGGAATATTGTCTTTCTGTAGGGAACATTAAAGAGTCATCTGTACAGCAATGCAACGTTGACTGTTGACGAGATATGTCATCGTATAGCGTTAGAATGCAGAATTACCGCCTCAGAGGTATCAAATAACGAGCAATTTTCTCTACCAAGCAAGTTGATATGCATATTGATATGAGCAGGTATCTCAGCTTGTATAACCAACGCGTACACGTACGTTTCAACGATATATAATGCTTTGTTACACATTTCCTACAATAATATGGAAACAATTTTTCATTCATATACGAGCATTATAAACTCTGGAGAACAATGTTCAGAGCATGAAAGACTTTGTTTTGTAATTTTGCATGAAAATGTAATGAATACAAATGAATACATTTTTTTAATTAATTAATTAATGTAGGAATCTCACGTAACTCATCACTAGAAAGCGAATTTTTATTATTAATTACTAAAAACCTTATTCGGGCTATTGCGAACATATTTTTTTTAATTAGCTAAATCTAATGGATTGACAACTGCGGATTTTTCTGCAAAATAAAAATTGTCTGCATTAATTGTAACGTACAGTACATAGACATTAGTTTCGTTTCTTAATTATTTTGTAGAGTTGGTGCGAATGCAAATGTTTTTGCTATTTCGCATTTCGTCTACTTTTTATATATATTCTTATTGAAAGTACATAACATCTGCGATCTAATAATAAATAAGAATAAGTGGCCGTCATAAATGTAAGTGATAACTGCCAACAGGAATGAAATTTTCTTATTCCAGCGCGTACCGCAGACAAGTGTCCCCGCGTGAAAAGGCTCTTACTGACTTTGACACGGTGGTCGGAGTGTAGTAGGTAATGCGATATATGTAGCTATCTTATGCCGGCTTAAAAAAGTGATACTTTCTGGGAAAGCATACCTCAGCCAGTGGATATCATTTTAATTCCGATTGGAATCACCAAAAGAGACGTTCCGACGTCAAAAAGTAGATCTCTTTTGAAGGCTTACTTTATGCAAATATGTTCAGAATTTTCCACGAGATTCATTGCTAACGATTGCAGATAGAGTGCTCGTTTCACTGAGTTTTTTTATGTCGAGTACATGGCAAAAGTGCATCAAATTCAAATAATAAATTAACAACTACAGGGTGTCCCAAAAACTTGTAATTCCTTACTCGTTTCCAGGATTGCAAGGGGACGAGATGTGCCTTCTCATTTTTCGATAATGCAAAGATGGAGTTTTTCAATAGTCAAAAGCGTTAGATAAAAGATGAATGTAAGCTGCAATCGTCCTCAAAAGTCTGATTTTTACGTTTACGATGAATAATTAGTATTACATATTCGGCAGCATGTAGCTGTCGCAGCCTTATGAAAACAGTTACACGCGCAACTGTACTTTTTAGGGAGATCGTGGCCTACATTGATCTTTTATCTAGGTATAAGACGCATCAAACATACTTGCAATCCTGGCAAATCGAGTCTACCCCCTTAACAAACTTGCGGGAACATTTTCGCAAAAGGAAAAATTACTTGAATAAATTTCAGGAATAGCTGCTTTCAGAGAAGTTCACATTTTTGGGACACCCTGTATATTAAAATACGCTGCACACAAAAGTTCCCGTATCGTTTAGTTTAAATTCACTTGGAATCTTCAGCTTTCGAATGCATAAAGTATCAAATTTATTTTCAATTTGACTGCGACGTATTACTATATAAAACGAAGCCGACGCGACGGCCGAACAGAGTCCGCTGGATTTTAATATTTCAACATGTTCTATAAGTATAAACTCAACTTTGTGTATTGTAACCATACAACCTCGTATCTCAAGTGGTCTGAACGGCTAGACGCTTGAACAACTCTCAAGAGATTGTCGGAATAATTTGTGAGTCTTTGTAAGGGGTTTGCCAAGGTTCTGGTTCTGGGCTATGTTTCGATCGCAGCATTTCGACCGCACTCTCTATACTCTGCTGTAGGCACGGTCGATCGCGTGAAAATCGAATATCTGAAACTCGAAACGTTGATTGAAGCAGAAACGCCGAAACGAATTGTAACTCCAAAATAAACACAATGGCGCGGTATGTTTACGGTGATTGCGGTACGATCCGCGGTGCACTTTGGCAACAAGCTTGCTCTGCTAATTCAATTAATCGCCACGTCCCTCGCTTAACACGCGCTCCTCTTAATAACGGTTCTATAACGTGGCTCTTCTACCTCCATCTTCCACCATTGAACCGTTCCTATCATATGCGCAATCTATCTCTGCGCGCAAATAATACATAATAAAGATAAAGCAAAAATTACAAATGCTAATTTAATATTTATTATTGTATTATTAGTATTCAGGGTGTGTCACCTAATGTTTGTTCCTCAACTGTCTTTGTTGTTTGCAGAGACACGTTAAATGTATTGAAGACAAAATTGAATGGTAAAATGGCACTTACACGAATCAAAAAATATTTGTTTTTAAATGATTAGTTTTAGATTTTTGATTTTTAGACATGTAGTTTTAAATAATCAAAATGTATTCTACTTTCCAAAACAATCTGCATCATTTTGTATGCATTTACTACATCTTACAAGTCAGTAATGGTGGTAGTTTTAAATTCAAAATTAAGCACACTTAAAATTTCAACTAAATGTTCCATACTCGTTGCTAATAAATTTCTAGATACGTAATTATTAAACAACGGATTTTATGCATTTGTAACAAAAATGTGCAGGTGTAATTTTAAACAGTAAGCATATTAGCAGAATTTAAAAATACTGTTATATTAATTTCAATTTATTAACCATATTAGATGGAAAATTTTTATTTTGCATAAAGGCACTAAAGATCCGCTGTCTATTAATTAAAATTATGTATAAAGATTCTCTACCCGGTAGTATTACTTTGTAATACGTTTTCAATGTCAGTACTCTGAACATGTTTTTCAACGTTTCCGATTCGTTTGTATGGGTTTCTGTTACATTTAGAAGAACGGGGAAGCAGTCGAAGAAATAGAAACACACGTCCAACGTTTTTATTCATAATACCTGTTTTTAGATATGAAATTGAGTGTAGATTGAAACCTGGCCGAAACGTCAGCTAAAGAACCAGGTATTCGTGTTCTCCTTAAATTTAGAAGAAATCCAGGAAAATCTGGGTCAAACAGACTATTTTATAGTGAGTTATGTAATATTAAGTTCGTGTACTGCTAACTATATTTTTGCAGATTTCTCTACCAGTACCGAATTAGTAATGTATAACATTATGACACATGCACGACAGAAACGGAACACGCCACGTGACCGTGCCAAAAAATAAAAATTGTCTGCATTGATTTCTTTCTTTTCTGTATAATTTAAATGAATTGAAATTAGCGTGACAGCTAATTTTTAAACGTGTTTTCACTGTTTCACATTTCAACATTGTGATTAATGCATAAAATCCACAGGCCACTCGTATTTATCCCATGTATAAAGAAAGTCGAAATGTAAAGATAGACGAGGCAGAATTAGCGTTCTGGAATTGCGGGTAGAAAAGGGAACACATGTCTCGTGGGTTTGACGTAGGGCAAAGTAAGCCACGCGTCAGAACAGGAAGACGCCTCCGTTCGGTCGTTTGCTTCCCGCCGCAGGAAACTTTGATTCCGACGACGCGTGCGGCTTCATGTCTTTTCGTGGAATAAATAAAGTCGCGGCATGTAATTTGTTGGAATGAAAGCGTAAAAGGTAGGATGCCCCTCGTATTTTCAAAGGGGGAACTCGTTACTCGGTAAAAGGAACCCTGTGTGCAGTGCCTCTGGTGTCATAAACGTCATCCAACGAGTTCCTTCAAACGACGTAATTGGAAACTTGAGGGACGAAACTTGCTCGCTTTACCTAATTACGCGACGTGCGAAATAGATTGAATTCTATGCGGTCGCACTTTCATCATCGGTCTGCTTCATTGATGTCTCCTCAACTATTGGGAACCTAAATTCCTAGGATGCATATTAAATCACACTTTTCTAAGATACGACATGTATACACTCGTGAATACATCAATAAATAAGTTGAGTAATTGTTAAAGTGTAACAAATTATACTATACTGGTGCACTATAAAATATAAGTTTATTTAATAGAATTTAATAATGATTAACAGCTCTGAACACGTGTTTCCTTCTTTCAAAAATCTCCACAGATCTACAGGTCTATATTCTCTCCTAAACCCACATTTAAGATGAATAAATTCAAGTAACAGCTAAATAAATAAAATTAATTATATTGAACCGAATCCTTAATAAGGACAATGCATTAGGTCGTTGTATACGCTCGTAACGTTTATTGTTCTTTTGTAATGGTTAATATCTCAGAATCTTCGCTGGACGTTACATCACTTAGTCTATTTCCATTTTTATGAACTATGAAGATCAAACTGTCTGTATCGTAGGGCCGAAAATGTGATTACTAGACTGCGGATCTTTATGTACTTATGAAAATTTTCAAAAAATGCTCAAATATAAAATTCGATTGAATTTTGTGCAAATTTTTATTCGTTTTAGATCTACAAAGGCTATTCCCATTAAAAATAGAATTTCATTTAATTTCGCTTTCTCAAAATTTGCCTACAAAAATTGGCAAATGCGTGAACATCCACAGTCTAGTGATTAGAGAGGTCCTAATTTCACTGTGCAAATTGGACGGTAATTAACATTAATTGTCTCGGTCTTGTGATGTGTTCCAGCTGATCAGTCGTTGAAAGACTGCGGGGCAAGAAATAAAAACATCCAGGCAGCCTCGTGTAATTCAAACAGGAGCCATACTTCTTTCGGTGGAAGGGCGAGGAACAGGAAACCTGGCTGACAGAGGACACGTTCATAAAAGAAGGAATGCAACACGAGGGGAGAATGCGCACGAGCACCGAGGAGGACATACCCATTTAAGTGAAACATTCCGCTCGTTTAAGCAGCCTGCGAGAATGAATGAGCTGCGAATGCTCGTTTCACGGGATGCGTGGGGAACTAATGCACGCATTGACATCAATGTAATAAGCCCCGCGTACGGAATGACGTGCAATCCGCAGCGAGTACAGTGAACGACCTCGTTTCCTGTTTCAGAATCGAAAACGAGCGCGTGCGCGCGCCTGTTTGCTTAGGTATGTTTCCCAGTAGCCACCGCGCAACCGACGATTTCGATGAACGATCCAAGGCTGATAATCTGCTTCACCAATCAATTCCCTTCATACATTACTGCTCCCGACCAACAAATACGATTTCGCTGTCCCTCTCGTAAGTATGTCTACCGCGGATAACAACATAATCGACGGCAGTTTCGCGAGGTTCGTCGAGGCTCTGTCAGCACCCTCTTTCCTGCGGTAATTTTCCTAAGCGGCGATTTCAACAAAGTGATAAATCGATACGCATCCCGACTACATAAATCTATCCTAACCGCTGCACAGTGAAGTATTTGACCCGAAAATCTGTCCAAAACTATTGCAATGTTATTTACCCTAGTAGCACCAAATATTGTATACACATTCATATAATATTAAAAAGAGATTCAATCTTTTTGTTAATATTCAAATATACATACAATATTTGTTTTATATTAGGTAACAAATATTTCTTTTTAAATATGCAGGAAATATTTATTTCATGTTACGAGAAAAATATTTTTTTCTAAATATTAAATGAATCTTTATTTCATATTAGAAGTAGAATATTCTTTCCTAATATACAAATAATATTTGTTTCATATTATAAACAAAAATATTTCTTTCTCATTATAAAACAAATCTTTGTTTAATAGTAGAAATAGAATATTTCTTCCGAATATATAGATAATGGTTGTCCTTGTACATTGTACAATCATATGAAAAATTGTGGCTTAAAAAATATTTTTCCAATACTTGAAAAAATGCAAAAAATTTATATTTTAGACAAAATTTTTTAATTCGCTTTTGGCCAACTTTTCGGGCCAAATACTTCACTGTGCGCTGAATAGAAACTCGTGCGTAATGATCTTGTTCGAAGCATTTGCCTCTGCGTAGCGCAGGATTACTTTGCGCTCGGGACTGGAGTGACTCCAGGTGGAGTCCTGTGTCAGCACTCTCAACTGTCTCGATGCTCGAGCAGGGGATATTTCATCGGGATAGCGAATCAGCTTGAGTAGGATTTGATATCGGTGACCGGTATCTGAAATTAAAAGTCCGTCATCTAATTTTTTAAAGTGAACCCGGCGAAAGGTATAGGTACGAGCACTATGAAAGGATTTGATGCCGGGCACCGATGCTATTGACGTTGGGAACTCGTGGCCTCTCGGCGATACCATCTTACTTGATGATGCCAACGCCGGCACCGTTTATTCTGCAATAACCTTTGGAATCGTTGTGCGCCGATATCGTCTGGATAAAAAGAAATCATTTCGAGAAGATATTACACCGTAAAGCAATTTCCGTAACTCTTTCGAACGAAATTAATTTCTACATTACTTTGAGATATACTGCGATTTAATTCAGTAAAAATGATGATTGGAAGATTGAAAACTTGTGGTGCCAATGTGTTGTAGAATTGTCTTTAGCCTCGAGCACCTATTACCTAGCCTCTACCCAGCCTCATTCATCTTACCTCTTAGTGTAAGAGTCAGTAAAAATATCTCTTCTTTTTATCACCATCACGGCAAACCAGCGTCGGCTACTTACATCCAATGCTCGACGGCATATACATGTATATTTATCTACTTCACTCTGTCGTGTGACAGTTTGGTGTTGCTTTGTTTGGCGATTGTTGTGTTTGGCGATGCTGACAGCATATAGTTCAATCCATCCTTCGAAAGGTCGAAGGACCTCAGACTGCGAGAGATGTGCAGCTTCGGTGGACTACGAGTGCTAGAGTAGACAACGCATGTCTTCGTAACTTCTCAACTTTACCAATTTTTAGTAACACTCTCTAGTAGAGTTCTCCCCGGACTGCTGCAACGTTGAGGATGGTGGCAACCGGGCTCTGATTTCGTGTGAATCCAATCGAATCCCGTAATGTTACTTGATTAACGGTATTGCTGTACGCAAAGGAAACACTAAG
Source organism: Lasioglossum vierecki (assembly GCA_028455595.1). Classification (NCBI taxonomy): domain Eukaryota; kingdom Metazoa; phylum Arthropoda; class Insecta; order Hymenoptera; family Halictidae; genus Lasioglossum; species Lasioglossum vierecki. Next base: position 8,989,727 of record CM052335.1, read on the forward strand.
GCGGCTGACGATTGTCCTTGGTAATTGTTAGGCCTTGCCCTATATATGCGATACCCGTATACTTACATGCATGTATGTATTCTAGCCTTGCGGGTGTGTATATATTATATATGCATATGTATTTTGGGTGTGCGTACACATACATCCATAGGTATATAAACCAGATATACATATATCCCAGTCTGCTCGAACAATAGAATTAATTATAAAGCTTGTTCGGATAACCGCAGAGAGCCCGCTACTTGCGGGAACTCCGACCTGTTCCCTCCCCCGTCCGTCCCGCCTACGCTCGCTACGCCACACCGTGCCGGTTTCCCTCTTCGTTCAACTTTCTCGTCGGATGGTTTTCATCATCGGGACTCGACTATTTACACCGAATGAGAAGAGAAGCACCAGCGCAGATGGGAGCTGACGCGAGTAAGCCCGTAGCTCCAGTGTTGAAATAATTATCGCCAAGGTTACCGTGCTCCTCGCGGGAGGTATCTTTTTATGCAGCGCTTCTTCAGGAGCCCACACTCTATGCAGGTTGATCGCGAAAATTGATTAAGTGCACGCTGATGATCTCGAATGCGCCGTTACCAACTCCGCCTGTTTTTCGACAGATTGAGCTTTCAAAGGTTTCGAATTGTAAAGGGACCTGAGTAGTCGCGCGAAACGGAACTGAAAAAGCCTGCCAGCATCGAGGGTCCTGCAGCTGTCCAGGTGACCAATCAACTCTACGGAATCTCCACTCCCAAAGCGTCTTCCATTAAGTGGCAAGGGACACCACGTGAGATAACTAGAATCTTACTAGATTTTGTTTCGAAACGTGGGATTGCGGGCTGTCGTTTTCTTTTACCTTAGACGAGCATATTTTGAGCAGCACAAAGGTTCATTTGATAGAGGAAGGTTAACTGCACCACAATGCACCACCCCATCATATCAGTCAAGAATGATCAGTCTGTCTATTTGTGACAGAAAAATACATCGGAATCTGCTGGTGTTTTCTCGATGTCTGCTCTACTTTGGACTCATTTTTTTGTCACAAATAAACATTTTTGACTGATATGATGGAACACAGCGTGGTGCAGTAAACCTTCCTCTATAAAATGCACCCTTCTGCAGCTCTAAATATGTTCGTTTAAGGTAAAAAAAACGACAGACAACATATCTCATGTGCTATCCCTTGTCCTCTTAAAAGTATTGATTACGAGCGAATGAAATTTCATTTCGTTTAAAAAGAAACGCGTAAAATTCATACTTAAATACTTTGTTTAGAATCGTCATGACGGGTGATTCGTTAAAACGCGGCTGGGGGTTGATATGCACTTTCTGGAGCCACTGTTAGTCGCGTATATGTGCGAAGAGAAAGGCTAGCAATTACCGAGGACAATCGTCGGTCGCCTTGGCGTTTCCTTTACGTATAGCAATACCGTTAATCACGTAACAGTGTGGGCCTCGATGGGCTTCATGCGAAATCGGGCTCCGGTTGTCGCCATCCCCGGCGTTGCAGCAGCCCCTGCGGTCGCCATTACGCGCCCAGAAAGCATTTCTATTCAAATCACGCCGGAAATAATCGCGCTCCCCATGTGCCATTATGAACCCGAGGGAGGGTCCGACCGAAAGAGGAAAATGATTACGGAATGCGTATCGAGAGAATGCTATCTCGCCCGGTTCGCAAGCGCGTTACGATGGCCGCCGCCGACCCACACGCCGTGTTTGCGAATTGTGCGGCCACGCCTAATTTACGTTTCGCGAACTGTTCGCACGTCGAAAATAAAATCTTTTCGTTGTGTGATTAACCGAACCCGAGCCGCATACCTATGCTGGAATGCGGTGCATAAAGGGATGAACGGAATGTTAAATTGGTTCCACGTTGGATCTCCCGAGGCCGTTGTTGATTGCGCGTTTTCTACGGTCTACTTTCCACTCGCTCAGCTTGCCTTTTTTTTGACTGATCGTTTTATCAGCAAATTGCCTCGATCGCGGCAAAAATGTTCAGTAATTGATGGATTTTAACCACCGCGATTCTACATCGACCGAAAAGTCGTTTTATCGCTTTCATCTTTCGTGCAGTTTTCTACCATCCTCCTCAGCAAACGTGACTTCTGAAATTACTTCTGCCTTTGTTTGATTTACAAAAGTAATAGACGCTATGGAAAATTTTATTCTTGAAATGTGTAACTCATTGTCCCCTGATCGTCTGAAATTATTTTGGTGTTTGCAAAGATACGAAAAGGTTCCGTTTAGGTCATGGGAGCCGAGGTTGCTTGATCGTGTACGAACTTAACGCTTGCGCACTAAAAACTGCGTCTGTAAAACCGCACACAATTTTCAGTCACGTGACCAGTCCATGGAGGAAGCGTGCAGAATAGCGCCGTAGGAGGGGAAGATAGAGTGGGAACACAAGTTCTTCAATTATCAATAGTAATAATCTAATAATTATTAGTCTTTCGGAAGACCTATAGAGATTTTGTAAGTTTCAATGGTTATAGTAGAAAAATTCAAGAATAATGGGGTTGTCAGAAAAATTGATTGGATTATTGCAAAACGGTACTTCATTAGAAAAGTCGACGATACACTACTTGTAAAGAGATAGCATACAATAAAATTATTTTTAAAGATCTTTGTCCAATCGTATGCTATAATACAAAAAATGTTGCAGAAGAGAAAAGAAAATTTATATTTTTTTCTATGGCTACATTTATCTTAATGCTTAAATATTGGTTACAAACGAATCAAATTTTATTTCATCTAAAAAGAAACACAACATTCATCTTTGTTAGATTTTGTTACAATCTTCACGAGGAGTGTGACTCGTTAAAATACGGTAAGGGGTTAATGCATGTCAAAGCAATAACCAAAGGTTTTAAGGTTTCCAAGAAGTTTCGAGATTCCGCGCGTTTGCATGTACCAAGATATTTTCGGGTACTTTTTCTGGCCCAACCTGAGCCCGTAATCTCGTGTCCTCGCACATCTCTAGTAGATAGCACTCGCCAAATGGAGGAAAGACCATTTCTTGTTTCAGTTGAACGAGTGGCCTACTCGCTTCGGAAGCTATCGTGCTGCGTAAAAATAGTGGATTACCTCACTATTTCTTCTTTACGTGATTGTAGACAAGATCTGAAGCTCCACCTACCATTTCTATACATGGTTAGATATCTTCCTATCAGGGAATTGTTTATTCCATTAAAATCCTTGTCTCTGATTTGCGTGGGTCGGAAACATTCGCCATGTTTAAACTATTATAGTTGTACTGCGGATCTTTATACATTTATGGCTTATGAAAATGTTCAAAAAATGCTAGAATATAAAATTCGATACAATTTTACTGTTTCTTTTGGATCTACAAAGGCCGATCTCATTATAAATGTTCTTGAAATTTTTTGACAAAAATTGGAAAATGCATAAACATCCGCAATCTAATTATAATTATGACGTGATATTATCAAATATTAAGAGCTAGATTTTACTGATTATTTTAATCAAATTAAAAATGTTTATTATTTTGTAAACATCAAATTCTTCATTCGAAGGGACAATCATGCTACTGAAGTTATAAATTCGATACAGCTGATACGATGTATTTGAATTTTCACTTTCCATTGGCTTGTGAAAATTTCCAACCATGAATATTTCCAAGGCGGTGCTTTACTCCTACTTTGTCTACATTGTTCACACCACCATTCTTCTACGAGACCCTATAACCTAGTCGATGTATTCCAGACACACCTACATATCAATTTTCTTAAAGCTATCCACAACCGAACGATCAACTGCTGTAAGTACAGTCGAGTCTATCTTGTTGTCTATCCAGGAACGATGTCCGATTCTCTGTTTCTTGCTTCACGATCAAATTCTAGAAAGTAAGCAACAGTACATGGAAATATATCGAACCTAAACTTTGAGGACTAGACAGCGGATTTTATGCATTTATAATAAAAATATCTAGATGTAATTCGAAACAGTAAAAACATAAGAAGAATTTAAACATACTGTTGTATTATTTTCAACCTATCAAACATATTAAGAAAGAAAATAAATTTCTATTTCAGTCCAGTTTGTTGCAATTCAGACAGAAAGTTTTTATTTTGCATAAAGATCCGCTGTCTATTGATAATTTATTTTCGCCTGTACTAAATATAGCATTCCAAGTTAAAAACACAAGATGATCTTGATATAACCTTGAAAAAAATTGTTTATGACAGTGACATGCTATATGAAATATTATGATAAAAATATTGTATCATTTTTGTCCTATCACCTGCCATTCAGTAGTTATATCAAATGGCACTTACTGTGAGGCACCTATATAGCATAATAATGCATTAGTATTATATGTATGTACATATACATAGGTAACTGTAGTGTGTACTCTTATATACGTATACAAACATTGTTTAGCAAATTTCAACATTTAGAAAACATTGCATATACTGCTTCGAAGAGATTACGTTTATAAAAGTTCTGTAAACGTCCAACATTTGGGAAACGTCCTGAGGATGTCCCACTTCGTAAATGGGACGTTGCTACTTAAAATTTAGAGAGCGTAACAAGGACGTGTAGGGAACATATGGACCTTTCCGCGACGACCCCAGAACATATAGGTCCGTGTCGGACACTCTTAGGACGTACATGAGTTGTTTTTTTTATTAATAAGCATTTGAAACCCTTCTGGGTTTATTTTGCTTTATATGAATAATACAAGTGAATACAGTAATGTGAACACAGGAATAGTACAGTAAAAATTTTTTAGGGCTACAAGTGTGTATAATAATAATGTCCACTAACGCAAAATATGTAAGTTACAATTTTGTAAGAAAGAGTGGATACTAATACAGGCTTTGATATTCTTGATATTATAATTATATCAGTATTAAGGGGCAGTTGAAGGTCCATACTAAGCTTAATAAAAAAAGAAAAAACTTACTTTTTAACAACAGCTTATTTTTTTCAGTAATTTCGTTATTTCTCGCAATTGACAAATCCCAAATGACGGCTAGCAACTGAACGGTGTGCGGGTCACTAAAAAAAGTGTGACCTCGGATTCAGCATTGAGCGGGCCGATTGAAACTCGATACGTGCCGGGTATCTATATCTTACTCACACGTATCCCCTGTCCTTCCTGTAGTTAAATTCACAGGATCCACCTTCCTCACTTAAGCGTCTCCATTCAGTCCCGACTGCGAACGTTTAATTGTGCACTACTATAAATGCTTTAATGAGGCGCAGGAAATGCTACCCGAAGAAGCTCTCTCCCCCGAAAGCAGCAAGAAGTACGTCTGCATGGTAGACCTTGACTAAGTAAATGAAATTCGTGTGTTTCTAACACCTATAGGGCGTAGCCAAATATCTGTATCCATTCTACAGAAGCCGTACCCGTACTCGGCGAAAGGATAATTATTTTCGACTTGAACCGAAACGAATTCGCTACTCCATTTCGCGTGAGTTCACTCGGTTATCGTTGGTCGGCGGCAGGACGCGAAAACGCCGGCTACAGCTTGGAAACGACTGCGGTACTTTGCGGCAAACTTTTCGTCCCGATTGCCGACACTGTTACGATCATTGCCGGTTCTCCGGGCGTTATTTCTCGCCGGAATCCTGTTCAGAGTCTCTTTTATCCAATCTAGCCGAGCACATCTCCAAAATCCCTCCGGTTATACAGTTGGCCGCGCGGAGAACGGCCCCTGGCTTCAGCTTGTCTCGCGGCTGCTGGTCCGATCCCGACCCAACCCGGACCGACCCGGTCGGGGCTCTCTCGTAGCAAGCTTCTTAACAGAGTTTTCGCAAGAATCTCGTAAACGGCAGGTTTCCTGGCGAACCGCAGATCAACGGGAAAGCACGCACGTCCTGGACCCCGGGGTTGGGGTAAGTTGAAGAATGGCGTGTTATGGGCCAGGATGCTCGAAAGGGTAAATGGACGGCGTTGGGAGTTCAGCGAAGCAGCAGCAAACAGCAGGCAGAATCAGAAGCAGCGGGGATGCTGGGAAACTGGAGAGGAGAACCAAGAGCAGAGAGAGGTTAGGCAGGAGAGGATATGGAGGCTTCGTTCGCAAAGGAATGATGTATGATCTATCCGTGCCACGCTCTGCGGCGCCGAGATTTTCAACCCCTTCATCTTTGCAGCCGGCCGTGACGTGGCCAGGCTATCGCGTGGTCGAATTGATGGTGACGCTCTTCGTAAAAATGGCCCTAATGTATTCCCATACGAAAATTTATCCGCGCTTATTCGATCCATCCTTCGGGACGCGTTCTCGATAATTCCACGGTTCCGCGTGTCCCGGCGAATAAATCGTGTAGCACCACGCCGTTCTTTCCTTTTTTCTTCGGGGGTTGTTTCCCACTTAATCTTCTTTGTCCCGGATGTCTTTCTAAGGGCGCGAGAGCGATTCCTCTCGGGAATAGAGTTGTATCTTCCGAGGGGACAGATATTATAATCGACGATACTTTTTCCCCTTCGCGTGTTTTTGTTTGCCCCCTCTGTCCCGTTTTTAATTGAAACCCGGGAACATAAGGAAAGAAAAGAAAAATCGTGCTCGGCGAAATTTATTGCGAATAGCGTAACTCGTGGAGCATGAACGAGCAGATGATAATTACGGGACAAAACAATTCCCGGCCCGTCACAAAGACACGTTTTCCCATAAAATTATCGCGACAACTGTATGCTCTCGGCCGCGACATTTACCAGCATCGTTTAACGCGCGGACCGGCTTGCTTATTTTTCCGTCCCGCTTAATTTGATAACTAATGCTCCGTGGTTCGATAAATCTCGTCAGTGGACCGCCGTTTTGCACCCGGAGAATTTTACCGGTTCGCTTGTCCCGCCGCTGTCAGCTGGAAACACTGTGGATTCACATGTACGACACGTAATTGAACCGGTCGTTCAAGTACATTGCCGGCTCATAACGCACTGCGCTCGCATGAACTATTCCCTGCAACCATGTCAGTAATTATTACACACGTATCTCCGTTACATATTGATTAGCGACAGGCATGATTTATCGGCACATAGAAAAATCGGCAGATATACCTTTTCTAAAAAAAAATTACCTTAAATGTTTTAAATTAATTAATGTAATTAAATTAAAATTATATATATATATATATATCTTTCTATTATATAAAATAGTTTTGTGGTTTCTTGTTATTAATGATTTTTGAAAGGGACCGAAAATTGAGCACGAGAGAAAGGGAGAGAGAGAGATATTTGATTGATTGATTGATTATTTATTAGCTTTCACAGCTATTTTTGATCACACCTATATCACTTTACATTCAGTATGACGAAATCCTTTGTACATCAGGAATAAATAAAAATCGATAAATAATAAATCTGATGATTTATGCTCGTGACGATTCTTTGATTGTCATTTGTCACGATTGTCACAGAGGTACTTCCTCGAGAACCAAACACACAGTATTTTTTAAATTATATAATATTATACATGACGTATAGATCTTTTCTTTGCATTCAAGCGCAAATTGAAAATCTCAAATATTTGATTAAATGAACGAATTAATCAGATGAAACATTTCTATTTCCACCTTTCTCTCAAGAGACACCTTCGAAAATTTTAAATGAAAATTCGGGAAATTATTCGATAAATCAATTTCTTTGAAAATGTTCAAACGTTTTTAGATATTTCATAGAATACAATGCGTTCTTCTTTTGTTTCCATGGTGTTCGTATTTTCACGAATGATAATATTGGTTTGCGAAAGTAGCTTCCCGTTTAAAAAAAATTGCTTTCCTTGCGCGTTTAGTTCAAACATATGTTAACAACATTTCACGTTGCGTATCGAGAAAAACTTGGTGTATTTTAGATTGCATTTATTGTAATAATTTTTCCCTCTGTTTGTAAAGTTGTAGCGCTACATAATGAAAGCGTTCAGCACACACGCTGCGAACAATAAGATACAATTCGGGACGCGATGCCTCTTACTCGGTTACCATTGTTAAAAGGGATCCGCTGTGCGCGCCAGTATTCCAGTTGTTTTGCATGAATGCATAAAATGTTTTTAATCCCAGCAGATTCGGTATTCCACTTGGCATGCTTGAATTTCGTATTTGTTTGAAAGCGGGCCACGTCCAGTCATGGATTGCCCTCGTTTTGTACGGGCGGACCATTGGATAAATCTTATCGGGGAATACGGGACGAGGAACCACCGGTGCTTTCTTCTTTCGAGTTTAGTTTGCGTATGAATCGCGGTCGGCAAATTCGTTGTGCCAATTAAATCTGCCGATTCTCTCACAATCAATCTCGCACAACTGCGAGAAGCAAACTATTTTCGGCCGCACAGTGGTTCCAAAGCCCGAAAACGTGGCCAAGATCTAAAAAGTCAACTTTCAGCTAGGCATGCTTTAATTATTGGATTGGGTACCCTAATAGTGTCACCAATTGGGGATATACAGGGTGTCCCAAAATGTCCGGAAATGGGAGGTTCCTTGGGTCATTTGAAGCAACATTTTCCTTTACAAAAATTACGCTGGCGGCTTTGTTTAGGAGTTATTAACGAAAAACACGGACCAATCAGAGCGCGGCTATAGCGAACGGAGTCCGACTCAGCGACAGGTCCCGCTTAGCGTAGCGGCGCCATTGGCCGAGCCAGAATCAATCCGCTGTAGCCGCGCTCTGATTGGTCTGTGTTTTTCGTTAATAACTCCTAAACAAAGCCGCCAGCGTCATTTTTGTAAAGGAAAATGTTGCTTCAAATGACCCAAGGAATCTCCCATTTCCGGGAAGTACACAAATTTTGGAACACCCTGTATATTATAAGTTCGGATTCGCAATCAGAGATCCCAAAAAGATCGTGTTACCCATTTTTATAGAAATCGAATTATTAAAAATACCCGTCCGCCATATTGGATCGGCCACTTTGTTTTTCAAAATTATAAGTTCAGATTTCTAATCAGGGAACTTGAAAACATGACATCAAAAATTTTCAATTTAATCTAGGATCGTCTCGAAGTTTTGGCCATGTTTTCGGACTTTGGGACCACTGTGGGCCGGTCGAGCGTTTGTTTTATCCTGTTACACCGTTCCGAACGCATCGATGGAGGCTACGATTTTTAAATTGTTTTGGATTGATGCTGCACTCTGTGCAGAGCGCCAAACCGTGCCAGTTAATCATAGCTGTTGATTAGTCCGTTTGTTCCGAGATACCTGTCAGTGGATGCAGCGAGAATTCGAGTCAGTTCCCAGCGATATACATTCCGTAGAGAGTAAACACGTAAGCGTATTATACGGGCGTCTGCCAGTGAAATGCCAGTTATAACGTTCATCCCGCGAACCTGACAATTCTTCCAATCCCGATTTAATGGACAAATAACGAATCGTAATGAACCTTCAGCGTCGTGCTCACCGGCGATTATGATATTGTCCCTGATGACTAGACCGGAACGACGGAAACTTTTATCCGGCGTTACTCTGCACGTTTATCAAAAGTAAAAGTCTCTCCAATATTCAGCCGAACGTGCACAAAATAATGAATAGCAATTTCATCGTTTTCGACATCCCTTATTCTCATCTGTTGTCTTAAGTAATCTTCTTTACGTGCAATCGTTCTATTATCCTTGGCAATGAGTTTTCGACTAAATGCAGTGGCAGTGTTTTCAAACGTGGGATCCACGCTTCACAATGGAACAATTCAACAATTTTTTAGTGGTTTCTTCCTAAAACCTAAAATCTTGAAAGGATTCAAGATCGTGGAAGGGTTGGCAGGGCAGGATCAGGCGGGGCAGGGGGGCTACAAGGACCGGCGGTTCTGCTCGGTAAGCGAGCCTTGCTAAATACGCTCGATAGTAAAGAAAAAAATATATAAAAAAAACTTTTGAAAAACCACGCTTATGTTAGAATGCATTAAAAAGAAGAAAATAATACTTTTAGATATTAGTGACAAAAAATAAAAGCGTGGAGCGCCCACGCAGATTTTCTCCTTGTTAGTGTATTCTAATATAAGCGTGGTTTTTTTTTAAAAAGTTTTCACATGTAGAATTACTGATTGCACCACTTGCCCGGCCGCTCCCTATATATCAACAATAGTACAGGTATTTGAACAATTTTAAAAGTAATAGGTAACCAGTTATGATCGGAACACACCTACGAGCGTTCACTACAATAATACATACTCTACGAAGGTCAAACGAATAAAATGGAATGCGAAACTGCGGTTCGTACAGTCAGGGACAAAAGGATAGGACACGTCACGTTTCTCCGTGTTTTCATGCGACATTGGAAGGAAATCAATTTTTAACCCACAACTTAACCTACAACTACGGACATGTCCGTGTACGATGATTGTGCCAAACGTAAATATTACGGGCATAGCCCGTGTCCGATGATCGGGCCTAACGTAAATATTACGGGTTGCGCGAACTTGTTTACGTTTCTTCGTCACGTTTCCGGCCCAAAGTTCTCGAACGTCAATCGTAGGTTAAGGGGTTAATACAGCCAATTTAGAAGACAATGTATTGAAAACAAAAATTAAAAAATTATACAAGGTCTCCGTAAAACATTAAATATTAAACAAACCTGTCCATTCCTTTTTATAAATCCCATTGTTTAAACTCTTGAATATTTACAATTCTCAATCAAACCACGAGAAATTTCATTTACCTGTACTGCCAAATAGAGATCAACAAATTATGAGTGTCGTGTGTTTTTGTCTCTATGTTTCGAATGTCTGAAGTTCGTGGATGAGCGATTAATAAAGTCGAGGGAAGAGGAGCGGAGAGATGGAAAAAGGGGAAAAGATAGAGATGGCCCAGATAAAGGAGGAAGTCGAGCAAAATATACGGGGAAAAAAGCAGGGCGAAACGATGCACGGTAGGACGGGTCGCAGAGTTGGTGTCACAAAGCCCCGAATCTTTAGGCGACCGTGGATGAGTCTTCGGGGGGATGAGAAAATGGAATATAGCCCTTTGTGCGACACGACATCAGTGTCTCCGTTCGCATGGGATTTGCGCTGCGCATACAGCTAACATAATACAGGAAGATTGTAGATACAAGGTATACCTGTAGGTCGCTGGGACGTGTAGCGTATACCGGTGGAAGGGCGTCAAGGCAGCAAGGGGTTGAGGGAGAGGATGGCAATGAGTGGGGGGCGGGGTGAAAGGGGACATGCTGGGCGGGCACGGCGGGGGTTGGAGTGGTCGTGGGGCATAGGACCAGGAATGGCACAGAGGTAATGGAATCAGGTGCCGCGTGCCGTGAATCGTATATGTTACTAGGGGTTCTCATTTGCAGACGAGGTCCCTGGCCCCTTAACCAATCGCAGGCCACCGTCTAATTACGCGGCCAGACTCACACGGACGATTAAGAAGAGTTCCACAAACAGAGAGCCATGTGCCTACGCGCGATTCCTTGGCTCGCCAGACTCGTTCGTTCCAGAATCTTTAATTAACAACTCGACTGGTTACGCGACCGTTTTCCTTCGCCGAGTACCCTGTTTACAGTAGCTACAAAGTTGAAGACGCTGTTTGTATGCCGACAACAGGAACGCTTTCACTTATCTCGATCTACTTGATATCATCGGCGGGCGATGTTCGAGAGCCGACGGTTACCAAGCTGTCACTCGTATCAAGATTAAAAACCTACAGTTTTACCGTTTACACCTGTGATTAATGGAGTGTCACGCATCCCGTATCATCTCGTATTCCAAACAGCCGAACTCGTTTCGAGGTTATAAATCAGTTTGCACCGGTGGTCACCGATGATGCGTAATAACGTTCTCTCTAAGCAAACACGATTCCAGTGATAAGCTCGTCCGAATTTTGTGTGATACCACGCGGTAGCGCACTATTAACACGAACCGTTACACAGGGTGTCACTGATCTGATCATTCAAGCAGCAAGGAGGTCAAACGAAACCTTTATTTTCATAGTTACATGCTGCCGAATAATGCAAATTACGCCTTGTCAACATAAAAATACGACTTTCGAGGGCGATCGAGGCCTAGATTGATCTTTAAACGCAGAGCTAAAAATCCTGTCTTTGTATTATCCAGAAATGAGAACGCGCATCCGGCAAATAATTCTACACGCAATACGAAGAATACGATCTTTTCATTTGACGCTCCGTTTTTGAGTAAATCGAGTTTGAAAATTCATCGAATACATGTGTTATTGGATAGAAATCGTGTGATGCGTCTGACCATGACCTATCGATTCTACTTACTGCTTGCCGTACCAAAGCACGCGACCCCGAGGGATTTTAAACTAGTTCTTCTCGAAAAGAATGCGTGAAACAAAAAAATGTTATTCTTTAGTTTCGTCTCACGTTCGCGTGTAGAGTTACTTCGTAATCTTACACTTTACAGCTTGCCGCTATTTCGGGCCTCTCGCTGATTCTCCGTGTCCTCTCTCGGTCCATCCGAGAACAAAGTCAAACCGCATAGCATCCCTGATGCGAAATACGGCGAAAGCTCGTCTCGTATCTTCGCCCTATATCGGAACACGACCGTAGAATGAAATTTTGTATATCCTTCGGAGCTTTGATTTCAAGAAATTTGAAACTGCATCGGGTACACGCGCGCGTGTTATTAAATTGGGAGCAGGTGGCACATCTGCTTATAACCATCGGCTTCATATAATTACTAATGCATGTGCATCTGAGCAGCATTCGCAGACAATTTCCTTGAGAAAAGGTCTGCTGGCAAAAAAGAAATTGAATTTTTTATTTTCAAATCTCGTATCAAATTCAATGTATCGAAAAAATAAAGAGTAACGATGGTACATTAGAAATGATTATGTATTCTCGAACAGAAACAAGTGAACAAAAAAAACAGTTCGTGGATTAGGGCTTTCGATAATAGCTTTCGAATGATGAGAATTGCCATGAAGGTATTAGGTTTCGGTACGGGAACGTTGATAGGCAGACAAGGATGCGTATAAGAGACGATCACGAGAACGTAAATATTGAGTTAAACAGAATTGCTATCAGTCAGATTGTATCCAGCGTTGAAACGATTAGGGTTTGCAATATTGCATCCGTATTATACTACATGTCGACATAGCAGCATTATTCGGACGATGGGAACGAAGAATTTCCTGGATAAGGAAGTGGATAGATAAAAATTGCAGAAATTATTGGGTGCAGTCAAAGCATTATCAGTTATCTAAAAAAAGAGGTACAATGAGACGGTTACCGTATCTAATCGTAAAAGACGTGGCCGTTCTCGTGCAACGGCGAAACGAGGCGACAGAAAATTACGCGCAGTCGTTAAAAACATGAGGCGCGTCTTCAACAGAATTAATGAACAGTGGCTACAAAACGTTTATAATAGTACGGTTAAAAATAGATTAAACGAGATGGAGTTTGCATTTTGAAAAGAGGACACAAAACGTTTCCTCACAGGAGAACACAAAAGATAACGGATATAGTACTGCAAAAAAGAAGGGAAGGGGTGGTAGAGGAATGGTCGAATATAATTTTCATCTTGGAACTACTGTCATAATTTTATTTTTAACTTTTCTTATTATTTTAATCGAAAATTGTGAATTATTTCTGGTTTTCTTGTTCGCGATAAGTTATATTTTCATTTTTTCATTTCTTCAATTTAGGCTCTACTAAATATCGCGAAAAGTATGCGAGAAAATCCAGTAGGTTAATGAAAGAACGCTTTACTGCAAGCGCACATATTAAAAATCTTTTTCCAGATGTTGTCCTAACAAAGAGATGTGTTCAACCAGATAATGAAATTGTGAAAGAGGAAGCATTCATAACCACAGTACATACATACGTGTAAGCACATGTACGCGTTGCGTGTATCTACATTGCTGAAAATGTTAAAAACTCGTTCACAGTATAAAATGCGTGACAATAATTTTCATAAATTAATTACTTTTACTGTCCTATTTTTATGTGGACGAGAAATGACGAAACATTTGTATGTTGTAGACTTGTAAAATGTTGTACATACACTTGTTGGTTGTAGATTGTAATATGAAGATGTCCAGAGTTTAAAATGCATTACACAGATTACATTTCTTTCTATTTCATTATAAACTTATTAATTTTTCAGTCGCAAAAATGTATCTCTTGAAAATGATTTATACAGGGATCGAAACGTTGAGTTAAATTAATTTGCAAACTTGCTGTTGTTACTAATGATCGAACCTTGAACAAAAATCACAAGTTTAATTTGATAAAATGATTTTCTTGTAACAGGTTAACAAACTAAAATTGACATGTTTTTAAACATTGAGCAAGTTAAACTTCAATTAGTCCATTAGTTCCGATCTGCTAGCATTCGAATAACGACAGGCGTAATATTCTGAAACCGTTGAAATTTACTCCGGTGCAAGCTCACCAGCCCGCTTTTATTCACCGCGGTGGTTATTTCGCTACACGTAGTATCCGGAACTCCGTTGAACCCCGAGATTTACCAAAACCTCGATTTCCGGAAAGAAGTTTTCGATCTTCCTGTAGCTTTATAAGATATTCCTGGAGAAGCAGTCGTCGGTGGCGCGGAAGGGGGGCGACGACTTTCGAGGAGCAAGCATTGCACTTTCGAACAAAGCGTATCAGGCGACGCCATGGGGCGCAGTCTGAACAAAAGCTATGTATATCTAAAACGTGTTACTGCAAAGCACATTGTTTGTTTGCCGAAGACAGTGGCCAGGTCCCCTCGGATCCGTCGAAAGGAGAGCGCAGCTAGAGCTTTGCATCGGCACGGAAAACAAAACTTTATGAGGTAACCAGTGCTCTTCAAACTTCGAGCTATGATTTTCCTCTCGCGAGATCCGTCGGACAACCGTAGCCTCACGTTCTTCGATAATAACGGAACGGAGTTGTATGTATTTAAGCATTGCTCGATCGAGCCTGTGGATCAGGATAAGCCGACGTATCGCTGTTTAGAACGTCATAAACGGTCGGAAGAAAGCATTGTTCGTTCGCGAGGCCCGTCTTGGTTACCATAAAATATTCAATTTCGCAAACAAAAAAAAACGCGAAACCGGTGCGGAAACGAAAAATGGAAAAAGGAGAAACGCGAAACGATTCGGCGGAACTGAGCCTTTTAGCGGCAACACGTTTTATCGGTCGGCCATTTAGCAAGTCTGGATTTATGATTTCACAGGCGAAGGTGTGCGGAACCGGAAAACTACGGATACCGAGATGGGTTTTGTTGGACGGTTTCCTGCCCGGAAACCCGAAAGTTTCTGGCTTTAAATTTCAGCCAGCCGCGCCGCCCCGTTCCCCGGCCTGGACTAAATGTTTCGGATTTTCAGTTTCCATGCTGTCCCCCGTAACAACGGCTCGCGCGAACCGGCAAGTTTACAACGGCGAAACTTGATAATATAAAATAATATTTTTTATTAGCGAGGCCGCAGAGCGTTTTATTTCGTACGCCGGCTGTTGCTGCGCACACGCTTGCCCGGTCACTCGCGCGCTTTTCCGTTTTCTTTCTACTGGATTTCAGAGCGGCCGCGTAACACCAGAATTGCCCGAGCTTGTTGCCAGCTAATTCAGCTAGTGACCTTTGCTATTCACCTTTGCACCCTTTCACGGTCAACGCATTGTCACTCGATGAAACGCCGAGTGCCGTTTCAACGCTTTAAATCGCCGTGACTCGCATGATAAAGTCGTGCGGGGACCCTGCGCCGCGTGTCCTCGCAATTTCCCGCGTGTCATTGATATTATTCCTGGACTAGAAGACTATAAATAGAGGGAATCGATACTCGACCTATTCATGCTGCTGCACCACTCAATTTATCGAAACTGTTACGTAATACCGCGCGGTCGTTTTGTCATTCAATCGTTTCCGCACAACCGGATTACATTCTTTCCCTTCGCAATTCATCCACCGCACCGTGGATATGCAACCGTTGTTTATTCGGTTTCCATTCAATATCTGCCGTTTGATCATTTTGCAACTTATCCCTCGAATAACGGAACCGTACACCAGGGTGCACCGTGGTGTTCGACTATGAAAAAACACGCCGCGGAATGCGTAGTCATGGAATCAAATTCGAAAAAGAAACTTCCGTGTGCTAATACACTGTCGCCACTGGAGGGTTCTTTCGTATACATATAGTGCGAGGAGTTAAAGTGGAGAAATGATTTTTTATGAACAATAAAAAGTTTTCTTCTAAAGACTACACAATGTCCTTACGCAAGTTTCCGAGCTGCTTTAAGATGGCTTAAGGGTGCACATCTTGAAAACTTTTCGCCTAAAATCGTTAAGACTAAATTACGGAATTTTATGGGTTTTTGGCGTACTTAACCAGAATTTAGGTAATTTTAGTGTAATTTGCAATGGCTCCCTGTTGTTTTACGTTTATTATATTAAGGAAGAAATAGGATCTTTTTCATTTCCTTTTTATTTTATTTGACAAAAATGATGTGGTTAGAGGTATGGAATACGGAAGCTTTCGTTCGACGTATATATTTTACATCGAAATATCCCGCAGCGAAGATGCATGAATATAAATGCAAAAAAAATCATAGGGATCACGTGGACAACTAAATAATACTTTAATCTACCACTATTTTTTTTTTTTGTACATTTAGAGCCGATGTTATGCATTGGCACTAATTGTTACGCACAGTCAAACCAGCGAAAAACATTTGTTAATTTAAATCATGACCCGAATCAGTTTGAAATGTGTAATACGTAACTATTTTATTCGATCACATTCACGCAAAGATACACAAAATAAATTAATTTTAATGCCGCACAATAATGCAACGTTTTAACTGCGAGCTAGAACGGTCCACTGTTACAAAATTTCCTTTCGCACGCATGAATAGGTTTGGAAATTGCAGATTATGTCTAGCAAATCAATTCTTCGCTCACCTTCAATTGTCGTATACAAAATATGAATGTGTTGATTCTGTCAGTAGAATGCAACGTTAGATTGTTGGAAAAAATTTCCCAAAATGAATTCATAACTTCATAAACACGGGGTAACTACCTCATTTTACTTAAGCACCGTGTAACCCTCGGATATATAGTGTTGCAACCCTTTCTATTTGTACTCGGTCAGTCATTACTCGACGCCATAGACTTTTTTCGCATATAGCGTGTCATTAGTTAATAGAACAGTAAACTCCGGCTGGGTGAAAAAAACTGTAAAACCGGCCATAATTCCTCCGTGACCGCTCGACCTTTCGCTACCAAGCCAGTCTTCCTCCTCTTCAACACGATTTTCCTCTTTCAAATGTTTCCTGTTACGCGATCGTGCCATACCGTGAGATCGTCCCCGTAACGAGGACAATATTCCCTCTGGCACGTTTCCATGGGCTTGAACTGGTAACGGCCCTGAATCGTGCGCTTTTTAACATTCTTAATACATTCAAAAACGGCGGCGCTGCACGTTTTTAATATCGTTCGCGTCACGCTAGATTTTTGATAACGATTCCGCGGAACAGGAGCAGGAAGCGGAACACGTGCGCGCCGATTTTAAGTAACTTGGAACGCGAACGAAGAATACGTAATAACGTCGGAATTATTATCTCATCGGATTGTTGACGTAGGCCGGGTTCGAGTCGAGATCTCCGGCTTCTCCAGCGAACTAACACCGTCCCATTTCGCCTCTCCGTAATCTGTCTGCTTCCTTTTCAACCCTCCGGCCACTGACATCTAGACTTTTCCGTTCTTTTTCTCCTTGGCTGATGGGGCGCGCTCTACTGCTGCTCCCGCGCCGCCTCTTTTCCCCCGACCATCGAACAATGTTTCCCGGGTGAATGCGTTCCGATTAACGCGCCACCCGTCTGAATGAGTTCCATTTCATATTTGATAATCCTTGATAATCCTGACGAACGTGGCCCGCCCGCGCCCCATCGACGAACTCCTGATTAAGGAGTTCGTTGGCCGGATATCGCGTCATTATCCTCCCGACATCCGTTCCTTTTACAAACACTAGTTTTCAGCTTGCACAGCACGTCGCATATTGGGGTCGGCCGGCTCGCGATCATAATTCGGAAGGTTGAGAAAACGGACGGGAAAATAAGGGACGCGCAGACGAATGACGAACATCGGTCAAGATCGTCGACGACTGAAGCCACGCTGAAATTTAGAGTTTTAATTGTACACTGCAGGGTCGACGGTTGTTTCGACACGACAGTTTCCGGTCTTTATTTCTCGGCTTCATTTCCCCTTTCTTTTCTCTCTATCCCTCTTTCCCTCGTCTGCTCTTCTTTCTTTCTCCCTCTCGTCGATCGGGCGCCACATCCGCTGCTCAGTTTTTCATCTCACGCCAGGGTAATCTGGCTTGGAGGCACGGTCGGCTAGAATTCCTGTTTCTTGCTTTTTCTGAGCGGTTTCTCCGCCGCGACTCAGTGCTCTCCTTTCCTCGTATAATCCACGTCGAGTTAATTGGATGAGGCTGCCTCCTCGTGGCTGTTCAAGCCACCTGTACGACCGGTGAGAGCTAAACCGCTGGAACTCGCGGTTCCTAAACGCGTCGCCGTTGTTTTCCGAAGTACCCATTCGTAAATAGACAGTAGCGTCACTCCGAAGAATAAACGACGTCTTCACCTGACGAATTGCCACTGAGAAAATCAAGAGAAAAAAGAAACGCTTTTTGAACCTCCACGTCTTCGGCTGCAAGTTGGCCTAGAATCTTTGTAGGACCTCTTCTTGCGGGTTTTCGAAGGATCCGAAGATCCTTCCAAGTACTTTACAGGTCTCTAGACGGATCTTTGTAGAGGACCTCTAAGAACCTTTAAAGAGCCACTCACAAAGGATGACGGGATCAACGAGAACGGAGATGGTCGAAGATGACCTAAAGGACTGGGACTACCAAAAAAGCCATAATGGTGTCCATGCTGCATAAGTGGGCAAGTGGCATACCGAGGAGCAAGGATGATTGACTTGGCGAAGGTGTTGAAGGTGGACAGAGATGATCAAGAGAGTAACGATGGTTGAACAGGCTCGAGAGAATATCAAAGGTGAACAGATATGGTCAACGGTGTAGGGATGGCTGAGCATAGCTGAGGAGGTGGTTGAAAATGCCAAGAGAGTTCTGACACGAGCGCTTCTTTCGAGGCCGTTAGCTCGAAAGAGATTAGTTTGTCGTTGCGCTGTTCTATTTATACTCTGCAACAACGTACCCTCTACTTATCGATTCCATCGCGTTCTCGTTCAACTTTTTATCACTTGAAAACATAGCAGTTGTCTTAGAGAAATACTTCCTGCCATACTTGTTTACGTGGTTGATACAGGTCACGTGGTTCTGTACAATTTCTACTTTCTTCGTTAGAGGTCAAAATGCATCCAGCATTTGAAGGCTAATCTTCGGAAACTAGACAAGGAGAATAAACACAAGACTCAACAATAATGTCGTGCGGATTCTGTTTAGGTGAGTAAAATTATCCGAGCTAGTTTTCGACACATTCATTGTAAGTTATTGAAAATTTATTGAATTTTATTTAAACTTACGTAGTCAATAATGTAAGACTGTGTGTATTTGTGAAAATTAACATTAGTCAAAGCAAGAATTGAATTGTAAATCACTATAAGAACAATCAACTCGTTGGAATGCCATCGTGAACAATAATGAAAATCATATAATTTGTTGGATACAAGTCTGTACTTTTTGTTAGTAATTGAACAGAAATATTGAACACGACCGAATTTATGTTACGACCCAATAAATATGTATAACACACACGCACGCACTAAAATTTTTAATTCGCATACTATCGATACGAAACTATACATGTATACTTAGTAATTAAGTTTATATTACGCGTGCCGTTTTATTAAAATTTTCTCAGTAAAAAATTATTTTGCAGTAAAAAAAAGGTACGCTCGCAATCAGGGTACGCTAATATGTTACTTGTGACAACTTCCAATAAAAATTAATGAATTTATTACCTATATTGGTGATATATTGCTACGATCATAGATGTCGTTAAAATACCAATAATTAACAATAAAATAGTCTCAGATTTTGCGGACAAAGTTTCAAACAAATATCAAATGCAAAAAATTGAAAGTTACATATTGTATATATTATTAATAGTATGATACATACAATAACTCATGAACGTTTCTTTGACATAATTATTTATTGTATTCGTTGTCAGTAGACTGCCGACCTTTACGCAAAATAAAAATTGTCTACCTGATTTGCAACAATCTGTGGTGAAATAGATAATTATTTTCATTATTAATACGTTTAAGAAATTGAAAATAATATAAGAATTTGTTTGAATTCTTATAATGCTTTTAAAGTTTTAAATTACATTTGTTCATTTTTGTCATTAATGCATAAAAGATGTATAAAGATGTGGTAACAAACTAAATACAATTAGTATTATTTCTGTGTAACATTTTATCTCTCGAATTATTGCAACAGCAACGGGTTAAAATGACCTATTTCCGGTATCCGCCGTTAAATCTACACGCAAGATAATATTTCTGAATATTTCGATCTCTAAAATAAATAATTGTCAATAATAATTGGTCCCCGGCGAGTTCCGTGATATCATACCCAATCCATTTGTTAGAAAATGTTTGTTTTGAATTTTCGACAAATACTGTCGTTATATGTTCATCGAAATGTTTGGTGTTCCACAACAGAGTTACAATGAATTACACGATGCATTGTTTCAACAAAGTTTGTGAACGTTTGAATTCAAGGGCAACTCTAATTGACTGATTTGCTTTTGTCCTACCGGGAGCCGGCGTTTGTTTTCTGTTTTATAACGGCTTTAATGGGCCATGTGAAATCGATTTGTCATTTGTTCGCCATCAAGCTCAGAATCGGGCTATTAAAATATCCGTTGATGCGAGAACGAATCGAATACTTCGTTTAAGACTCGAGTCCGCGCCTGAGATCTACCAGAAGATCCTCGAAATCACCTCAGACTTTATTACCACGTTAAAAGAGGAGGGAAGATGAATTCTCGTTTCGAATCGTTTAGTTCTTGCGCTATCTGGAGCAACCTAAACTTCCTTTTACCAATCCGGATCGCAAGGTTCGCAGTTACACGCTCGACGTCAACCCATTTCGGAAAATTAGTTTATACGTAATCCCTGGAACACAATCTCCTCCGCACAAAGATTCGCCTTTAACAAGCAATGTTCACAAAAAAAAACTTGTATTTCTTCTTGCGCCGCTTCCCATCGATCGAATCTCTCTCAGGACGACGAGAATCCGGAAAGTGTCGTTCGCTCGGTTCTCACGGACGCCAACACGGGAAATGTTAAGTCATCTCACAAGTAATCCGGTTTTTCACGCAATTATTAGTCGCCGCAAATTTCCACAATTTTTTCCCGAGTCTTTAACTCTTCCAACCTTCTCTGTCGCCTGAAAAGACAGTCTTAATTCCCTTTACCAAATGGGGAATCTATCCGGGTGTTTGCTCTATTAAAATTGATAACTATATAATTAAATCTAGTGGTCAGGTTCGCTTTTTGGGCATTCTCTTTGAGTATCAACTTAAATTCATCGATCAAATTCGCTTTCAACTGGTCCACGCTAACTGCATTTGACGCCATTCGAACTAATAACGTGTGAACAAAAACTGATGCAACTTTTGTTGGTCAACTGTGGCCGGTCGATTAAATTTGATTCGTGAAAAATCGTGCCATAAGAAGACAAGTTATTCTCGAAATAAATGTTGAATGAGGGGTCCGGAAGATGCGAAGCTGACTAATTTTTGTTCGTGTCCATATTTTCCCGGCGTAAACAGCAATTTACACCTTGTTTATATTTCGTTGCTACCTACAGAGAGGATGCTTTAATTACGAAGTAACCCAATTACACGATCCAGAATGGTGGGCGACCGATCACGAGCCCTTATCAAAGAGAGCCAATCCCGTGTTTCATTGCGCGTTTTTCTCTTTCAAAATGGTCCCGTATGGAGAGGGGAGGGGAGGGTTAACTGGCCTTGTGGATCCCGACGCGACGGCAGTTTGTCAGCGTGACAACGCGCGGCGTGTTACACAGCTAAAGTATTGGCTGGACGTGTTTACATAGGCAGATCTCGTAAGCGTTGGATATCAGCCGGCAGGCGTCCACGTGCAAAATTGCTTCGTGACGTGTTTGCTGTTTCGTACGGTCGTGCGTATCTGTGTTGTGTTTCGGTGACGTGTGTGGATGTTTGTGCGCCCGTACAATGTATCGAAATCACGTCGATAGGCTACAAGTGAACAGGATAGAGTAACGTGTATTTTAAGGTGAAACGTCCTATAAAAAACAGTCCGCCAGCCAATGGTCGTCCCAAGGCCTAGAAACGCCAGCACACACGACTCAACTTTATATACTATCACTTTTACTGACGCGCATAGTAAGAAACAGTTTTTGCTCAAGTAGGCTATGTATCGCGACGGTATACTAAAGCTGTTTGCGGGTTGAAGCTATTTCATAACACGGTAAATGCTGCTACTCGTCTCTTTCCTTGAGCACGTCTTCTCAAACAGGAGATGAGATAGTAATATTTCATTGTTTCTCCTCTCGCTTTTATCAATTCTGAATTATTGTTATGCAGGGCGAGTCCGCAGAAACAGAACACCTACATATCTCTAAAAAGACCTCGCAGGACAAAGTTTAACGGTGTAAGGGAAAAGATTTTTTAATGAGATTTCAAGGTCATCGATGTTTTTTTTAAAATGCAACGATATATTTTCGTTAACGTAATATTGTAGTTGATAAAATAACGAATTCGTCCATGTAACACAAAATGACCTACAAATGACCTTCAACCCAAAAAAATTGAATAAATAAAATTCAACGTGTAAGATACATTTGCCTTATTTCTGTTACGCAAAATGTTCAAAAATATTCCTCTGAGCTCAAGGTCAGTTGTACACAAAACTTCTTTAATAGATCTTCGCCGATCCTCACGTGTAGAATCACGCTCTAACAGTTTGTACAACTAATTTCTGGACACCTTGGACGATACTGAGTTCGGTCAATCTGTGCTACTCTCTTTCATAGAAACGTTGAATCTCCTGCTTTCGTCTGGCTGATACCTTGTTTCTTCTTCTCTTTGCGGTGCGTGATTTTAAATTCATATCGCCGTAATCCAACGCAAACGATATTCACTGCGAATAATCCTTTCTTTTCGTCACGGACAAACAAGATGATGTGCTAATGACAAACGAATGGCGCCAGGTTTACCAAGGACCACACCCATACTCCCTGCAACCCTCCATTGGACTAATTGCAAAACGTTACGCGGTCGAATACGTTCAAGCGTATCGCCGAAAAATTCGATTCGTTTTGACGCCGATGAAAAGTCGCGAGAACGCGTTTATTAAAGCGGAATTCGTTTACACTCTGTTACAGGACTGCGCGCCGATTCCATCCAGAGTCGCCGGATCAGGGGAATTGAATCGAATGGAGGGGAAAATGTTAGCCTCTCTCTGCCAGTAACAAATTAGTCACGTGACATTGCAATATATGCGCAACCTCTTTAATGCAGAGATGCTAGAAACGTGGGTTTTTGGGTTTTTCTTCTCCTTCACCGTGAGACTCACACGGGCAGAGTAGAGGTACGTTTGTGTGTAGCGCGTGCGCAGTAGACGTAAGAGTGGGGGAACACAGCCGGCAGCAGCAGAGGAGGAGAAAAACCCAAAAACCCACGTTTCTAGCATCACTGCTCTAATGTCGAGTCACACAGTCAAAGGAGTACAAAGAATCTGGCGACTATGATTCGATCGCGTCGATATCCCAAATCCAACGAAACGTTCTTCAAACTAGTCGGGCTTTGAATTTCGCGGGAACGCGCCCGAATTTTGCTATTCATCATTAACATATTCTAACGCCCGCCATATATAATTGAAACGTGCGAGTGCTTCTTCATTACTAATTCAAAACCGCTTCGTGATGTTGTGAGAACGCCGCAAATCGCGAATCGAATGCTCGTCGAAAATCGTGTTAATTAGGTGAAATTATCCACGCGTTAACTCTTTAATGCGTGGAATCGAAGAATTAAATTTTTCATTTACATTTCACCTAATATATTATACGGCACACAATGATAGCATAACGTCCATTTTTTTTTTTTAAACTTTGTTATAAACCCGGGTAAGAATACATATTTCATGTTATTGCCAGTTTTTGGCATGCTCGTACGTACAAAATGCCCAATATTGCTCGCTGTATTCATTCTGGTAAAATTCTACGAATACAAATGTAAAAATTCATGAACTTTACTTACGTGTATATCTACATGCTTTTCAGCTGCAATAAAAAACTGCATTTTTCCAATTATTTTATAATCACCATTCTCAACTTCAAAATCCGAATTAACTGCCGTATATGTATCTGGGTATTTATCATCTCTCTTATTTTTTCGGATTTTTCATAACTAGTATTCTCAAATTTAATATCCCAATTAATTGCCGTATATGTATCTGGGTATTTAACATCTCTCTGATTTTTCCGAATTTTCGCATGTTTTTTTCTCTTTTTTATTACCAACTCGGCACTTACATTGCAACGAGTCTCCACTATCTAGCAATTTGGACTGTGGGAAAATAGGTTAAAAACTAACATTTTCCAGTTTATTCCGTAACTACCCTGGCAGTCGAGATGTACAGTTAAAATTTTACACAAAATGTTTTTCTCAAAGCCTATAGAATGGCCGTTTAATGTAGTCCAGGCTTAAACCGTATATACTTACTGGGTTTGTTTGGATTGGGTCAGTAATTGGGTAGTAAAGACTAAAAAGTAGAAAATAAAAAAATATATAAAAAAAACTTTGTAAAAACCACGCTTATATTATAATTGCACTAAAAAGGAGAAAATAATAATTTTCGATATTAGTGACTATAAATAAAAGCTTGGAGCGCCCACGAAGATTACGTTAACATAGTTTAAAAATAATATTATTATATTATATTGTAAAAATAATATTTTATTAACAGTATTATTTTTTCCTTCTTGGAAGAAGTTTTTTTAATTTTATGTTAATCGCGCCCATCATCAGGAGACAAGGTGATTTCACCTGTGAAATCACGAGCGTGTTCGCATGTAATTTAATAGTGACACGAAATAACACGGATTATGTGTCACCGGTTTAAATCGTCAATCGAATTTAGATGATATAATATAGGCGATGCGATGTTCGATTCATATACCCGTTGATAATAATCCCCCACTGGAAAAGCGATCGAAATAATATACGGCCGGGACACATAATATGGTTCTATTTTCCATTTACCAAATACCAGATATAATGATCATCGTAAACCTTTCATCGTTTATACCCTTTGTACGAAAATGGCACTGGAGTATTGATTTATTCGATGGTACGTTACATCGTCGTAATTAAATACAGTCGAACAAATTCGTTTAATTAATTAAGTTGGCTAAATAGAATGTAAAACGAACAATCGTGGGAAAGGGACAGAGAGGAAACGATGGATGCGGTTAAGAGAGAGACAGAGAACGAGAGGTCAATAAGATATCTCCACAGTATTCTACAAGCCGGCATGGCCGATTCTTTCACCGCGACAAAATCGTGGAAATTCCATTCCATATATTAACTCGTGCGCAGCCATCCGATGGCATAATTTGTCGAGTATATATTATATATAAACAATTCATTCCGCGCTTCCCTGTAATATCGCGAAATAATCACAAAGTATTTGTTATTAACGACGCCGAGGGAGCATAAAATATTATTATCGCTCCATAAATATCAGCTCACGGAGCGGAGCCACGTGCACAATAGCCCATTCACGATTTAACCGAGAGGATTCATAATCGCTTGTCAAGCGGACTGGAATCGCGGCTGATGGCGGGTATAAAAAAAAAGAAAAAATTCGCGGGCTACGCCGACGGATCTGACGTAGAATTCTGTTGGACGGGGGGGGGGGGGGGGGGTGGTTACTGTTTTCATTCATAAAGTCTCCATGAATGATATTTCCTCGACGACCTCGTGACAGTAACATCCTCGCTTTCACAGTCTATATGGCCCGTTTCCCTCCTCGGTTTCTTACATTTTTCTATCGTAAAACGTATAAACGGATTCTCAGCGCGCCCCAGTTTACCCGGGTAGAAAAGCTCTCTCCGTCACAAAGGCCGTGATTGCGAAAACATTTGTTTTGCTTTCAGAAAGCTGCCGCGCCAGAGACGAGACACGGTCCTGACTCTCGCTCACCAACGTCATCGTTCGCTACAAAAGCGGTTCTACTGTTTCTGCCCGAGAAGAAATGCATATCGTCTAGGTATCCCGCGTTCAAAAATGACAAGGGAGAAAAGAAGAGACGACCGCGGCGAGAAAACGCGACACGGGAGTGTAGGAAGACAAGAGGCAACAAGAGACACCGCGCGGCCCGGCCCGGTCCGACCCGCACGTGATTGTGTACATAGAGAAGAGAGAATCTTCGTGTGACCCGACCGCGCTTATACATCGAGAGAATTGAATTTGGAATAACGATATTCTCGCGTCTTTTCTATACCATGGATCCAGACACGTAGGTCGCCGAACTTAGCGAGACTTTATGTAAAGGATTAGAAAGTCGTGGAAGGATTCAGTTTAAAAAACGGCGCCAACTTTAAGGGTAAAGCTTACGTTTAGTGTTGTTCTCCCGCCTAAAGCTGAACCTGTCTGTAACCACCCTTACTGAGTAGCAATTTGGTTCTATTGTGCGACTAGTGCGCGGAATGGAAACGTCACCTTACGTCAGAAATATTGTACATTTTTATAAGGATTGGTAATGATAGGCAGGGAACGTGTACTAAAAGTTTGTGAGACGATTACGATGGCAAAGGGAGGAACGGGGCATGAAGTAGGTTCGCATGAAAGGATTAGAAATATGTTAGGTGGGGACGGAAAGTGGGAAGGAAGAAGAAAAAAGAAGAATGGTTTCAAAGACCAATCTCTTCATGTAACAATGAAGAGGCGAGTGGGAAGAAGAGGTGAACAGGACAAGGATAAAAAGGGAAAGGATATTGTATGGTATACAGGCCGGCCCAATAATGTTATACTCCCTTGAAAGAGGTGATTTCCGAGCCAATTTCAAGTAACTTTTTTGTGAAAATGTTCTCCTCGGCTTTGTTAACGAGTTATTAATAAAAAAATGTAGACCAATCAGAGTACAGTTACAGTAGACGGATTTCGGCTCGGCGATAAGCCGGACTCCGTCGTTATTAATGCATGTGTAGTTGATGCTAGCTAAATTCTTCTGTAAATGCAAACTCGACGAATTTGTATTACAATATTTAGTATTATAATTATTATTATTTAGTATATAATTTAGTATTATAATATATAGTTTGTTTAACTGCTATATTATTAGACAAGGATCAGAAATTACTAAAAATATTACGTTAAGAAGAACGCGTGCTGAAACCTGCAGTTAGTAAAACGTAGGAAAATTTAGGAAGTTCTACAGAAATTGAGAAATGTAGAAAATCTATGTACTGCTCAGCTTGAAGTGGCTAATGTAGGTCGCGTGTAGAATTGTTGAAATATTTATAATTTACATAGCAACGTGCAGCCATTAAGCAAATCGCTACAATGTTCACTTGTCATGCGACCAGGACACTATCACCAGCAAGGATCGCGGAACATGTTGTATTCATGAAGACGAATCGTATGAACCACATTGTACAGACCAGTTGTTTCCGGTGCAGTATCATTTTTCTTCGATTGAATTGTAAATTCGACGAGCGATAACTTGCAGCAGCTTGCGCGTATGTACACTGGGAAATGCCATGTAGCGGTTCGTCGTTATCCTCTTTGTTTTCAGCTTACTATTAAGAAACTTTTATCTTTCACGCCAGATTTTCTCGAAGATCGTGTGCGAGCTTGAACATTGCCGATCTGGCACATCTGGTAACCAGACTTGTTCAAGAACAGGACTTTCCTGCGAGCGAATACAGGCATTCGAAGGCTGAAATTTTCTGAAAGTTTCTTCGTTGTTGTTCCACACGCGCTATTAGCGTAACAACAAGATTTCTATTCTTCGTGGCGCGAGTATACAGTAATCAGCAAAGGTAAACAACACTGTTAACATTTTTGGAAAATATTTTTTCCTTATTTAAACGTCACTTTTTCAATTTTTCGATGATAATTATATCGCGTCTGAGACCTACAGTTTAGTTTGAAGATGGGTTCCGCCGAACCACCTTAGGCAACACAGTATTAGATGGCACATGAAATATTTCCAGAGATGCCGGCAGCGCAGCAGCAGGATCGAACCCACGACCAAGGCGTGGCCATTTTTTTTTATTTTTGGAAATTCTTTTTAATTTAGTGTTTCATAATCCTAGCTGCGTGTTCAGTTTTTCTAAAAAATAAACTGTCGTTAACAGGTAGGTTATTCCATCTAAAAAAATATTGTATGTACTTTATTATGTTCTCATTAGGGTTACATTTCTTTTACCTTCCTTTTACATAACTCAATCTCCTTACCGCATCTAAAAAAATATTGCTGTTCGTAAAATAGGACCTTGACGTGACCTTCACCCACTCAGACTTATGTCAAACATACTTTTGTATCAGGTAACCCTGTATATTGAACATTCCAAATTTTTTGTCAATATCGCGTCTTCCTGTTTTACTTCCCGTTGTTGTCAACATTAAAGTCCACATGCCCTATATAAAAAACCAAATATGAAGCAAGCCTGGTGCAGTCTGAATTCATTCCATAACCAACTTCTCCAGCAAGTTACACAAACATGATATTCCAAGTGCGTCCGTCAGACACGCGAATACAGTGTGTAACAGGCGACAGGACAATCTGACAAGACAAGCTGGATCCACGATGCTGCCATTCCCGAAACTGAATATTCGCCTCCGGTCGTGGTTCATTCTCGTCGAAACATCCTCGAGACCCCGTAGTGTCGAATGAAAGTTTCATTCGCAAGATAATTTCTAGACCGACGACGTAAGAAACGCGTTCGAGAATCGCGGATGCGAGCGTCGGCGTCGTCGTCACGAGAACGGCTCCCACGAAGGGAGTAAAGCATGCCGCGAATTATGTTTACCCTCAAAGCGAAAAAGACCGCAAGCCTCCGCAACCGCATTCGCATCCTTCTGTATGCACAAGGCGGATCTCTCTCATTTGCGTTAGCGGGCTGCTGCGTGGATCGCAAAAACCCAGCTCCGTAAACTTTCAGCCATTGAATTCGACGCTTCATCCGCGAGGTGGGCCCGGCTCGAAAAAACGTTCAACGAACAAATTACATAATTAACGACAAGTTCCTTAGCTTGGTGTTGCCAAGTTCGCGGTGGGTTCCACATCCGCAAGTAACCAACCGCGTGGTCGGGCTTTATAAAATTAAGGAAGCGTAATAAAAGCGTAACAATAATTTAGAATTCTCTGCGTATCTCGCGCAAGAGAGCGCCTTGTGCTTTGCTCGACGCGTGTGTACCCATGGAATTTTTATTCGCCCGACGTCGCTTTGCGAATATTTGAACTCGCCACACTATAAAATATCCAACGAAATCTGCTCCTCTCGCTGCTCTTTCTTCTTTCTCCTACCCCTGTCTACACGGCCGAGTCCTCATCCTCTTTAATCTACGTTCCCTGCCTGCGACGAAGGAGATCACACTACCGAACAGTTGGTCCATGATCAACGGAATCGTTTGAAACTAGAGAAGCCGATAAACTACCTACTTGGGTTATCAAGAGGATTACGGGATTGTCACGAAGACACAGTTGAAAGAGGATCGAGTTACAGTTTGGCCCGATTCAGAGAGATTTATTGATTCACTTCCGTTCAATGTTTCTTTACATTTTGCTGTACATTCCCATTGGTTCAGTCCCGCTACATTATGCCTTCAAAGGAATAATAAGAAAGGAGGAATAGCCCGACTAGAAATTCAGTTAGACTTGCCTAAAAATGAATGTGGGCCTACTGCGGAGAGAAATGGTGAACGCCTGAGTTAGGCATTCCCAAAGTTGCCATAGTGGTCAAAATGGGGATCGCCGAGCGCATGCCTAGCTTGGGCAATCCTAACAGGTGCTGCTCCTAACTTGCAGTATTTGAAGATGACGTATCCAAATGTATGCACTTCTCAAAATTTTCCAAGAAAATTGCATTTGAAAAACTGATTTCCAGTCATAACGATACGGTATTTACCTATGAACAACAAGCGAAGTGGTCGGAGGCCCAGCGAGAAATACTGGTAATCAGCAGGGGTCGCTGGTTCGAGTCCCGCTGTCCACATTTTTGTTTTTCATTTTTTCAATTTTTTCTTCAATCCTAAAATTTATGTCATCTGCCAGTAAACAGTTATTTTTTGAAAATAAAGATTTTAGAAAAAAAGTCTTTAGGAAAACCTAATGTGGCCCTAACACGAGTTTCCTCATACGGGCCTCATATGGCTTTCCCAATTAGGCAGTCGTTGATATTCCGCGTTACATGACGCGTTAGTACCTAACAGCCGAATTAGGCTACCCTAATGGTCTCTCAGACTGAATTTCTAGTCGGGCGGTTATGTTGACGACAACATTTCGACGAGACTTTCTTCATACATTGGTCCAGCGAAGTCAGTAAAATTTTAGCGTAATTACAGAAACGGACGTGTAAATGCAGTAAGGCGAACCATGTCAGCAATCTGTGCTCAAACGCAGACACACGGTTTCATGTCGCGTTTGGTCATCCTCAGCATATTCCCAGTCACCCCAGTTAATCCTTTCCTGAAGGCAGCACTAGGATTTCCATATTACAACTTTTTTTCAGAGTAATACCTCCGGCTAGACGGATTGGCGGTTCTCGAAAGCAGGTAGTAATCCTTGTAAGAACATGAGCCGATTGAGGGCCGGGGTTGCATCCAAATCTGGACCTCGGGTCTGTAGCAACAGGAACGACAAGGAGATGTCTCGAAAATGGGTGGCACGGTGCTTTGAGAAAGTTTTAATGTCTGGTTGCAAACAAGATTGGGACGGGCGGCGAGGGAGCAGGCTTCGAAACCCTCCGGGATCACTTACCCTAATCGCTGACGCCTTTAACTTCGATCCAGCCAGCTCGCCACCCCGCCCCCTTTAGAATCTTCTACAGCTAACCACTACAGATTTCTTGGTTTGTGCAACGCCTCGGGAAGATCGCCACGTTTGAGGATTTTCTTCTTACTTACTTCGTTAGTATCGGAAGAGGATAGAGAAAGGGTGGGGTTTGGTATGACCCTAGCGAGGAGATCC
Source organism: Lasioglossum vierecki (assembly GCA_028455595.1). Taxonomy (NCBI): domain Eukaryota; kingdom Metazoa; phylum Arthropoda; class Insecta; order Hymenoptera; family Halictidae; genus Lasioglossum; species Lasioglossum vierecki. The sequence goes on from CM052335.1 coordinate 9,020,761, forward strand.
TATTCGCCGGCTGAAAGGTACTCGATCGATCTATTCGACGACTATTTTAAAGTTGCTACGTGCTTGCTCGGTCTGCATTATTTATCCAATGGATCTTTTATGACGTCCAAGATATTCGCAAAGGAAGATGTTGGTTTATTAATCGGGCATCCCCATCATCGTAGTCAATTTTTCAGAAGGTCTTCAGGGAACAAGACGCTATTTGTCGATACTCGGTTCTCGACGGTACAGATTCCATTCTCTATCCCCGGGACAGACGGAAACGTTGTTCTGTAAAGTCTCGTGGAACAATAGTTACGGTGTAACTTACAGCGTTCTTTGAAGCTACTGAAATCGGAGTTCCCTACGATTCTCTCATATTTGATTAGCCCTCGACGGATTTCTTTTGTGAATTCTTAATGCGGTCGACATCGAATAGCCATCGAGTTTCGATTCTGTCTACGACTCTGCAACTACAATGGAATTTCTGATACCAAACAGTATACAGGGTGTCCCAAAATTCGTGTACTTCCCGGAAATAGGAGGTTCCTTGGGTCATTTGAAGCGACATTTTCCTTTACAAAAATGACGTCGCGGCTTTGTTTAGGAGTTATTAACGAAAAACTCGGACCAATCAGAGCGCGGCTAAGCGGAACCTGTCGCTGAGTCGGACTTCGTTCGCTATAGCCGCACTCTGATTGGTCCGTGTTTTTCGTTAATAACTCCCAAACAAAGCCGCCGACGTCATTTTTGTAAAGGAAAATGTCGCTTCAAATGACCCAAGGAACCTCCCATTTCCGGGAAGTACACGAATTTTGGGACACCCTGTATATACATTCATAGAAATTTAATATTTTAGTCACTACTAGGAAACAACCAGAATTGTCGTTTTTGTTCTGGAAGGTTAGTTAGACTTATAAGAATATTTACATATGTACGCAGCTGAGCCGAATAAAGACATCAAATATTTGTTAATTTGGTTCTTGATGTAACATTGACTCAACGAGAAGCAATTAAATGTGTAAATTTGTAAATCACTTTCTTGAAAATGAGAACTAAGGATGAGATAAGACAAGATTAAATAATTTTACTTACTAGTCCATATAAATGTTTAGGAGCCATATGCATTATGGTGATGTTTTTTTGGAATAATGTTTGAATGGCTTTATAAATGATATTTTCCTACACCGCGTTGTCCATTTTAAAATGGTGCAACCAAAAGCTTCCAGAGTCCAATAGTTTATTGGACATTCGGAAGCTGGAAGTTTTAGTGTAAAAATTAGCCGCTAATATTTCCTACACAGCGCACCATGTCACATTTTCGAATTGAACTTATTCAGTGTCCAAAGTATAATCTTCGCCTGGTGAAGTACAAGTGATGACATTCAAAGTGTCGAATTGCTTTATAATCCTTGAGCAACAAATTATTGAACAGTCATCCGTTTACGAACAGTAACAAATTTTTCCAGAAAAATTTACACTGAAATTACATTCAAATAGTGTCTCGAAAACAAATTCAAAGTTGACTTTTATATTCCTTTCAAGGCCATTTCAAATAACAGAATAATGTATCCCAGCGAAATCATACAACTCGCAAAACATTTTCCGTATCGTTTATATTTTTCCGAGATGTTTGCGCAGGAAATTAAAAAAACGCTCTGTATACAATAAGAGTATAAATATAATATGTATGCGGATACAATATGATTGAAAAATTTTACAATAGCATACAAAACAATTGTTACCGATTCTATCGCTATGAAAACCTTGTTGCAAGGTCCATGGCAATATTTCAATTTATCATGAGCAACATAAAATGATTTATAACTTCTTTTCGCCTACCTGGAATGGTCATTCGATCTGGCGTGCAGCGGTCGGGGCTAAACGAGACGTCTTTGATGTCAACTTTCCACCTGTTACCTTACGTGACCTCAGATTTCTCGATGCACAGAAGAAAGACGAAAGGGCCACACATGGCAAAGGTCTAGCAAAGGTCGAAAGAGGATGGCAGATGGAACAGAGGAGTTCAAAGAGCTCTTTAATCAATACCGCGTGAATCGAATACGGTTCCGCGTGTGTGTATTCAAGTACATGTGCGCGTGCGATCGTGTTATTCACTCGTTCGCTCGGCTCGTAAATGCTGGCCGAGTTCGGTGCACGGAAAATAAAATTTGCGAGGTTGCGACGCACCCACTGGTCTCCTACATGTTTACGATCTGTGCCCTAATTGCGTCCACTGTAGTGCCTCCTTTAAACCCTTTTCTATTATACTCACGAATACGTCACCAGAACCTTCCTTGCTTCTCCGCTGCTCTCTAATTAACATAATAGCATTAGATTGCGGGACGCGTTTCCATCAACTGTGATGTGTCCAACACCACGAGATAGTCACTCGTTATCTGTTGTACAGCCACCTCGCAAATAACCAGCAAAAAGTGCTCAATCACACTTTGAAATCGCATAATTTTCTTCAATTTGAACCAAATGGGATGAAACTTTTTTATATGTTAGAAGAAGTCGAAGAGAACTTTGAAAAAATTGCTATTGGTCGGAATTACTAATAGGAAATGTAAAAATCATTTACAATGGAAATTTTTTTGGGTCGCAAGGAATGTTCAATTTTCAAATTAAAATAGCTGTGACTTTGTTCTGTAGATGTATGACAAATCAGTAAACTAATTCGTGTTACATACCGTAAAATTTCTGATTTCGTTCAACATTAAGATAACTATGCAACCTTTAAATTTAAAGATTGCACCTATCAAATGTTTCTTTCCTTTTCCAAGAAAATTTGAACGAAAGAATGTCGTCAACGCATTCTTTTCCCTTTAAGGAAGAGCCTGAACGTTTGGGAGGGTGCAATAAACAGCGATAGCCGACACGCTAGCGACAAGTTATCCTCAGGGCTAGAATTTGCCTGAGCAGCTACTCTTTTGGAGACTCTCGCAGAGTTAGAACCGTGTAGCTTTGAGAGATAAACGAGCACGGTATACTCCAGTCTAACGCGGTAGTGAATCTACAATAAATACAGGGTGAGGCTCTTGAAACAGGACACCTGAACAAATCGGTTGCTATTGGTGGTAGGAAAGAATGTGTCGGACGAAACTTGCACCGTTTCTTTTTAAATGGAATGATATACAGTCAGTAAAACGCAATCAGTGATATATAGTCTGTCGAACAGAAGGAATCATTGCGAATGAAAATATTCTAGGTCGGAAGAAATGTTAAAATGCGTACATTGACTTACGACTCATGGTCGTAAAATCCCACAATAATAAACACGTACATTAAAAAACATTGAAGGTCAACTGCAATGGAAAATATTTTATTTTGTACACAAAATAATTGTTTAAAAAGACTGTGTTGAGTTACTGTCACTGAAAATACACATATCCTACTATCTACTGTACTGGCATGTGCCTTATACATAATAAGTCTCTACTCGATAGTCAACCATTCTAGGAACAAATTCTCCTGAGAACAAATTCCTCAGAGACAACATTTAGAGAATAGCATATTAATAATGAAAACAACTCTGAGGAATAGGAATACTCTAAAGAAGGCTTGTTCTCAGGAAAATTAGTTCAATCCTCAAAACGAGTCTACCCCCTTAAGTACTGACCTCAAATGGCTAGCAACAATTACACTATTTTGGCGTTGTCCCCACTTTTTTCAATTTTATTACAGACGCTATCGTTGATTTGACTGCCAGTAGAACACAGGCAATTCCCATGTCCCGTGCATCCTTATGGAGGCATTAACATTGAACACGTATGCGCATCAGTCGGCAACCATTGCCGCGATTTACCCATTCGAACCTAGCCGCTATCGATGCAGCAGGTGAACAGCTACTCCCTGATTCATTGCCCTCCGCGCTCACGTTCTCCGTCCATGCAAGCTCATTCCCAATTTATTAATCACCGTTTTAACACTTTCAGGGCTGATGTTCGCTGCGTTTTTGTGTTTTTTGCTCCACTGTAACAGCGGCGCTTATTGGAAGGGGCCAGTGGGGCATTATGGTAGGTATTTAAATAAAAATAAAAATAAAATAATAAATTTAAAAATAATAAATTTTTATTTAAATTATTAATTTCTAGTTGCCAGTAGAAATAAAATGACAATTGTATATGAGAGAGGAAGTTATAACCGTTTAAGTATACCAAAAGGCAACAAGTTATAAATAATTGTAGCATGATCTTATTTGTAACTGGTCACTTAATGGTACATTCACCTTACCTCAGTCAACGTTCAGTGTCCTGTTATAATACTTTTCTTATCGCAAGTTTTAATTCGAATTTCCAAAGCCGTACCCAACGTGTCAATTACCGTCTGCCTTGCGTCCCGCTGGAGCATCCTGTCGTTGTCCCGTTCCGCTTTAACAGGATTCATCTGGACGAATGGCGCTTCTAGTGTTTCCAGGCCTCCGAAACGGAAATCCGACACGACTTTCATGCCTGACGATGACCCTCGCTGCCGAGCATTTATGAACACATTACTGGCTGTTCGATTTACGAAACGCCAATTGAGATATACCCTCGACAAAACCCAGATTCTACTTCCTGTACTTTCGCGCGATATTGGATTGTTGCCGAGTTTTCTACGTCAGAGTGCCTGTTTGTTCTAAAACTAAATCAAATTAAAAAATTTCTTGCCACAGTATGTAATTGCTTTCGATTTTATTTTGTTACTGTAAACTTTCCTTTGACTGCTACCAACTATGTAAATGTAGCACAACTATGTTGTACCAGGCTATTTAAAGTGATGGTTCAAAATATTTATTATTACCAGACAGCGGATCTTCATGCAAAATAAAAAATGTTCGATTGCAGAACACAGGAACGAAATAAATATTGCATACACCTTTCAATTATCTTATTAAGCTGAAACCAATGCGTCGATGTCCTTAAATATTTTTAACATGTCCGCAGCTTTAAATTATACCTACACAATTTTTGTAATAAATGCATCATATCCGTAGTCTAATCATCACAAACCTTTGTGGAATGTAACGATACCAGAAATAGCGCCGAACATTACTGAATAGTATAACAAAATCGTCAATAAAGTTTCGTAATCGTAAAAAACTTGCAAAATGGTTGATTACATTTAAATATTAATAATTATACTAATTTAGATGATAACGAAAGAAAATCTATTAAAGTGCTCTGTACACCTACCTGAAAAGCTTCTTTAATGTAAGAAATTACACAATTTCCTTGAAACACTTGAATATTGCTAATGAACTGTTTGAAATCTCTTGAGTTTCGATGAAGCAGAGCACTTCACGCAAGTGTACAAACAAATATTTTCTTTTAATTTCCAATTTTTTGGGTCAAATACACCACTGTGCGACGAGAAAGAACGGAAGAAGAAGAGGAGAGGAAGGAGGAGAGGAGGATGTCTAACAAACAAGATTATCCTTTAAGGACTTCACGGTAAGAGGAAACAGGTGTCAGGTGTCATCATCCGTCGCGCGAACTCAACCGGAGAATTGATTGAGCAAGTTGACCGCTAATCTGGGATCCTATCGTAGAAAGGAATGAGCGAGAGAGAGAGAGGCGGCACATCCGACCGGAAAAGAATAAAGGTGATAACAGAGACGCGTGTCTCGGTTTCATTGTGACAGTACGCAACGGAAGAAAGCCGAGGGTTAAGTGAAAACTTAATGGTCTCGAGAGGCAAACCATGTTACGTTATACCGCGTCTAGTCCCGGCCGTATATTTAACGCGTTTAAGGTATTCCGAATCGTGAAAATAGCCCGATTTGCATACATACAGCCCCGGAATTCATGAAAAATTCATGGGGCCGAGTGGCGGTATACTCGGAATTATGCCTCCTTTACTATCAATTTCTTATTATTGCCGCGGACCCCCGTCGGCGCCCTCTCGACTTTAAGATGCTGACTGGGACGACTACGAATAGGTAAATACGAATCGTATTATACCGGTGAGAATGGTCCCGTGCAGCTGCAAAGCAGAGTCTTCGTGTGGATGGCTTTTCGCTAAAAGGTCTATCTGCGCGACCGTCTCTACGAGCTCGACAACAAATTGCATTGTTTCCTGGCAAACAACACCATCCACTCGCATACGAACAAATTAAATTATTGAGAGTGGGAAAAGAGCCCGTTGAATTCCAGTCGCGCCGGTTAATAACAGCCTCACAGACAGAATTCAGAATAGAGTTTTAATCGTTCTGAGCAATTACCGGGAAGAATGTCAATTATTACGACCCCAACACTCGTTTACCGTGGGCCCATTCATTTGCCAGCGAGACGAATTTTCATGGGAATCGAATCACGCGACTTGAACATTTGTATCCTCTTGAGAATTCGAACATTTCCCGCTGGATAAATGATTCTTTTGTGGGATCCCAGACGGTTCGTGTGCTGCGCGTTTCGCTTCGCGTGAATAAACTCATTCTCAAACCCTTTCGCGATTACAAAAACTGTTGACAAGGTTTTATTCTGAAGTCGTATTCTCCACACCCTTGAACTTCGTAATACTGTAATTGAAAATTCTACCACCTCTTTCGTATTCTATCGAAGAAAATATTCATTATGTTAGCAATTAGTAGACTGCGAATAATTATTACGTAAATTGTTTTATCAAGAATAAAGGAAATGAAAAGTTTTTTTAATTCATTATAAAGTCTTTACGGAAAGTAAGAATGAATGTCATTAATGATTGTTAAATGAACATTTTTCCGTGCGTTAACGCTTCTTCTACCTCTTTTATATTTTATATTTTATATTTTATGGGATATAATTCTTCACTCTGTTAGTAATTAGTAGATTGCGAAGGATTATTTTATAAATTCCAATTTGCAGGAAACGTTTTATCAAAAATAAAGCAAATTACAAGTTTAGTTTGACCCTTTGCACTTCGAATTATTTTTCAATTTTGTTGCCAACAAACGACTGCTACTTATTTTAAACAATTTTGTTTACTCATTACAATAGATATAGCAGTCAGACTTACAGTACAGACAATACAGTATTTGGAATAGTTTTTCGTAAACATCTCGAAAACTAAGACCGAGCGCCGGGTAGTTGTAACGACAAAAGTTGTTCAGAATGTTGTCCTCGGTAACATATGTCAAGGTCAAGGTCATCGGAGCTGCCTCCCCTAAACGGTAGGTTTACCGTTGATACAAAACATGGAAACCGTTATGGCGGAGTGTGTCCGAGGAAACCGCAAAGAGTATTGAAAAGTTTCGCGTGGCAACACACTCTGGCGAGGAAAAACCCAAAAAGCAGCACGTTGCACGCGATTACTTCGACCATCGACAGCCCCTGTCCACTGGTGCGGCGGCAAACAACCATCTGCGAAACCAAATATGGGCGAAAATGTCAAAGTAAAAAAAAAGACAGAGAAATATCAACAAAAAATTGTTACTGTTCGAACGACCATCCGAATTTAGGATTCGCGAGACGAACGATATGTCGCGAATGATATTTGCAGCTGACCATCGTACAAAGCCGACCGGAAATAGGCTAGCAGTCGGATTCATTGTGCACGTGAAAGGCGGCCGAACAATGAAATAAATAAAACAGGAACGAAAGGCAGTATGGGGTGTATGGCGAAATTGCTTTTGCAAGAATACGTGGACCGTGTTGTCGCGGCCCAGGCTTACAGTAGCGTGGTTTTGAGGCACGTGACTAGAAATCAATTATGAGGGACTACAAAGCTTCGGGCCTATCGCGCGTGCAATATTGTTCGACTCCGGAAACGCTGCGACGATTTCACAGAACAGGTCTTACGTGCCTGCCCGATACGAGCAACACAACGCGAATCGTACCGCGTTATTATTCTATTCCCCTGATCACTCTCTGTTCGTGTTCAAACAATACGGATATTCGACTCTCTAACTCCCTAATTCAATTCGTACCGCACTTTGCTTAGAATTCCACGTAAGACACGATCGTCACACATAACATGTAATTAGTACAATATACAGGGTGTTAAGAAATGTTTGGTTCCGGCAAGCATAGGCGTATTCTACATCTTCGGCTCGATGGAGATCTGTAAAAAAAGTTGCCGCAAAATTGTCCTTGACCTTCATTTTTAAGCTCAATTTTTTTTAATTGTATTGTATTCTACGCATCATGAGGATAAAAAGTGTTCGCATAGTTCCCATAGTTTCCAAAAAGGAATTACCTGTAGTTCCTTTGTCACTTGAGTTCTGAGACACTGAAGTTCGAGACTTCTACTCTCGGCCTCTCTTTCTTTTTTGTTTGCCATTCTCTCTCACGCCCGAAGCTTTAATCGCATATTAAACAAGAGGAATTGTGATCATAACTACATATGTATATTATGTTAGGTGTTGTTTTAATTAGAAAAACGAGACATATACGATGGTTAAAGTTTGATTCATGAAAAATCAAAAATTATTCATGAGAGATTGTAATGACTACAATTAACAGATGTAGAGCCGATCATTATTGCCTGTAATTCTCACTTGTTCGAGTAAGTGTAACTAATGATCCTAAACGTCAATGCGGACACGACATACCGCGCATTAACGATATTGCATGGCAATATGCTTTGTTTGATGAGCAAATAGTACAATTTATCATGTAATCTATTGCTTGTCAAACCTACTCTGCCGTTATGTAAGCTTACATATTCGTGTTTTATAAATTGTAAGATATCGGAAAATATTGTATCACTATTTTATTTGCAGATTCTAATTTATTATAATCAGATTATAATGCAACCAATCAAGAAAGTAATGTAATTCTTTCGTATGCCATATTATTTATGAAAATTCTTGTCACGCTTCTTGAAGAGAATACCGCGCAATTTATAATTAAAAATTGTTATTATAAAGACTGTAACGGATAAACGACGGTAACGAGTGAATTGATTAAGCACTGCAATGTCTGTTTATAATTATTATCTTAATAAACGCATGTTTTTCATTGAGAAAGGAGGAAGTATTTATACACACCTCTGTTTCACGGATATGTAATTAAAAGTCGTTTCACATGTACTGGTATCTGTACGACTCACAAAGTCTCGCTTTCAGTGTTGTTGTCGATCGTACTGTTTTTAAAAAAGGGCGCAGATAACGATTAAATGATCAGAGTGTGGGTTGGACAGCTATTGTAACCGTCGATGTTACTCGGATATCTTCTTTTGAAACAGAGTCTGTAATACTGATGTCGGTCAATTCCGGTATCGGAGAACTTTCGTTGGCTGAACTTGTTTCGTTGAAGATAATGACAAAATTTACTGTACAATATACATTAGGTATAATATGTATACCGAATATTCGAAAAAAATGCTACATGTGTTTTTGTTAAGTAACATTATTTGTTCAGTACATTAATACTGAAATTTCTATTTAAATTTACAGACGCAGTTTCTTGAAAAGGATCCATATTAGGATCGAAGCGTAGAAAGTTTAATCAAACTAGCAAAATTGCTTTTATTTTCTTTATTAGCCATCACAGTTTGACAAAGATTTATTCTTTTGCAAAATACACTTATTTTCAGTTTTATTAATCCAGCGCCAGAGCGTATTGATATTTTCAATTTATTTTCGATACATATTACATTTTTCCAAGTACAGTGGTGGGCGAAAGTATTGACACAGCGCAAAATTCAAATACAAAGGAATAAAAAAAGACGAAGACAATTTGCATTGGAATTTCGTAATAAAGGTATTGATTTTTGGAATAGAATTCTATTCTCAGACAAAAGCCGTGCTCGTATGTATAAGTTTCAACTAAGGCCAATTAGCGTGGAGGAAACGTAATACAGGGATGGGTGCAAAGAAAATGCAAGCTACAGTGGAACATGGAGTTGGCGGGATAAGTATTTGTAGACATGAGTGTATACATATTTTTATCTGGGCTAGAATTGGTTTTCCTTCGTGCAGAATTTAATAATGACATTCATTTAAATATTTTAAATGATAATCTAAAGAAAAGGATAGTTCTACAATGATCGATAAAAATATTTCACATATTTTAGAGACATCCTCCCAAACCCGTGACCCAATAGAAAACTTATGGAACGAATTAGAAAAATAAGTTAGAAGACACCATATTTCGAACAAATTGCAGTTAAAAGAAGCAATATTAAAAGAATGGAAGAAACCTGGAAATGAATTCACGATAAAACGTCAGAGACATGTTGAAATTTTACGAAACGTTGAAATTTTAATCTAACTACTAATTATAACTATTAATTATTACTTTCTGAATAATATTATCCAAGTGTAAAGTGATTATGACAAACACTTCTATTTATTACGAATTCTGTATTTTGTCTACATAGTTCTATTTTGGTGTGTATAAATAAATAAGTTCCTCGAAAATTAATTGTCTTGATTATATGCATTTATGACAGAAATGGGTAGGTGTAATTTAACATGTTCCACACTGATCCAATTTTTGGAGATTTTCCGTTCAGGCCGCGTGAGGCGTGTACGCACCACACTTTTACTAATTTACAATTAAATAAACTTCCATTTGACGTATGTCTTACAATTTTTCTATAGTATAAAACCTTACACAAAACATTAAAAATTATGAAGGAAAGAGTGTAGAGTAGACCTAACTAGATCTAAAGTAATAAATTGAATTTTTAAGGAATTATTTAATAAACACGTATGGCTTAAATGGAAAGTTCAGCGTGGAACGCGGACGCCCCATGCGGCGTGAAACGTTTTAAAACAGTAAAAAGATTACAAGAATGTAAAAATGCTGTTACATTACTTTCAAACTATAAAACATATTAAGAGAGTAGACACGTTTTTCCAGGGTTGCAAGGATGTGGGACGCGCGTTCTCATGTCTCGATAATACAAAAATGGGGTTTTCGGTAGTCAAAAACGCTAGATAAAAGAACGATCTAGGCTGATATCACCCCCAATAGTCCTATTTGTTCGTTTACGTGGCGTAATTTGCATTATTCGGAAGCGCACAACTGCGCATGTAGCCATTTTCATAGCTAAATACTCGATACTGCCGAATAATGCAAATTACACCTCATGAACGTAAAATCAACTAGTGAAAAATCCCATCTTTGTATTTTCGAGAAATGAGAACGCGCATCCCGTACCCTTGTTATTCTGGAAACGAGTCTACCGCCTTGAGAAAGAAAATAGATTCCTATTTCACTCCAGTTCGTGCGTTGCGATTCAGGTACAAATGTTTGTTTTGCATAAAGATCCGCTGTCTAGTGATTACATACACCGACAACGTACAAAGCGTGTCAGCGTTGTTAGGTGTTGAAGAGCAGTTCCGAGAAAAGCACGAGTTCCTATCGGAAGCCTTTTTAGCGAAACCGGTGAAAGAGAATTCGAAAATTCGAGAGACATGCGAGTTGTTGATCAAGTACGAGTGCTTAAGTAAGGTGACAAACAATTCATTAAAAGTATTGTTCACTCGAAATTTCTGCTAATCGCGTCCGGTTCGTCCATCGATTCGTAGCGAATCAACGAGGAAAATGCATTACGATGGGAACCGGATCGGCAAGTCAGGGGTTCGATAGAATCAATTTTGGAGCTGGCTGGCTGCACGGAATTTTTGAAACGGCGGACACGCCTCTGGTCGGCAAACGGTGTTGCTGATAAATAGCAACGGTGAATAGAAATTCGTAACAATTTTCCAGCAGCGCTTACAAAATGAAGAAAGTTACACGATCATCATTCGGGAACCGAAAACAATAATATTTGCACAAAGCCTCGCGGGGTAGTGTATATACAGGGTGTTAAGAAATGTTTGGTCTCGATAAGCATAGGCGTATTCTGCATTTTCGGATCGATGGAAATGTTTAAAAACAAGTTGCAGCAAAATTGTCCTTGACCTTGAATTTCAAGATCAAATTTTTTATTGTATTGTATTCTACGCATCATGAGGATAAAAGTGTCACAGGAACTATGGGTCAAACTGGACTTTAAATTGACGTTAAATTGCAACTTTTTTTACATTGTTAATTACAACTTTCTTTTACAGATTTCCATCGATCCGAAGATGTACGCCTATACTTGCCGAGACCAAACATTTCTTAACACCCTGTACGTACAAGCGGGTATTCGTGTCCGACCACGAGACGGTCCACTTTTTGTTCTCGCGTTCCTGAAAAACAATGATCCGGCCTAAGAACAACCGCGGATATTCAGCGGGAATCGTGCTGCTTCCGGACGGGTCAAGTGAAGCGCAAACATTCCTCCGGTGTGTCTGTTTCAACTCATTTTTCGTTCCAGTAACTTTCCTGACCCCTGAAATCTCTCGTTTGCGATTCACCGAACCAACGATCGCCCCTTACCGTTTCCATATTCTTTTTTTTGCGCCGCGTTTCTTTGTCCTTTCCCTCTTCCTTGAGTCCCATCCGTGCCCCTTCTTTCAGCGAACACGAAGCTAACCGCTCGAAACCGAATGTTTGTGAACGACACCGGCAGCGTTTACGGGCAACGTAAACCGTTGTAAATTGCGGAGGAAACAAGTGGACCCAGCGGTCTCGTTGTCGCTCGCAATCTCTTCTTAACGCAGCCTCGCGCAAACGATTTAAGCTACCGCGAGCTTAAGAGCTTGACCTCAAACGAGCATAACATGCCCCCGGGAATTACGCGAACATGATTTTACGAGCCGAAACAGCCTCAAGTATCACGATATCTCTCCATTGAGCTACGCTGATACACGAGACCCTTGCCGCTTCCCGTAGCAACAATATTACAGCGGACCGTTACTTACAATTAGTCGCGAATCGAGTTTCGTCTCGGATTACTTACCGTGGATCGTTCTTAATCGTGTCGTTATACCCACGTTTCATTTTAAAAAGTATCCTCCGGCGGAATAGTATTGATTTCTAGTGTCAAATTTCAACCCCTCGAGTATTATTATTACAGCTATAGGGATCGTTGTCGTGAATAATTTGATGCCGAATAAATTCTATACGGATTCTCTGGATTTGAGATCTATAATAATTACACACTGTAATGATACAGCGCGTATCAGAAGTTCAGACGCACCCTATTGTTTCAACAAAAACGTACCCTCTGATCAATCTTCGATTGATTTGCTTTTATCGAATGTTTCGAATACTTTGAAAAATTATGATTAGCATCGTAAGTGAAGAATTTTTAGTTAATTTTTTTTATAGAATGGGTTAGGCCCGTTATTTGTGCAACTGTAAAATTATCACGCCCCATCCTTGCTTCTTTAATCGATAGAACCATTCGCGTCACCAAACCTGACAAAGATACTTAACTCACAATAAATTTTCATATGTATATATCGATGCCCATCCTTGGTATTAAATTCACTGGAAAGAGCTTGGATGCTCAATAAAATACTTAAACAAAAAAGTTGTTGAAAATGCCGAACGGTATTTCATATTTAATGCACTCTTTATCATTACTATATTCATCCTGAAATGAAAATTATTATGGCATTCTCGGTTAAATGAATTGTATTGTAAAACATTAAAATTGTGCAAACTGGTACGAAGAATTTAATTTTATCTGTCATTTGGAGTTTCTATAAAGCAACGGTTTAACGCCCATATATCGACCGAGTGCAAAATTTTTGCTGTTGGCATCCAGATAAAAAATTGGCTGGTTTCAACGGATTACTTTGATTAAACAAAAATTGGAAATATGTCCATGTACCATTTCTGCACGATTCTGACACAGGCATTTTATAGTGGAATATATATAACAAAAATAAGTAAACACTAATATGATTGTAATATATGTATAATAACTCCATCTACCAAAAACTACACGACTATGTAACAGTGTAATACCGAGTCTATTCACAAGTTTTCAATAAGCACAGTACATATTGTTACTTTAATTACATTTTATTATTAAAATTTCGTGCATTGTGAAGCTCACAACGGAAGTGCAAAAATGTGATTTTTTGCTTGACTATGTTAGTTTCTTTGAAGTTTCATCAAATACGTGCTTTAAATATTATATTGTGTTGATTTTTTGTCGAGATTATTTTGTCCACAAGAGTATTTTATATTACTAGCACGGAATTGTAGATGAAAATAAGTGAATAAAGGGTGAAAAATGGGAATTAATCATGTAATCATGACAAATTGCTACATTTTTTGATAAAACACCAGTAGACATATTTGGAGTGTCAAGAGTAGAATCCCTAAATATAAAAAAGCAGAATTATTCATTTTTTAACAAAAATCAGAAGCATTTTATAACAGCCAAGAAAGGTCAACTGCTACCAGAATATTGTAAAAAATATATTGATAAAATAGATTTTATGTACTTGACAGCCGACATGGTTAGTGAGGTATTTTTTCATTTGATTTTGTTTGATCTTTATCCAGTATATTGATGTGTAAATATTTGTTCAACCGTTTGCAATCGGGATATTGAACACAACGATGAGTAGACTGCGGATTCTCGGGCAAAATAAAAAGTGTCTGCATGGATTGCAAGAGATACAGACGAAATGGAAAGTTCATTCTCTTCCTTTCGCCATTCCAATACAATGAAAATAATAGCAACTCGGCTATACATGCAACAGAAACTGATTTTCTGTATAAACTTAATTGTAAGACAACAATGTCATCGTATCTAAACATTAGTTGTTGCTAATAGAAGTAAACTTACAGGGATTTAAGTATTCCCAATCTGAACTTAAAATGTGTTTTGATTATCGATCGTAAGATTGTTAATAACAAGATGTATCGACCACGAATCGATCGGAGAATAAATTAAAGCAATTTTGAATCTCTCTTCCTTTCGTTTAGCGACGATATACAGGATGTGTAGTTGGTTTGCGCGAGATCATCAATAAATTTTGAATTTCCAAGGTTAAAATAATGCATTGGACACGTAATATGTAATTCGAGTTAAAGTAAGTTTTACTTCAAAACATAGATGGCTCGTAGCGGAAGAAAAGGACATAAGCAAAATTGTTGTCTTGCAGAGGTTCGACTGTATTTAAAAAAAAGTAATGCACGTATTGTTCGTCTATAGAGAAACTAGTAAAATTCTCTCGGCTATGCAGGTTCAGCAGCAGAATGCCGGGTTTCACACTGTTGCTCGCCACAGTGCTGCGGGAAATAAAGTATCCGGCGGCGGCGTAGCGTTGCGGTAAGTTTCATGGGATAACTAACCATTAAATCAGCGCGGAGTCTCGTGATTCCGTGGGCGAATGCGGATTAAATTTCGACCTGGAACTGTCTTCCGGTGTACGGAAATGAAACTCTTCTTTCGAGGAGAGCGCGCGAGATTTTCCGAGCGGGACGTTCGCCTGGAAGTTTTACGCTCGTCTATTGTGCGAGCACTGCGAACACCTCGGCCGTGATTCGTCGTAAAGGCTGACCCAGTTTTTGGGACTGTTCGACGAGTTATTACAGATTCCTTCGCCGAAAAGGGAAGAGGCGAGAAGGGGTCGCCGCGCGAAGGATAACGCTGGGGCAGTGCGCAGCTGCGCGTCGTAATATCTTGATTCCGATACGTTGTCACGAGCTGCCGCGGCGGAAAACAAGTTTACGGGGTCGTCGGTACGTGTATAGGTGGTTTTGTCGGGGCTGATGTAACCCCTTCGTTTTACGAGCTTTCAGCGGAACGAGTAACTCGATGCATCGGCCGATACGCATCAAGGAAAACCTATATCCTCGGCTGATTCACTAGTAAAAATCGAATGGTGACGCGCGACGGCTCGAGAACGGGCGAATACGGACGCAATACATCCGCATAGACGTTGAACTTCGTAACGTAGCTGTAATAAAACCTGTAAATTTTCAGTCGCGTGCGATCTCGCGGGACAACGTTACAGTTTCACTGTCTTCGATCGTGGATATTGTAAAGCATAGATATCCTGTATCCGTTAACCGAACATCGAGATTTCCTAAGACACGGCGAATCCACTCTGTATAGGATGTTATGATATTATTGTATAAAACCGTTACAACGTGATTCTACAATACATCTTCAGGATCGGCGAAAATATGCTAAGAAAGTTTTGCGTAAAAACTGACCTTGACCGACTTTTACAAGGTAAAATTTTTTTAATTGGTTTTCTACTTATCGAGAGAAATAAGAGTAGAAAAAAGACCGGTATCTCGATAATTGTCGTCATAATACAAACAACGTGTGTATTACAACATAATCTATAATAATATCTTGATAGCCTGTACAGTGGACAAAATTTCTATGTGAACATTATGATTTTCTTTGTTACGAGTCAAGGTTTCGACAGCAGGCGGAAACCGAGGGGAGTTTAGGTTTTAAGAGAAAAGGTTGTGTACAGATATTTCTTTCGCCACCGATGTTTCTTTCGCCACCGGGTTGCCACTGTTAAATAGGCTTGTGCGACAACCCGAAATCTCGGGAAACCCGACGCTCGGGTCGGGAATTTTCGGTCAAGAATAGTCGGGTACCAGAAAATGAGATACGTTTCGGGACCCGAAAGTATCCGGCTGCCTATGTCTCTTCGGGACTCCGACGCTTTCCGCGCTATGCGCCGTCTCTTTTTCTTGACATCCGCTCTCCCTTTAGATATCTCGATACTCGGTACATTCGTAATACGAACTTTGTGTCGATTCGTGTGTAGTCCGAAATCTTCGGGGTCCCGAAGAGACATAGGCAGCCGATTACTTTCGGGACCCGAAACGTGTCTCACTTTCGGGAACCCGACTATTCTCGACCAAAAATTCCCGACCCGACCCGAGCGTTTCCCAAGATTTCGGGTTGACAGAGACGAAACAACGGTCCACTACGGATGCGTGGGGGATAACGTCGTAGAAGGGGAAGGTAAAGTAGGGGGACACAAGTCTTAATCTGGCGACTCTGCTTCTGAAATTGTTCGCTCGTCACTGTTTAGTGCCAGAACGAGAGGGTATGTCGTATTCTACCCGTCCCCAACGAAAGATAGCGCTGCTCGGCCGACCACTTTGTTGTTTGCCGCCACATTAAAGCCTTTCGCGCATTCTCTGTGTTCACTTTCGGCCCACTCGAGAACATAGTATAAAGCCAGTACCCTGGTCCGAAATACGTCGGAAGCCGTCCTGAACTATCGACTTACAGCGGGACAAAACTGTATATCTGAAACTTCACTCGAATGTCTCTAAAATTCTTAACGAGTTCGGAAAATATTTCAAACAAAAGTTGTATGGTTTCGAGGGCGACATAATTCTATGTTAATGGTTTTGTTTTGTAGGTGAAGGATTAAAGGACATATGAAGGTCATTTTTATTTTCTTCTTCTCCAGTCGTCCATCATCATTTCCTAGCCATCCATTACTCGTTAATTTACTACTCATTAAAATTTTTTTCATTCATTAAAATTTTTTTATTGAAAACAGTTCTTATAGAAACTTTGTCCACTGCACATCCACTCTATTACAAGAAATATAAGTTAAGTGGATAATGAAATTGTCATTAATAATGGTCGCGTTTATACTCCCTTATTACTTTCTTATGGGACGTTTCAAGAGTTGTCTGAGGCTTCTGTTCGTCAAGCTTATAAATAATTCACGTCTGAACAGCATTAACAGCAACAGCTTTTCTGTATGTTGATACTCGTTCCCCACTCATGGGCTTTCACTTTTTATACATACATATGTACAGGATGTATAAAATATAATAGTCATCCATCCTAGGGGTGAATCTTTGTCCTTACCATATTTTATGTATCTTTAGAAACAACAAAGATATTTGAGGTGCAAACTTTAGGTGACTCACCCTGTATATATTGAAATTGTCTACAGAAATTAAGAAAACACGGAGACATAATTTATTAGAAAGTAGAAAATAAACAAAAACAACATGCTAGTTGGATACGCGTTGATGCTTACCGTTACTACTTGGCGTTCATTAAAGCGCGTCGTTATTGCCGCAAGCATTTAAAATAAACTAAAGTATCAAGGGAATATTTAAGAGCGCCGCTTTTTTTTAAAGGAGGGCTTAAAACATTTCCGAATGTGAAGGTAATAAAGTGACCGGATCAAGGTGCCGCGTTCATTTAGGAAACGTTCGGCCGTGTTTTCTTCCGGTTTGACCTGGTCGTGGGCTGGAAAAAACGAAGTGACGGGGCAGCGAGAGGGGGAGGGGTTAAGAGAGAAGAGGGAAAAGAAGAGAACGAAGCTTACTACCGGCGATAATGTAAAAATGAGAAAGCGGTCCCAGCCAGATATACGAGGGACGAAATGCTTTCTACTTGTATTCCGTGTGGCTTCCGCTAAAAACGAAAGCGACAGCACGGAGCTGCGGGTTTAATGACGTGAAATGCATTTTCCAGCCAACCAGTTTAAAATGAAAGGCAAAAACGGACTAAAACGCCTGGCCCCAGGCTTTCTAATTAAAATCAGTTTAAGCGGAACGTACGGCCGCGCGTACAGTACAATCGTTTTTCTTTTTTTTTTTTTGGGTACGCCGTTACTGTCGACCCGCGAACTCTTCTCTCGTGGACAACTTTGTTTTCAATCCTGGAACTTTATTATGGGCGTCTTTTTAGTGCCCGAGAAACGAACAATCAACGGTCTCCGCGATTTCTATTTTAAATGGTTGCTTGCTTGCTTGTTCTAACCTGAGTGCTGGACACCTCACGGAACAACTGTTTCCAAACTTCCTGCCGAGAATGCATAGTGCAATTCTACAGGGAATAATTTAGCATGAAAAATATGTTAGATGTGTGGAATAATATTTCTTTGCACGAGATTTCGTTTTCGAGAACATTCTTTAAATTCATGGAGTGTTTATGAAAGTAATGTCAGAGAGCGAAAAGGTTTACATATTTTAACACAGGTCTGGGCAACATGCTGCTCGCGAGCCGCAAACGATTCCTCTCTTTACTCCTGCCCCCCCTCTCCACCCCATTAAACTCCTATGGATCACAGTCGTCAGATTGTTTCCGCACTCTACCTTCTACTTCTATGACGTTTACCGTACGCTTCGTGCATGTACCCAGTACTGAAAAAGAGAGGGTGTACAGGATTTAAGGTCGTGGAAGGGTTGAGTTTAAAGAACGGCATCAGCGCTTTTAGTTCAATGTCAAAGTCACTAATCAATTGCCCACTTTATTAAAAACCCAAATCGCAGGAACCCGTCACCACTTATAATTAACTTAGAACTAAGGAAAATCGAGAATTGAAGCACGAGCGAACCTAGCGTCCAGCGTAGGCTGGACACTAGAAGGTCTGAGAAGCGCAGAGACCTTTTGAGCGCGGTGCAGCTCAAGTGAAGCTGCAGTTTTTCGCAAAGAAAAGATAGACGGCCAGAGAAGCGCAATGGCCTATTTAACCGGCCAAGCAAAGCGGGAGTGCGTACGGTGAAGTGTCGACAGCTACTGACTTTTCGGCAGTCAGCTGTGTTCGAAGAGTCAGAACGGCAAGGGGAGAGGTGTTATGGTTTTGGTAACCCCGGCACCTCTCTCTCCCCTGGCCTATAATGCTCTCTCCCCTGGCCTATTTTCTCATCATTTCGTGCTCCCTCTCATCTGATGATTCTGCTGTGGAGTGTAGGAGGTCAGGGAAATCAGGGGGAGTGTATACATATAGGCAGAATTGTGGACAAATTTTTATTTAAGTAATAAATAATAAATGTATGTATGATTGTAATTACAAATATCAACTAAACTTTTTATTAATGCGAATAATAAATAAGAATGCGAATAATAACTTAAATTGTATTTGTAAATAACAATGAACTTTATTATTTTTAATAATCTATTTAGACTTGCACAAATAATAAATAATTATTTTTGCTGTTTATTTGTATGTCCAAATAACAAATCATTTGTTATTTAAATTTTTATTTAAGCCACCATTCTGCTTATGAAGATTTGCACTTTGCAATTTCAATGACGCACTTCGATAAAAAGCTGCATTGCAAGTGATGAAGCCTGTTAAATCATGCAAAACTTTGCTACCTTTTATGTCTATCTTCACTAACACGTTCTCCACCACCGTCACACGTATGGAACGTTCATAATCTCGTAAGTGAATCGAAGGTAATCAAATTAATTTTATATGTAATTAGTGTTTAATGATAATGAGTGTTGTCACCAGCGGCGACTTGTTCGCTGAAAAGGTGTTTTTCTCATTTATCCTTACTTTTGCATAAATTATTAGCGCCCAATTTGACTTATTTAACGACCTTAGCATCTTAGCTGTTAGCTCAGGCTTAATCCCTAGCACGAGCTACCCCAACAAATTGGGGTTGGATGCACAAATTGTGTCGAGGTAAGATTTCATGCTGAACTAAATATTACATTTTGCTTAATCCAATAAACAATGCATATGTATAGTACACTTTCCGAATTTTCCTAAGAAAATCGAACAGAGGTACTTACTTGGAAGGATGATGATCTTCGATCAGTAGCAAAATTTCTTAACAACATATTGTTTTGTTTGTTTACGTTCTATTTTATTTTGCCTTATTTTGTTTTCATTTACTATCATTTTTATTACGTACAGAAACAATTGTTTTTCCAAGTTACCATTTTAGTTTTGTTAATTTAATTATGTTGTCTTCATAGTGTATGATTTCAATAACAAATGCAATCGGTTAATTTGATAAAAATATAAATATTCATTATTTTTATGCATTCGATAGAAACAGTGTTGAGAAAACGTTATTCAGAATAATGAATAAATTAACTTATTTGTTATTCGTGAACAAGACCAATTTATATATTCATTATTCATAAATTCATTACAATTGTTAGAGGAAGAAAGAAATTCTTGTACGGTTGCTGTGTCTTCTAATTAACGACGAAATTTTTAGTTTGCATGAAGATCCGCAGATTACTTATTTTATGGAGACCACATTAGCGTAGATGTAACTGCAATTAAAAAGTAGCGAATGAAAAATGACACTCTCCAAAATGAATGACGAATAACTCGAATGATACATGATTGAGTAACGAATAATAATGTATTCCTGGCCTTTATTGCAATAAAAATTTATTCTAATAATTCTAATATTGAATAAAAAAACCCTTGGCATGTTCTCTCGAATGACTTTAAGTCAGTAAAAGTTTATCGTTCGTAACGTTAACTAGAAAACTTGATTGATGTATCACCATAGGATAAATTGTCCCTTATATTGTCTTCTTTTTGAATTTATAAATTCGGTCCGTGACGCCCCCTAATCTTTTTCCTTTTCGTGTGGTAAATACATGTACAAAATTCGGGCTTAATTAAACAACTCTAAACCCTGCCTCAAGAGGCTCAAAATTACGAATTAAACTGCGCTCTGGAAAATGTTTTTTTAACACTTTACCAGCGGAAGTAGGATCTTCAATACTTCTGCTGTACCAAAAGGAATCATAGAAATTTTCTTTCACATTGCATTCATGCACATTACATGACGTTATTGCGAGTTACTTGTTAGTTTACAATGAAAATTGCTGTGGAAGTTTTCATTAGAAAGTGTTTGACCACGTACCATATATTTTTCAAAATTATGAAATAAACGACCCGACCCAAACCCGAGATTTCGGGTTCTCACACAAGCCTGCGGGGCATGTGTGTAACCACAAGTATGATAGAATTATAGTTGAAATTATCTATTATCGATATCTTATCGATAACTTACTTATAGTGAACCCGCGAGTAGGCCATAGAAATTAACCGAATTGATCATCGCACTCGTTACGGACAAGCGATCGAAGACGGATACCAATGGCGAGCCCATTCGTTTCAGAATTTAGCGTAAAACGATCCGCGGACTGCGCGGTATTACGGCTGAAGTGAGGGCGGCGAAGCGATCTTAAGGGTAGAGCTTCCTCGGGACAGCCATAATTTAAAGGGCGAACGTATGCATCAGCCGTGTCCCGGCAAGAGATTCGCCGGTTATAAATCAGGGACTTCTGTGAGCGTCGTTTTTCGAAATCTCCTCTCGTGGAATATATTTTTTCGACGAGCACCATCTTCTCCGATCGAGTAAGACGATCGGGAGGACAAGTGGCTAGAAATTCTTCTGACCTCTTGAACTTTATCGTCGCGATAACCTTTTTCCACCTTCGGCTGATGGAAACACTGAATCAGTATGATCGGATATCGCATGGTACGTTGGATTCACTTGGTTACTTCTCTACTCCTATTTCTCTTCTATTTTCACCGTAAAAGCACGTTTCCTCCTCCCTCGGTTTGCGTGCGCCTCTTTCTTCTCTCTGTCCCTTTTACCTTTCCCCTGTCAGTTACTCTGCCGGTTGCGCAGTCCTCTTTATCCCTTCGTCCTGTCATCGATCGCAATATCGTGGAAAAAGTCAAGTGAAACGCGACCGGTCGCCTTTGCTTTATTCGCAACAGCTGGCGAAGAGAAGCCGGAGAAGAAGAGTCGGGAGAAAAAACGGTACAGTCTTCTTCTTTCGCCGACCAAGTTGGGTTCATTCCGTTAATTGATCACCGGTGATATCAGTACAAACCCATCTCTCGGTCCGTAAATTAATCCCAGCAACTTTTTCCGCAGCCATCGCCGCAGTCTTACCATTCGCCTGTCGTATTCCGTCGATCTTTCTTTCTCTCTCTCTCTCTCTCTCTCTCTCTCTCTCTCTCTCGCTCGTGCTCTCCTTTTATCGGTTCCCGGGCGCTTCATAGATCGATCCTTGAGAAGTTTCGGCAGCCACGAGCTACTGATCAGGGCGGAAGTAAAACTGGATTTTCACCAGGATAAACTTCCAGAAGTTCGTGATCGAATATTGTTTCTTTGCGAGCCCAGTTATTTCCTTGGCCGTTGTTAATTAATTGCTTCGATAAATTGAAGCCGCGGGACAAAAAAGAGGGGTGGGGGAAACGTCGATACCGGGTCGCGATAGTGGTGGAGATTCACCGATAAGATGGAGAGTTTCATTGGCAGAACGTTTCGAGGGATAAAGTATATCTCGGGCATCGGTACTCGTGGATGCTCGCGCCGGACGTCCCAGAAGACGTCCGCATCGCCGCGCCGCTTCTCCTTAAACCCTTTCGATCGGACGGAGGTATGCTTCCACGCACGGCCGACGCACGAAATTGTCCATGTCCATACAGGGTGTCCCAAAATTCGTGTACTTCCCGGAAATGGCAGGTTCCTTGGGTCATTTTGAAGCGACATTTTCCTTTAGTAAAATGACGCCAGCGGCTTTGTTTAGGAGTTATTAACAAAAAACACAGACCAATCAGAGCGCGGCTACAGAAGATTGATTCTGGCTCGGCCAATGACGCCGCCACGCTAAGCGGGACCTGTCGCTGAGTCGGACTCCGTTTCTTCTAGCCGCGCTCTGATTGGTCTGTGTTTTTTGTTAATAACTCCTAAACAAACCCGCTGGCGTCATTTTTGTAAAGGAAAATGTCGCTTCAAATGACCCAAGGAACCTCCCATTTCCGGGAAGTACACGAATTTTGGGACACCCTGTATATAACGTGTTGTATAAATAGAAATCGTAATGTTTCCCGGTTTGATTTTCGCTATTATGTATTTACAGAATAGAATGAAGATTAAAACGATGATATTACTACCTTATATGTAGTAACAAGATGTATTAATGATCTCGGCGCAAAGGTTCGATCGGAAAATTAATTAAAGCAATTCTTTCATAAAGCAGGTTGGTAATTTTATTACTGTATTTTGAATTCTGTATTTAAAGTCGTTGTTCAGTACATTAATACTGAAATTTCTATTTAAATCTACAGATCGAAACGTAGAAAGTTTAATCAAACTAGCAAAATTGCTTTAATTTTATTTTCGATCGAACCTTTACGCCGAGATCATCAATACATCTTGTTATTAACAATATTACGATTGATAATCAAAACACGCTTGTATGTAGTGATTCAGTTTTGTGTAGTAAATTTTGGAGCATCATATTTCGACATCACGATTGCGTTTTAGCTTTATACCCATAAACAAAGTCAAGTTATATACATGATAATCAAAACATTACTCTGCAATCTATGAAAAATATGATAAAAAACAGATTCGTTGAGGACTTACTAACGAAAAACATTATTATTATTATTTGGCTCGACCAATACAAACGCCACGATAAGCACTATAGCCGTGTTTTTCATTAATAACTCCTTAACAAAGTCGCGGAAAACATTTCTCCTAAGAAAAGAGTTACTTCAAATAACCCCAGGTATTGACCCTTTCGAGGAAATACAACGTTTTTGAGAGACCCTGTATAAAGTTAGATAATAGAAGTTTGAAAGAGTCTACTAATTGACTTAAATGATTTCAGCTAATTATTCGGAAAGTACCACTATTCACCTGATTTAAATTAATATATGGATTAGATACGTGAACTAGACCTTGTAGGAGAAAGAGTACCTACTAAAAAATTTACTAAATTTTTTATTCATCTTCTGAAGCAAAAGGATTATAAATTACATCATATTTATAATTGTAAGAAGATTAATATTTGTCAAAACATTGCCTCGTAAAACTTTTGCATCAAGGATGGAATAAATAGCACCAGAATATAAAGTTAGCGAACATCCTGTCACAGTGCCATTACGTGCCGTGTCGAAATGTCATTAATACGTTGAGTACCACATCAATGCTCGTAAAAGTCACACAAATCAAGTGATAAAATAAAAACGGCCTATTTAATACGACAAGGATAAAAAAGACAAAGTTTATCATGGTACTCATTTTTGTAACATTCTCAGAACTCGTAGGTCCTTATAAAATTTCATGTACCTAATAAATTGTAGTAAAAATTTTCAAATTAAATCGACGCGGCACTTAAACTGTTAACAATCATAGGGAAAGCAAGAAATCTAGTTTTGGTCAATAGATTATGACCACAAAGTTACATAAATATGGATGAATTATTCTCGCGATAACGTAGAAGCGACTTTTTCGTAAAATTGTGCAACTTTGACGAATTTCCTCAAGGTTAAAAACAGTTCGTACCGTAATCTCCCTATTCTTCTCATATTCTGTAAAGATTCATCTTTCATTTAAAAGAAACTCATCGCTCTACCTCATTTCTATCGAAAGTTATTTCTGTTTGAATCGAGTAAAGTCAGTTTTCCCCATTATGCGCCGCGCCGAAATTCGAGCACTTTTCTTCTTGTGTCTTTGATTATCGGCGGAAGAGAACGTCCCGGTTGAAGAGTGCGCTCGAATCAAGCAACGAAAACAGGTGGAAATTCAAGCGACACAATTAAGATCGATTGACCAATCGTCGGGCCCTCGATGGCGATACAGTTGTAATTCTGAATCGGTGCCGTCGCGGCTCGGCGCGGCGCGGCGTTTCTCCTCTCGGCGATCGGTCGATCGGTTCATTTTCTTGAGTGCTCCACTTCTCGAAATCGTCTGGGTAGCATTATCGGGGAAACAAGAGCCTCGGGATAGGGGGGACGTGCGCGACGGAATGTAATCCCGGAATGAGAGCATCGAAATATAATAAATAACCCAGGGACACACTGTATCACGATCATTTCGCGATGAAACGACGGAACATAAAACTACGGGGGTTGCTGACGGTGACGGTATACGGGCCGGGTGTCGGCAGAAAGCTTTACTGCCAGAATTATTACCGGGGCCCGGTTTATTCGTCGATTCATCTAGCGCAACGCCGTACCAGGATAATGCGCGTACGATCTTAATTAACGCGTAAATAGGCCCTTAAATCTTGGCCCGATACCCTGGCAACCGGATATTTGTATTTCAATCTCTCTCCCGTTTCGTTCGACATCTATCGCGCAGCCGGGGACTGGTTCTTTCTTTTTCCTGTCCAGCGGGTGCGCCGATTCACGGTTTCTAGAAAAACGGGGGAGCTTTACTGCCAGCCGTAAATTATCTGTATCGCGTTCTATCGTTTATTTCGCGCGCAATTGCCCTCGTAACCACCGAGACGATATCGCAGGGCAAGGTGACGCGTGACGTCCGATTAAATCGAATCGGCGAGCACCAGATTAAGCCGCGAATTAATCGCTCGAACGCCGCGTTCGTGGCGCAGCAAAATGGAATCATTTTTTAGCATCGTTCCCGTGGGAACCGTGTCACACCTGCGATCCACCGGAAACATTTTCTCCCGCGGATAATGCTTTTGTCGTGTCAGGAACACCCGGAAGGGCGGGAAAACAAGTTCTCGCGCTCAAAACGAAAATTTTTTACAATGTTACCGAAAATTGATACCCACCCCTGTGCAACTGTATTCCCCGGATAATATTGAGTACACTGTCATCAAGGAATTCTGAACGATGAACAGAAATTCACCAATTTTTGTGAATGTATTTGGACGTAACGCGTGGAACCATTTTCTTCGAAATTATTAAGTAAATTTTACTACAATATTAGAGGAATTGAAAAATGTTTTTTCTCGAATTCAAACGGGTCGTTGAGTTGAATAAAACAACACAGTCGGTATATATGTAATATCTTTTTTTTACATCTGAAATTGGGGGTTGTCGGAATTAATAAACCAAATTAGTTTTTCTGTAAATAAGAGAAACGACAATTAAAGTCAATTAACGTCTCTCCTTCACAACTCTGCCTTAATCACCGATATTATTTATAACTACAATTATCTTTATCTTAGCACGTGCTCTCTATCTTTCACAACCTAACTGTCGATCCATTTAATGTTTGATGGGACATCTAGCAAGTGTCATAGAAGCGCGCTTTTAAAGAGAGTATATTCTCTTTACACACATACCTACATATATTCTTTTAGCGTATATGAACACGTCTTGACAGCAATCAGCGAATAATTTCACCCTAAATTGTGTCGCTAGAATTTCCACCTACCGAGAATAGTTTCGATCCTCCGCACAGGTGCGGGAATTCGCCGGCTATTCAAATTCAGGGTAAACGATATCGCAATTCCGAAATCGGAAGTCGTAAAGAGTTCGGTGGCTTTTGTGTAGTTGCGATGGGCCGGGCAAATGTTTCGATCGTCCATTTACATCGCAAAGTGGACTTCTGACCGCCATTTTCTCGACATTGTCCCCGGCGCTCGTCACACATGCGCCAATTGGAAAGCCACGCAAACAACCCTCCCGTGTCCTCCCTCGGTTCGTTGGACCTCGGGTGCCTTCTGCACGCGAAATTTTTTCGCTATTAATTCCGGCGTCCTGTTGGTATGCGGTTAAAAGGATGAGTATGAAATCGTGGGGCGGGGAAGGGGGCAGGACACGGAGACCCTGCGAGCGATGCAAAGGGGACACAGCGGCGATTGCGGTCCGTTCGCATTGTGCGGTGTCCTGGGTACTTCTGACAGCAGGCCTTTGAAATTCATAACGCTTTTCCAATATTCGTGGTATGACGAACCGCAACCAGAATAGTCCCCCCTCCTACACGGTCCCTTGCTCCTTCCTCGTACCCTCGGCCAACCGCCGGGAAGCTGGCCGTCTTTCTAAAGAGACGACAAATTAGACGGCAATTTGCACCTTCACGATCCTGCTTGCGGTCGGATGTCGGAGGACGCCGAGGATTTCCAATTCGTGCTGGCATTGAACGCTCTGATTATGGGATTCCCTCTTTCGAACAGCCAGAACACGTTCTATTTCTAACCAACTCCAGATCGCGTTCGATCCTCGAGGTAGTTATTGTCGATGCATGCGAACTGCTTCGGGGAATTTAGCTATAACAGGAATTGAAGCATACCGAAATGGCGACCTTCATCTCTTCGAATCAACCTGAAATGCTAGCAGCATTTCATTTTGCCGGAACTATCTGATTATAGCTTCGCCATTTATTTCGTATAATGCTGCAGTAATTATATTTTACAAAATATTAGTATTCACGATCATCTTCAACCATACATACTTATGGACTCTCCGTATCTAGATATTAACATGTACATAATATTGTGTGATATTAATTATATAATAAGATATTACAATTAATCGAAGGCATCTATATATTGTAACCGGTCAATTTTTGGCTCGAAGAGTCATGTGAAAGTTAATGTTGCGGAATGCGCGAGCTGCGCTACGGCGGTTGTTGTAGAGCAGGGGAGAGTTTAGCTCGGTCTAATTCTTTTAGTTCTAAGCTTATTATAAGTGGTGTCGGGTTCTTCTTCATTGTTATTAATTGTTCGGGTTTTTAGTGCTTAAGTTTAAGTTAAGTTTCACAATAAATTGACTATCGATTGACTCGCTAAAACTGTTGTCTCTTAAACTAATTTAATCCTACCACAAAAAAAACATCAAAATGATAATGACATTTTCATCTTTTATTTAAACGTTCAATAACGTTTTATATACTTTCTAATTTCATTACCACTAGCCTATTTGGTTATTTAAGGTATAAGTGAAATTTGTAAATAATGAAAACTATTTTGAGAGTATTTCTCAAAGACCGATTTGATTAAAAAGCGATTATCCAAAGAACTGTAAAGAGACTTTAAAATGAGTTGGACTCGAAGGTGCAGAATATGAAAACAAGTAATATATCCCTTCGAAAAGTACTATTACTTCTTCTTTCGGAGGTTCACGTTCGAAGCTATCATCATCTGCTAACAAGAGTAACGGAACTATCCCCGGCGTTATGACGTAGTTACGAGCATTTCGATTAATCTCCGATAGGTCCCAGTTTTTCTTCATATCCATCCTCGTCATCCCGTCTGCTTGGTATGATTATAAGGCTGCCTCGGCAACGACGCTTCAATTAATCTGCATAGACTTCTGAATGCCAGGGAACGATCGCAGACCATTGAAATCACCTTCAGTTGTCTCTCGGCTAGGGATTAATCCAGCAAAGTGACACAACACACTAGAACAGACTTGAATGTCCACTTTTTTCTGCTGATTACAGGCGGAAGACAATTTCCTCTCGATTTTTCGTAGCACGTCTTTCCACAGCAAGAGTCGGAAGTCTAGTTGTTTCAGAATTAAATACCGGTTCGTCGCTCCAATTATTCAACTATCATTTGGATAACGTATTCAATTTGTTTGATTTAATTGGTGCGGATATGGGTCTTGTTCAATTTCATCCTGCAATTTGACTTTTTCTCTAGTTATCCCTTCACGATTCGTTGACTCTGAAAGGATGCATGAGACCGCAATGGAGGCGCCAAGATTTACCGACTTCACCGCGTATTCCCATGGGGCCATGTCCCCATTAGTCCCAACCCATCCGTCATATCAATCAAAACGACCCCTGTCTTCGTGCTTTAAATGGACCCTCGGCAAAAAAATCTACTTTTCTCCCGTGGGTCAGGCTAACATTTCTGAACCATTGATCTCTCGCTAACAATTCCCTACACAGGCATTAAGGAAGATGTCTGCAATAACATGATTATCAAAAATATCACCGTTATCTCGGAAATTACAGAAAACTCTGCCAGAGCAGACGTGTATTTTCTGCAAGAATACATGAGGCCTCTAAAGATAATACCGTTCGCGAAACAAAAGTAACGACTCCTTTGTCACCTAAATATGTTATATTCATCGTTTTACATTCCATGATTTTTCCTCTTGATCAGCGGAGCTGTTTCTTTCGTTATTTCCTGTCACGTTCATTATTTATTTCTATTGAAGGTACACACCATCCGCATCCTGACGCGAACCAACTCCAAATCGGTGATGTCATAGCTTTTCGTATTCCCCTTGATGACATTAATAAATATGTATCTAGTGTTTATAAAGTACGTTCCACCTATGAAACTTATTTTCACTTTGTCAACGTCAAGGTCATTGGTCTTTTGAATAATTCTATACCATCTGAACTATCTTAATCAATTTTGAAGTATTCGTCGGAGTCGGTACGAAGCTCAGACGTCGTAACTGGACACAAAGGTGGCAATTCCGGAGCGGAAAGCGAGGCGATATTGTAATACGAGCTGAAATAGTAATCTCGAAGATCTTTAAGAAGACGGATCCACATAGCGGAAGGCCGAGGGCAACGAGGAGCATCGGGAGAATCATATCATTTAAGTGATATCTCGTCGCGTCGCGACCTCGAACTTTCACCCTCGAGTCTTTCGAGGAGAGCGCGGAAGTTCGCCGAGTGGCAACGCGACTGAAAAGAAGCGAGAAAGGCGGACGGTGAGGAGGCGCAAGGAGCAGAGAGACCCCGAGTGACTTACGAGGCTGGAGCCACCGCCGCTCCAGGGTGGTAGGCGGCGTTGTTTACCCTTTATTTATGACGAAAGTTTACCCAGATTTCGCGAATGCGCGGTCCCCGGGTCGGTTAAGCTGCGGAGGCTCGGTCACAGTAGTTGAACAAAGAGGGATGGAGGGTTTGTCGGCGGGGTATGGAGGGCGCTGGCACCCGGGGGTAACGGAAGGGGTGCGGGTGGCAGAAGCTCAGCCGTGCAGTCATTTGTTAATGTCATCCCAACGTGCCCCTCCCCCCTCTCTGCCTGCACCTCGGCAACCCTCTTCATCCCCGTTAACGGAGCCAACCCTGTCCTACGGCCGATGTTACCCGTCTCATACGCGATAATAAGCGGGCTAGTTAGTGCAGTCTGTAGAGCCGTGCCAACGAGCCTAACGATTCTTTTATTTTCCTTTTTCTCCTTTCTCTTCTCCTCCTGCCTCTCCCCCCACCCCCTCATCCGCGCCACTCGTCTTGGAGAAAGTGCGTCGTGTTCGAGGGCGACTTTTCGTGGAACGAGAAAACGGTGAATTTAAACGTCTTAAAAATGTACTTGGCCCCGAGATGAAGT
The DNA here is from genome assembly GCA_028455595.1 of Lasioglossum vierecki. Lineage (NCBI taxonomy): Eukaryota > Metazoa > Arthropoda > Insecta > Hymenoptera > Halictidae > Lasioglossum > Lasioglossum vierecki. The sequence goes on from CM052335.1 coordinate 9,051,271, forward strand.
TCTAAAGAGCTGGAAAGTTAAGGATTCTCATCCCGTTACTGTTTTAATTATACAGCAGCGTTTGTTCGAATCGTTGCTGGTGGAATGCACACGCTCGTTCCGGTTTTCTTACATCAAATAGGTTATTTATAAAAGTGCCAACTAAACGGATCCCGACCCGACCCGAGCCCGAAATTTCGGGTACCCGCACACCTCTAGTCAGTTACTCAACATTTTAATACCATTGATTAACACAAGTATAGTACGAGGTATTATATTAATACTTGTATAGCTACGTATACAATGAAAAAGAATTATATGACATGGGATTATTCAAGGACGGAAGAAATATTTAATTTTCGAGTTGAAATAGGTTTGAGTGCAACGTGTTACAGGTTGAAAATAATATACCAGTATCTTTACATTGTTCTAATGTTTTCACTGTCTCAAATTACACCTACCCGTTTTTGTCATGAATGCACATAATTCGCTGTCTACGTACGAGTCAAAAAACGACGTCGATGATTTCAACGTGTCGGTAAATAAAGATTGTCGATGAGCGCGGTGACGGTGAAATGGTTCTTGACGATTTAAAGGTAACCGGCACGACGTCCCACCGGCTTAGGGAGCGGGGACAGTGGATTGGTTACCGCTTTCGTTGCGCAGCCCTTCCACACTCAATTTCGGTCCTGTTTCATGCAAGGAGCGAGGTTCTACTGTACTGTACTTCGCGTCGCGCGATATGGGACGAGCGCGTCTACAGTTCGCACCCGCGTCACACGACCAACTACGCCGGGGGAAATTTACGAACCTGAGAGGGGAATGTCGGCGGAATAAAATTTAATATTAGAGAGCTCGGCATCTGGGCCGATCCATTTAATCCCGCGGAGGCAGTGTAGCGACCGTAAACAGTCTGCGCAGCGGACGAGAAACTTTCCGGCCCAAGTTGCGACAGCTCGGCGCGGAAGCGGTTGAGGAAGAAAAATCTCCTTTAATATTTACGCCGATATCGGTTAAATAGCATTGTTTGCGCAGTCCACCGAGCCTCGATAAAGACTATTCGAGCAAGGGGGGAGGCAGCGAAAACCTTCTCGCTGAAACGGAAAATAGAAACAAAAGCGTCCCCTTGGTATCGTTTTAGCGAAAGAATTGAAGCAGCCGAGGTTGGATTAACTGCGAGAAACAAAATTTCCTACGGAACTATAACTACCGTGGTTGAACAACACGGCGAGCGTTGAGCGTACAGTTACGGGAAGAAAAGGATCTTTGA
>CM052335.1:9052619-9156086 GCA_028455595.1 Lasioglossum vierecki
ATATACTGCGGATCTTCATGCAAAATAAAAATCGTTTGTGTCAATAGAAAAAAAACAGACGATATATGACGATTACTTATTCTCTTGAATGATTTTAATGAATTTAAATTAATATATCAACGTTCTTGTAATTTCATTATTGTTTTAAATTGTACAGGGTGTATGAAAATTATATGTCACGACCACTATAGCGTGATTCTATACCTCATGATCGGTGAAGATCTGTTAAAAAAACTTCCCGCAAAATTGTCCTTGACTAACTTTTTTAAGGTTTTGAAGGTCAAAATTTTTTTATGATTGCATTGTATTCTACTCACCGAGAGGATAAAAAGTGTTAAAGGAACCATAAGTTCCAACCTGTGGTTTCTTTGACACTTTTTATCCTCTGGATGAGTAGAACACAATGCAATCATAAAAAAATTTTGACCTTCAAAATCTTAAAAAAATCAGTCAAGGACAATTTTGCGGGAAGTTTAAAAAACAGATCTTCACCGATCATGAAGTGTAGAATCACGCTATAGTGGTCGTGACATATAATTTTCATACACCCTGTACAAAATCATTTATGACTTACGTCTTATGAGATACTCGGGTAAAAGTCCGAGCTCTACCCTGTACTACAGTGTTTCACATTATCCACGTTTTACCCTACATACCAGAAATGTGATGGAAAATTTGCCTGCAACTGGAACTGGAATAGCAGGGGACGTAAACCAGAAGGGTCGCGAGCAAAAACCGAGGCAGACATGATCGCGCGCGGGTGGATTGCTCGGAGGAGTTCCGGTTCGAAACGAGCGGACCCGTCTTGCGATTGGGGGATCGCGGCAGTTGATAATTGGACACGTGTTTCGTCTGGTGGCGGCCGCAGGTGAAGTGGTTCTTGATCGGGCGCGTGCGCTAATTGGGAGTGCAATTAAAAACAGCGGCCCGTGTCCCCCAGGGGGGTGTGTGTGTGCAGAAGTCGACAATCCGCGCGCGCGACCCGACACGGTGTGACGTGATCAAAACAAAGTGCGGCCTTGTACGAGTCGCGCGACACAAGGGAGTAACCAAGGGGCGTAGATAGCGGAGGCACGGGGGGCTGAAACAAAACCAACGGGAATAAAATAGAAAGACGAAGCACGTTAATTGACTGGGCTGACACGGGACCGGAAAACAAAACGCGTCGACGCGCCGAATGCGTCGACGCTGACACCCCGCGTGTCTCGCGCACTCTCGAGTGCGTTGCCGTTTGAATGCTGATTTTCATTTTTTTTTCTCCCCGCCGGCCTACCGCTATCTACCCATACGCACCCGGGCGCGCGCGCATATGTACACGAGAGCGCGTGACTTGTTTCGACAAAAAAAATAAACAACAACAACAGGGGACAAAAAAAGCGAGAGCCACGAACAGAAGAGAGATGAATCGCGTCCGCTGCGAGTCAAGCCTGTCTCATGTCTATGACCAAAAATGGGGATTAAATAGCCCACCAATGAATCAAGCGAGAAATGAGTGCGTAGAAATTTTGTAATTCCCGTTGGATCGAATCGGAGCCGGCTATTAAATGTATCGAAGATTAATTTCATCGGACCCCGTCAAATTCTATTCGGAACCGGCGTGGCGGATTCCGCAGTCTGATATAACGTATGGTTAAACGAATCGGACGTTCATCGAATGCCGGGTCATGGTGTATTTTTTATTTTTCAATTCTGATGGCTGATTCGATCGTCGGCGACAAATTTTTGACGGTAAACCCCCGGAAACAAAGTCACGCCGCGAAGCCTATTAATCGCCGGTAATCATTTTTTTACGTTGGTGTAATGTCGAATTTTGATGGTCGTCGCCCATCAAAGTGAACACAGTGAACAAAGTGTCGCGCTTACTCTCCGATAATTTATTTATACACGTGGTGTTTTCCACTCGATAGGATCCGAATGGGACGCGAAAGCCTGACAGTTCGTTACTTTACAGCTGAGCGTTCGCTGCCGATACCCGTCGTTGCGTTTATGTTTATTGCGTTATTTAACGGCGCGGGCACGAGAGGCGGACGGACCGCGTGAAAATGTGTTATACATCGTCGTTATATCGAGAGAAACGTTAAATGAAAATCTGATTTCAGCCGGGTAAAAGCGCCCGAAAAAACAAACGGAATGAAGGAAAAACGTTCGACTGGGATAAATTGAGCCACGAACGCCCTTTCTCTCTCTCTGATAGCGTACACCTATTTCGATGTAAAAAAAACAATGTCCGGCGTCCGATCCATTAATTCTATAATTTAAATAATGTATACCCGGAGTATTACTTTTTAATTTAGCTCACGTTGCTGTTCGTCGGTCGATACAATTGCGCGATCGTAAATTCGAGACGGTTTCGCTGTGGAGCATCGCGATTGAACCACAACATGCTGCCGATGCATTCAGCAGGATGAACGAACTTCTGTAATATCGAGATCGCTATACAGGATATTGCGTTGCGTGTGGGAAGTACACCGAGGGCAAATTCAACGTACTAAAATAAGCAAAAAATGGCTCGTATAAACATATACCCTGTGGGATGCCGTTTTCGAGTTACGGCTTATTTTATGTTACAATCATTTCTTATGCAGTTTCGAAGGTATTGAAGTATAACGTGGCTTACGTGCTAACCACTCTATTCGTACTATAATGCCTAATGATGATTACCAATTCATGCGGTCTCATTGCTCTCGGGTCACGCAGAAAAACAGTAAATCAATATCCAATTTTGTTTTACGCGTGCATTTATACGCTGAGAAGATTGTTGTAGCGCAATATGCATTATGTAATTCGAAAACACGATCGTGGATGATGAATGTTTGTATTTTGTATCAGCCTTTTTTCACTTTGTTTAATGTTTTAAATTCGCTGTTTTTCACGTGCAATACAATTCTTTCTATAATGCCGTATATAACAGTTACAAAAATATATATATATTCCAATGTGTAATATTATGTATATATCATTAGTTTACAGTAGCCCTTGTTAAGCAAATGATCATACAAAAAATGAGGCATAAATATGTTTTTCGAACCGGGAGATGTCAAAGTCAATTTAAGTTTTTCAAATACTAGCAAAGACATTTTCTCACAGGCAGAGTCGTAAAATAGTAAAAAATCATTATTTCATCTTTCGTGCTGAAACGTAAAGGGTAAGTACGACTATTACAGAAATTCTTTTCCTCTGAAAAAAACTGCCACGGAGTAAAGCCAGCAAATAATAAAATTAATAACGTTCATTTATGCTTACCAACTTGTTATAATTTTAATTATTAAAAACTTAATTGTATGGGGATTGCTGGCAAATATGTAAACTGGTCACATTTTTTTCTTACTACATATTTGACAACCTTCCCTGAAAGAAAATTATTTTTTTAGTACCTCGTTGACTTCATATAACAGCACGCTATCAAATTACGTAGATTAAAGTACAGCATTCTCTTCGAAAATATAATATTCACAAACAATTTTTGTACAAATATGTATTTTGTACGATCATTCTCTTATTTCTCTGTCCTTAATAAAGTTAATTTACGTATTTTTTGGAAGTAACTTGAATATATGTTTTTGCTATTTTCTCACGTATCGACCGGAACCTATTTCAACCATTTTTCCAGAAAAAAAATCATTTACAAGTGTGCTTGTAAAAACTATTTATTATAGTATTTCATTTTTTCCAAAATCGTAGAAATGTGACAAAACCAGTTTTTATTATTTTCCACGGTTGGGCGTGCCCCATTACAAAGTGGATGAGAAAAGTCTTCCAATTCTGTAACGAACGGGATAACGAACAAGAAACGTGGCGTTTGGTTTTTCGGTGGAAGGATTGTTCTGCCAGTTGCAGCTACAAAGGAACTTAGGAAGTGCAGCGCGCAGGGAAATTAATAGATTCGACAACGGTCGCTATTGATCGAGCGACGTGTACAAATGAAAAAAGTTGGTAGCAATGATAAACTGGATGAATGAAAGTATCGCCGGTAAATTATAGCTATCGAGATCCCCCAATGGACCTCGTTTCTGGTCATTCAGAAACGCATTTATCTCGGCAAAAGAGCGGCCGTGCCGTGCCGATCGCTGTTTTACCCTTCCGCCCCTCCTCGGCTCGCTTTTCGAAGAACTGCGAGAGAGAAAGAGGGAGAGAGACAGAGGTATCGATTTCTCCGATAATATAGATTTATACATAATAAACAATTTGCAAATGCGCTAGCATCGAATGTGCCGCATCGCCGAGCATTATTCGCGCGTAATTGATTTTCCCTGTGACGCCGGCGAACGAATCGTCCCGGCACTGTTTTATTCTCGGTTACAAACGCTAATGCGCCACTGACAAAACCCACTGTGTTTTACATAATTGCCGTGAAAATTACGCACGCAATTTCCGCCTACTATTTCTGACCTTTATTAATTCGCTGTGGCCGGCCCGCTAACTGAATCCGCCCAACGGACAGCGGCCGCGCGACCTGCTGGCATATTAATATTTGAGCAATTAATTCGACGAATACGTGATAACGTCTGCTGTCAACTGTGCCCCGAGAGAAAGTTCGCATAGATCGCGTGGAGACTGCGATTAGAACGGCAGGCGTTCGCGGTTTTCCGTTGACACAAATTCGATTACGACGAGGATGTGAACGCCGGAATTCGTAACGAATGCTAATTACTGACAAACTGTTAAAAAATTTCACAATTTGAACGTCGAGAACATTTCCATAGAATTTTATTGATTCTTTTAATTTCTTTCTGTTTATTTCCAATATAAATCTAAATATATAAGTAATTTTTAGTTTCGATCGCAATGTTAAGATAATTGGAATTAATTTATCGACGCAAGGTTCGATCAATTTCTACACTCTAGCAATTTTGTAAGCAAACTCAAACGTGTCGATTCGGATGTGAATCATGGTGCATTGAGGCCACGTTTGCTATTACAAATGTTTAAATAGTAGGGGAAAAGAAAGGGTTTATATTGGTCAACTTACAACTTACCATGATCGCGTACCGTATTGTGATAACTCGTCCAATGACAATTCTAAGGAGGTATTACCAGGGGAACATAGACCAGTATGAATCCTCGACGAGGAGCTCAATTCTTTCAATTGACTGATGAATGGCTAATGCTACGAATGAAATAGTAAGCTACCGTGACGAGATATGTTGTGTGCCGATAGGAATTTCGGGATTAGCGGTAGCTAGGTATTCCCGAAGAACTGGGGAACTGGGGAACAAAGAAAGTCAGAGCATATGCCAGCAGTTAATGAAGTTGTCCAGAGGAGTTGGGCGAACCACTCGATAGTTAAGACCCTTAAGAGCAACTATTTATGTTGAAGTTTGCACATTAATTCGGCTGTTGACCTAAGCTCCCCGAAGTTTCTCTGCTTGGAGGACATCCCTCAAAGTAACCGTTCGAATTTCCTAGCGGGAGAAGCTGCCGGTGTCACGCCACCATGTAAAAGGCTTTCATTACGCAAGCACTTTAGCCGAAGTTCTGCCAGATCGGCGGGACAACGGCGAAGAAACGCGCTCGCGAGGATTTCGGTGACCTGGCGAAATAATCTTAAGCTGCGGCCAGAGACCCGGAGGGATCATTATGCCAGGAAACGGTGCCAGCTGACGTTGAAGGATCGTCTCCGCTGATTGCTCGATTCGAGAGCAACGTCTTTCCACAGCGACACTTTGTAATTCTGATGTGTATTGATTGGTAATATTTTCTGCGCCACGCGACGGATGTTGGCCATTCTTTCATCCCGGTGAATTAATAACGCCGACACTGCTTGACACAGCCTGCGAACGAAAGTTGAAGAGGGTACACTATGCATTCTCCTGCACAAACATCGCGAAACTTTGGAATCGCAAAGCGAACTCGAAGTAACGTCACGACGAATTATTTAAAGTTTTAAGGGTACCCGGGATAAGAGACCTAACACTTGGCGAGGAAGTACTTGGATCAAGATCCACATCAAAGATTATAATTTAAAATTCTGCGTTCTATATTTTAAAGAGAAAAGTTTCGAAGAAAATATCTATTATGTATTGAAAAATTATTTGTTCTTTTCTGAAGACATTCATTTTTAGAACTAATATATTTTCATAATTATTTTCGGTGCATGGTTAGATCCCTTGATTTCTTAGAATGAAATGTCTACTGAATTCTGATTTTACAGGAATTTTAATGTAAAGAAGAAAAATTGAAATTATTGTAATAGGTTTCTTAAGTTTTTTCATTTATTTGTCGTTGGATATCCTAAGGAACGAAAAATTTGCTAATAATTGGAACTCGAATGAATGTTGTGCAAGTTAAATTTTCTTCTTGTGGTGAAAGACCAAAATAAATAGATGAATATTTCAAAAAGGTATTGTGCCATATTCTTTTCTTCATGATCATTAAAGATGATTCTCTTTTCTTCTGTATTCTATTGTAACCCTTTGTCGAAGTCATGTGATAGATATTGAAGTATCTCACGATTGTATTTTTTTTATGGAATGCTATAACTATATAACACTTTTTCATAGAACACACGCTACACTATCGCGAACGTCACAAAATTGGACGACAGAGAGTCTTTATCCACTTTTAGATCAAACACAATTGAAAACGAACCTCGTATACTTCTCCTTATTTATAAATAACGATCGGAACAACTTACCCCGATAACTTCTAGCTGTGCTCTCCCCTACCTTAGTATATCATAATCAGTTCCGTTTCCTAAGCTCGGTAATAGTAAAAGTGATATTGTAGAAATTATTGCTTAAGATATTGCGGGCTACTTTTTTTAAAAAATGAAACATATTGGGCCATACAAAAAAGTGAATAATCTTCATACGTCCTCTAAGCGTCTACCTACAAAAAGAAAACTATTAACGTCAGAATGTGCCCCTCTTGATACCATTCAACTCGGCGTGAACAAAACCATAAACTTAATAAATTGTAGAACACGACGAACACTTAACTTTTGTTTTTACATGTACCAGTACTCGACACATCTCACATAGTGTGCACCACAAAATCTCACAAGTTTCAAATGTCATCCATATGATCTAACAGTATATCAAGGACTATAAAGGTTTTATAAAACGTTTTGAGAATGATTACTAAATCAAATACAAAATTACATATTTGTGAAAATTAATGTCGAAGCTACATTTACAAATTTCAGAGAAGTAAATATTGAAAACATGCACTGCTGGGCACAGCAAAATACTCATGGGCTTCATGAATTCAATCATCAACGCCGATGGAGTGTCAATATTTGGTGCGACATAATTGGTGACCACATTATTGGACCGTATTTCAGTAATGGATCATTAATGAGTCAAAAATACTCCACTTTTCTGTCCGAAGTATAGCCAGGTCTATTAGAGGATGTACCGTCGTTAATACGTTTGAAAATGTAGTGTCAGCATGGTGTCAGCTTATAATTAATGCGATTAAATCAACTTAAACTTTAAACCAAAATAATTGTTTTAAAAATCGGCCAAACGAATTCAGTTTTTCTGCCAAGCTATATGGAGTAGTTTACTAGATGATATATGATAGTATCCAAAAAACGTTATGCTTCATAATAGATAAAACAATATTTCTGGGATACAACGTACAGTGAAAATTTTGGAAAAATTGTGTTTACTCTGACTTACAAAAAAAGAGTAGTAGAAGTTTCTTTTGACAACCTCTTCGTTTGAGCTTGTAAGGAAAATTTGAAATATATGTTTTTTACCTTCAATCATTTAGTGTATATTAAAGCTGCACATCTCATTACTTACGGTAAAAGAATAATTGGAGAAGTGTAGGTTACTCGGAAATGTTATAGATCATTAGGTTATTACTTTAATGGATACGTATTATCGGAAGAGGGAATCAAGTAACTGAACCACATCCAAACTGACCGAATCAAATTCACGGAACCGGATGTAAATCAAATTAGCTTGATTAAGATGAACCAATTAAAAATTGATTGGTAAACAACGCGGAAGAACGACTACTTTTGTCAAGTACTGACAGCTTTATCAAATCCGCAGTCTAATCATTGGCATCAACAGGCACTATTCGTTTTAAAGACTTCACTGTAACACCCCGGGCTTGTTCAATCGATGACAACAAGTATCAATGACCCTTCTTCCGCAAACAGATGAGACAAAGGTTACAGCTTTCTACTCATGTTGGTATATCTTACGTTTACGGGAGGCAGCTCCGATGACCTTGACCTCGACATATGTTATCGAGGACAACATTCTGAATAACTTTTGTCATTACAACTACCCGGCGCTCGGTCTTAAAAGTGTTTCTTGGCTTCAAAACGATTAAGAACCACTGGTCTAAGATCATAAGACAAGCCGCCATCGTTAGACTTGTGCATAGGAGTCGAAAGAGCAAGTTGTTTGCGCCTTGAGCCTGGTCCGTGACATTCGAGGAGGCATCAAGTTCGTTGGGATTACTGGGACGATAGAGCACAGAGCGACGGTAGACATGCGTGTTTTCTCAGTCGCGAGAGGAATATTTGCACGATGTAACGGCGAGAGCCGGGTAAATATTTAGAATGCACGCTACTCGCCGCAATTTCCTCGCGTCGGAGCCTCCGGTCCCGAAGTGAGAATACAACGCAATTTCCACTTTACCGTCAACTTTCCTCCGTCATCAGCGAGCGAGCTGCTGGGGCACAGCTAGGAGGAAGAATAGCGCTGGAAGCGGTTTCAACGGAAAGCTCGTCCAAGATGACGATACTCGATTAAGCTTCGCCGACCCGCACCTTGTAGCAGCTTTTACACTCGTTGGTAATGGTAAGTAATTTAGTTTGACAGTCCGGTGCTGTGCATTGGCTGAAATGATGTCGAAAAAAAAATCAGGCCGAGATAGGGAAGTGAACAGGAACTAAGCCAGAAGCAAATGTCATTAGTAAGCAGTTTAGCAGATAATATCTAGCGGAACCTGTATCAGTTTCGATTCTGAACGGCGCGACGATCGTAGGCAATAAAACTTCTAGTTTTAGGTGACGGTGAGAAACGTAACAGAAGAGGATGCCGGCGCAGGAATTTTGCGTGCAATAAGGAGGGAGAAGAAATGTTTCTGGTCGTCGCGATACATTTCCCGATTAAACTGTCCCCTTAATATCGTAACAACGATCTGGTTCCGTCCCCTATCGGCCTGTTAAAACAACGTCCCCCTCGTACAGCCGGTCGCCACCGCGTCGTAACGTTTAATCCGGTTTCAATGGAGTACAACGTGGTTCGATTAAATTTCAGGGTAATAGTTTAACTGGCCGGCACCACCAGAGACAACCGGTTACTTTGCTCTATTTTTCGCTAAATGCAACTGACGCCGGTAATACCGTTCCTTTTGTCATTACAATAATCGTTATCGCGAACAGTCGTTAAGTTGTCGCACTATATCACGGTTACCGCACCGTCGAATGCTACCCCGTAGTTTTATTCCGGCGCGCACAGCCTCCGGTCTCCGACCGGCATTTTACCTCTAACTCCGCGAGTATTTACCGGGGTGCTTCAGACTGAATTACCGTCGATAGTGAAACACTGGGCTCGTCCGAGGGACCGGGCCGGAACAACAAAAACCCAGGACTATCAGTGAAAGATCCCCACTCGACAGTCGGAATCCCGTCGAAAGACAAGGGGAAACCAGTGTTCGAGCCTGGCTTACGAGCACATCTTTAACCGATACCTCGACGAAATTTCATTTAACCGGTATTTGCCGTTCTCTCTCTCTCTCTCTCTCTCTCTCTCCCGGTTATCAATCTTTTCTCCTACTTTCCAAGCCAATGCTTCACTCTCACGCCTCCGCTATCGCAGCAGCTGGTGATCTCGATGGGAATCTACGAGAGTTCTTACGCGGTACGGGCACACCGTGAGCGCGACCTCTTCTCTCATTATCGCCCTTCCGTGGTTCCGTTCGAATTCGCTCCTTCCCTGGAAGTGACGTGACAGGATGACTTTCAACGACACAGTCCGAGAGCACATCACGTCAACACTCGATCGGGTACGTCGGTTGATTCGCGTGTTATTTCCTGCGTCGCGAAAAGTCCATTTTCCATCCGAGCAGAGGCACTCGACGCCTCGGAGTCGTCTCCTTCGCTTGCGTTTCACGTTCGCAGACTGTCAGCCGTTAGATTCTTATATCGATCTACTCTGACACACATCAGAACGATACTTGCTACTGGTTTCTTCTTTGGAAAAATAGCTTGTCGAAGTGTGTCTAGTATAACCATCGGATATTCACCAGCCGTATATACAGTATGTCAGGAAATTATCTGCACAAACCGTTGCAACGTGATCCTACAACTTAGGATCGATGAAGATCTGTTAAAAAAGTTTTGAGCACACTTCACCTTGTATGACTTTTTCAAGGTCAAACTTTTTGGTGATTGTATCGCGTCGTACTCGTCGTACTGTTGAGTATTTGCCCTCGAAAAAACGTTTTCAAGTCTTACGTAAAATGGGAAATTTTGGTTTTATTAATTAATTATTTCTTTTTTATCTATGTCCTGATATAGCGATGATATGCATCGAAAGCAACGACTTTTGTATCAGATGATTGCATAAGTTCGTGATCGATTTGAAAATACAATAAAATTCAAATTCAATTTAAAATTAGTGATCAAAATCAAGACGATTATAAATACTGCAAGAATTTGCAATAATGCGATTTAATGGATTAATTAATACATAATTAGATTTCGCTTGAAGTGTTTGAAAACCCGTTGCTTTTCTCAGTTCACGTTCCGGTACATAAAAATTGATTTGCTCAAGTAGAGAGTAACAATCCACATTATTATTAATTAAATGAAAAATAAAGCTCTGGTCGGATATTATGTTCCCGGTTCATTTCAGTTATTATTACGGAGTAATCATGATCAAAGAATATGATCGAACCGTGGCGCCCATAAATTCAAACCCTATTATAATATCTTACTGTATCATAGTTTGCTATTAGGAATCGATACTAATTGAGAAGAGTCGTGCTCGTCACTGCTACTTGCACAGCGTACGTGTTCGATCCGAATCGAACGTGCAGCTATTTACCAATTTCAATGGAAACGCCGGGCCTGTTCACAATTCTTCGCAGACCAGGCCACGTGCTGGCCATTTTCCTGGAGAGGGATACGGTTCGTGGAACAAGCGTCTGCCCCCGACCGAATCTATCTCTGTTCGGTTGGTCGTCGTCGAACTTTCATCTCGCGCGTACATCTTATTTATCTGGGAAAAGTTTCTCACGCGGAATTTCCCCGTCGTTGGTGCTGGGTTTCGGTCGGCTAGCTGGCGGCTGGCACGGCTTGCTTTTTGGACTTCCGAACGGCGCGGCGCATCAGGTCCATTCATTCCCACCAAAACGTAACTTTCTTCGCCGGAATCTTTGGCGCAGCATTGTACGCTGCTGTGAAATAAATTATCGCCCGGAACGAGCCCGAATCCGAAATCTTCGCTCGAAACGGCAGAATTTAATTAAAGCCCAGACTTAACTGTTTCTCGTCTGTTGTACATCCGACGGTAATATCTTCGAACGCTCCTGGATTTACTGTAATCAGAGGTATCGTCGACTGCGTTCCTCGCGCGGGAAAACTCGTTGAAACGGCGTCGCCTGGTTAGACGAAATTGAAAAATCTCATTACTTGCTATCGGGAAGAAGAACTTACTTGTCGTATGTAATAAGTTACAGGGGTAAAACTTACGTTTAGGGGACAACAACAAGTTGTCCTTGACAACATATGACAAGGTCATCGGAGCTGCCTCCCCTAAACGTAAGTGTTACCCTTAATTTTCCCGGACGGTGACGTAGCTCCGAGAAAAATGCGAACAAATAGGTCCGGCGCGGCGGACACACCCTCCACCTGTCCACAAATTGCCTCTTCCTTGTTCTTTTGCCCGGCCCCGCATTAAGATTTACGATTGTATCTCCGTGCCGCGTATTTGCAGGCCGACCTCCTTGTAATTAAGTACAAATCAATGAGAAGCATTCAGCATAGCTGTTCCTGCGACGCGAAGGTCGTCCGCTCGCAGGTACGTTCCCCCGCCGGCGCGAACCAAAGAACCGCCGTTTCACCTTTACAAGTCGGTTTTTCACCGGTGATTGACAAGATGATTGCATCGCTCATAAATTACGCGTTACGTTCTGTTACGGAAATTCGAGCCGAGGATTTGCCCGTTGTATTTGTCGCCTTTCAATCTCACGCACCGATGCAGCGCAGCGCGACGTGACGTGACAAACGCGAAACCCTCATCTCCAAAGGGAATTAGTCCTTATTCGGCGAGGTGGGAACAATTCGACTTTCGCTGAACAAGAGTTTTTTGGTCAAGGGGATTTGCTAGTACGCACACGTGCGGCAGCGAGAAGAATCCTTAAATTACCATGTACTGATGTGCGATACAAATGAAACGCGTCTCCTCGTTTCGGGCCAGCTATTTTTTGTACAGTTTCAATTGTTTTCACGATGGTGATTGCCGAATTCTCAAGTTTTTTGCAAAGTACGTGCGAGTGATTTTACAGTTGTGTGTGCAGGGGCAACGTTGCTCCAACTGGCACGTAGCTTGCCATTTTATTCAGCTTCGCCATCTACGAAATTCTTTCGTTTACCGACCTACTAGCTTTAAACATCTCGGCCGGGGACGGGGGTTGGGGCAGATTAGCAAACAGCTCACGCGTCCGTGTGCCAATTTCGTTGCTAAAGCGTGGCCTCAAGACGCCGGCAATGAATTTTTATCGGTCTAACGCCAGTCATTTGTTCCAGCCTGGACGAGGAATGGTAATACTTAATCTCGCTGCGAATTCGAGCGCAGTCGGTTCACGTAAAACCTTTTCCAGAAAGGATATTTAAATGTATTACCGGCCGCAGACGGGCTCGTGAGAACATTCCCGAAATTCGTCTTACTCGAAGGTGGTTGCAGTGCCGTGCTCTGGCGAAAGCGAAAGCAAATTATTCCACCCTTTCATCTTCCTCCTGGTTGCCCGCCGGAGAAGAAGCTTCTTGCGTTATCATTTCAAGCAGTCGGTTTTCTTTGTCCCGCGACAAAATTCTTCAGTCCAATCTCCAATAGGATTACTACCCGCCCCTTGTTTCTTTTCACGGTGACGTCCGAAGGACGTTCACCCGCCGCACAGTGGAGTATTTGGCCCGAAAAGCTGGCCAAAAGTGAAATAAAAAATTCTTGCATTCTGAGATAGTGAAATATGTACAGAATGATGTTCCAACACCTTTTTTTGTTAAATATGTACAGAATGATGTTCCAACACCTTTTTTTGCACTTTGATTTTTTGAATGTCAAAATGTATTTTTTCTTTCATAATGTTGTAGCTGGTCTTACGAGGAATTCAATGATATATAATATTATAACCTTGAGACCAGAAATAACGTTGCAATAGTTTTTGCCAGCTTTTCAGGCCAAATACTCCATTGTGCGCCGTCGAATTTCCTTCCGTGGCTCAACTCATCATAGCCAACGGCGCGACACGGCGTTTCTGCTTTCCCCGCCAGAGCTCGAACTATTTTTCCAGATTACTTGCTCTAATTCGGAGTAATCGGTATCGATCCGAGGTATCGCGGTCACGTTCGCCGGGTAATAAAATCACTCGAAATGCGACTAGGCGACACGGGTAGAGAGCTCGCGTAGAATACAAAGTTATACGCCAAGATGAAAGTGTCAGGGAGTCAAAGTAAACGGTAGATGTTAGTACGGTATTTAATTGGTCGGCATGCGCGGTTACGATGATCCGACGCGCCCCGAAGGAGGAAAAAAGAGGTCCTATCAGATTTTTTAACGACGGGTCGCGAATATTGATTTCCACAAAGTCATCTCCGGTATTCCTGCCGCGAGTATAAAATTTGTACTAGTCACGGTGTACCTCCGGATTTTCACTTTATGGCCTGCCTACCCGCCTGCCTGGCTGCCTCCCGTCCCGTGACCCCTCTCCCATACTCGCGGCCTTTTTCTTCCGTTTTCTCCCTTTTTCCTCTCACCTGCTATTCCCACGTTCTCTCTTTCGCCATCGCTTTTTCTCTCCCGATCTCTTTTCGCAGTTACGAGGGTACAGAGAGCTGTACTGGTTCGCGTGGCGAGCTTGCTCTGCCATTATCTCGGGCCAACCTCCATTGGTCTCTGCACGGAACGCCTGTAAAGTGAAACAAACGATTCCCAGGTCTCTATGTGTGTTCGAGTCCTGCCGTCGCTTATTAGTGACGTACGGCCCGGTCCCGGGCCAAGATAAAGGGAATCTCCGGCGAAGAGTGGCACGGCGAAACTCGTAAGTCACCCTCCTAATTTCATTCGCCACCGGAAGACTCGAGCCTGCCATCCGACACGATGAAGATTTATCGACCAGTTTGAATGGACCCGGAGACCCGGTCCTTTGTAGTACTCCGGGTCCCGCCGAAAATCTTGCACGCCCTATCGCCGGGACAGACCGAGATTGATCATTCCCGGGCGGCCGTCGACGCGACGCCGACGAAAAGCCCGCGGAACTTGGAAAACCGAGCCCCGTTATCGCTGCCTAACGAGCACCGCTTCGAGATAGGTCGTTCGAGTACCCCAGGTATATAATGGAATTAGTTCGCGTTACCTCGACGCCAAGCTGAACCTCGTCGACCAAGTTTTATACGACGATCCACTTCGCCGAGATTAATTATGTTTATCGACTCGCTCAAAACGACCGATTCATCGGCTTTAGACGCACCGATTAACCTCGGAATAATCTACAGGAAATAGTGATGCTGTCGTTAACTACCGGACCACTCTTCTTCATCTGTATCGGACCTTTCCTTGCACGTGTTATTTATTTGATAAATGATAAATTTCATTATAGTCTCATTTGCAGAGGGTGTCAAGAAATTACACTGTCCAACAGTAAAAATGTTTTCATATAACTGTTGGCTGGATCTTATAGAGTTTTTTGCGCTGATTTCGAATCTTGCCTTAATTTTTTCCCTACAAGCACAGTTTTTGAAAAACATGACTTTAAAAAAAAATTATTGTGATGTTATTATAATAGATATTGAATTGTTCTTTGCAGCAAAAGATTCTGTAGACTTTCCTGAATATCCGATAGTAATACATTATGAATGTTTAAACAATCATTAAGCCATGGATTACAAGTAGAACTTTCCCTGAAGCACAGAAAGGGAATCTTTTAACCGCACTCAAATTAATAAACGCAGCACTTTCCAATGACATTATATAGACTATGCATAGACCCAAGTTCTGCCCAATCGATCTGCTTTCACTACTTTCTTTTTTTATTTCGTGAGGACCTTTTAAAGCGACTCGGTGAAACTCTGACGGATCAGACAATTGTCCCTTTCCCTCCATACAGATCCACCACCGCGTGCAAGCTTTATGTCACGAGCAACGCGCAAACACGGCGTGACAATCAGAATTCTTTATTAGCGCAACATCAAGCTTCGTTAACAGGTCCAATGACGGCCATCGTATTACCAGGTATATCAACGGCCTCATACCTATATCTGCTGCGACCAATGTGCACGTGTGTCACATTCATTGGAGTTTGAATACTCAGCCAACGATAATGTACGCGCACATTTGATTATAAATTTACTATTATAACCGTATGCGTCACAAGGCCGTGTTAATCAACGCTGAAACGGGCACAAAGTGCGTGCCATTTCATGGGCCGATTTGAAGTCAATGGGGTGCACAGAACGAGGCAAGGGTAGCTGGATCGTTTTGTTGGCATTCGACCGACTGACACTATGAACGAAACCTGGAAAGAATATACATACAGCGAAACAATTAATGAAATTCATACATCCCGGATATATACGCATACTTTTATCCCGTCAATATTATTGAGATTGCGGTACAAGGGTCAACAGTCACAACAATCAATTTGATTTCAGTGTACGCACGTTTGATTAATAATCTTATTTTCTGAAACAATCTGCGTTTCGTTCAAACGTTCCGCCTGCGCCGAAACGAAAATTCATTTCGATTGCGATACCCGTTCCCGGACGTTTTGATTTATGATAAATATCCGATTTCGCGCAATTATTTCCCAACAAATTTTATTCGGTATGATTCTGTCAACGAATCACGCTGTTCAAACGAAGACGTGTTTGAACTCTTAATGACACTAAATGTAAAGAGACTGGTTCAGTCGAACGAAAAATAATTTCAAAACTCATAATCGCCGTCTAGGAAGGTAAAAAAATCATGTGTCCCAGAATGTTTTGTAAGCAAATAAATGATACAACAATCTGCGGTTTTCGGAATTTGTTGCACAGAGTATTTTACCTAACCAGGACACATTTAACTATCTACATCAGGTTTGTGCGAGGGAAGCCGCGGGGAAATGCTAGTCTTAAATATCTCGTTTATTTTTTATGACAGGAAGAAGGTCAGGAATTTCAAGGTCATTGAAGTTTCTTAGGTATCTTCATCACAACAGTCTAGGAGCTCAGCCAAATCCATCTATGTGTTGATCTTCGCGTGACCTTGGAGCTTTAGTACCTTGCAGAAAGTGTATTCTTTAATTTCAGAAACATGATATTTCTTTTAATTACATATTCTTGAAATATCTAAAATGTAAAAAGAAATGAATTTTTGAAGGGTTTCGAAAGGGTCCTAATCTTGACCTAGACTAGGTCCCTTTCCTTATGAAATAAAGTGTATGTGTTAGCGGTTCCTGGGAAAGGCCTTTGTAGCGTTACCTAGAGTCGGGCTATTAACTAAATTATGTACAGAATATTTTCTTACACGGAATGTTTTCGGAGAAATTTAAGGCATCATTGTCGTAATTAATTTCGAACGAATAAGTAATGTAATTGCTACCGTTATCCGTCGTTTCCGCTGAGCACGAAGCAAAGGGCTGATGGTAACCGGTTTAATCCATGTTTTATAGTGAAAGTCGTCATCGAGCCAAACGGCAGGCCGTCCCTTAGCGAGAACACATCGTGCCAATACAAATTAGGGAGGCCCTTCTTTGAAATATATCGCGATTCGAGCAAGTTAATCGCACCACATCCGCCTTGATGAGCCACTGTTTTATTGAAGCTATTTCGTACAACTTCACAAAATGATCTACAAAAAATTTGATGCGATATTACACTGAAGTTTCATTGTAACCGGAGTGTTGTTAGATTATCTTCATGCTCATTCTGAGGTAAGTCTTCAAAGTTTCTTAGTATTTCATTCAGGAGTGGCTATCAAACTCGTTGAACAAATTCGGAATTATAAAACTTGATATTCACACAATGGTGGTTATACATATATCTCGAACTTCCTTTGAAAATATTAGAATTGGTCTCAGAAATTTTATAATCGAATAGAAAGTAATATTCATAGGATTTTAACTTCCAGTAACAGTATTTACCTTTACTTGATTATAATGAAGAGGAAAATTAAAAAGGTCTGATCTATAAATCAATATAAATTGTTAATGGTGTTATCAAATAATACATAGTGTATAATAATATGCACTCAACTAACAAGCCGACAAAAAAGAACTTGTACATGCTTAAAGTAATAATAAGTGCAGGGTGCAATCACATAGGTACAGTGACTTAACGTTTGCACCTGAAATATCTTTGTTGTCTATAAAGATACGTCAAATGTCTTAAAGACATGGCTGAATGGTTCAATGGGACTTCCACGATGCTATCAAAACATTTGTTTTTATGTTATTTTTATTTTAGAGATCTCAAGGTCACCTCCTTTTTGTCCTCCTCTGTCTGTGACCTTGAATGATCTTGAGTAATCCTAGCTACTGAATTCCTAATATATTCAATCCAATAATAGATATTTTATGATTTCTAACAAAAATTTATCGGTATTTAATAATTGTGGAAATATAAACATAAAAAGGAATTTAAGAATATTGATATACAAATTGTAGACTTAGTCCGACTTATTAAAATTATTAAGGTAAAATAAAAAAAAAATAAAAAAAATTATTAAGGAAAGAAAGAAATTTTTATCTTGCTCCTTTCTGGTGCAGATAATTCTTGGTTTACAAAACGAATCAGTCTATTGATTGCAGTATTTCTTAGCGTTTCATTTTATGAATTTCATATGGTGAGATTTTTTTCCGTTAAAAAATGCTGTAGTGCCTGAAGTAGGTTCTCCTCTGCCGAGTAAATATCTGGAAAATATTGAGGGTGTGGTAAAATTTTCCAATCGAATTCGTATAATTTTTTTGCACGTATCGCTAGAACACGATCAAAACGACCTCCGCTCCAAGAGCCGGCGCAGCACCCATATTTCCAGCTTTCATACAATTTCTATTTTCTTCGGTCTATTAGTTGGTTTTAGGATATTTAAAATTCCAGATATCCGTTCGACGAATGAACTTCGTATTTCGTCTACTGAATTTCGAAATCGGTCTGCGTCTAAATTAAATGAATGTCCGGAACGTGATGAAGTGTTCTCCAGGTAAATAACCACACAATTTTCATTTCTATTTCCTCCTTTTCGATTTCAATAACTTTGAGATATATTTGCCAAGGCCACCATTCTGAATTTGAAGTTATTGGTGACCAGCTTTACTTTGCTCGATGACTGCCAAAAAACTCACATTTGTAAATGCATGAATTAGGTCTGGATTAGGTTTGGATTTCAAGATTTTCTAGACTTTCCAAAACCTTCGGGAGTTCTATGTTTCAAATTATGTTACAAATGATTCGAATGTTTTGTAATAAATATTGCATCAAAGCGATTTGAATTGTGTCAGATCTCCCTTCACTACTATT
This sequence comes from Lasioglossum vierecki, assembly GCA_028455595.1. NCBI lineage: Eukaryota > Metazoa > Arthropoda > Insecta > Hymenoptera > Halictidae > Lasioglossum > Lasioglossum vierecki. The sequence continues at coordinate 9,071,305 of CM052335.1, forward strand.
AGGTAAGTAGGACCTCGCTTTCGGGTTGATCAAAAAATTGAAGGAATGCTGCCGGACCACGGCCATTCATCGAAGACTGTACAATGTGGTTCACAATCCAACCATGAAAAACTGGCGAACGGTTATTTGTCGAACGAGATCGCCATCCCTCCTTCTAGATACTGGAGATCCGTGGACTTGCACCGCTGCAGTATGGATTTTACCACAACCGGTACATGGAGTACAATCATTCTATTGTCGACCTGTTCCAAAAGGCTGATGGAAGTTTGCCAATTATTTCGTCTAATTTATTGGACTCGGCTGTTTCATATAATTCAGCCGGTCCTCACTTTGATGCTTTGGACTTGACCCATCCTCTCCATTGGGCCTGTCCTCTTCACAAGGATTTCAGTCGTTCAACCACTTGCGGCGTCAAGGATCGTGCGCTTCGATTCAACAATTTTTAGAACGTCGGCTAACGCTGTATGTATCGTGATTACTTAAATTGTGGAATCATTTTTTTGCCAGGATACATAAGTATAAAAAACGGAACCGGCCACTGGAAATTCAAAACTCTATTATCCGTAATTCGGGGCGCAACGGCCACGCAAACTTTCGCGCCGTGGAACTTTTTATATGGAAATAATTTGCCCGCGTGGAAGACAGCAAATAATTCACCGATGCCGGAGAAACGGAGAGGCGGATACGGTTCGCGGCAGTCTCTTTGGTTGGCAGGGAAAAAAGAGAGAAATACAAAGAAACAAGAATACTTCCGCACGGCGCGCCCGGTTGAGTCGGGCCGGTGCGGGCCAAGCGCTATCTTGCCTATTCTCGATTCATTTACAGAACAACAGAGATCAGCACGCTTTCTTCGGCATGGTTGGAGTTCCTTGCGAAACGATATTATTAAATAAAACGTCCGGTAATAAGTTCTCGTTACGGCTGCTTTGTCGTGGACGACTTCGCTCGGCGAACGGTTAAATCAAGCCGCACGCGAGTAGCATGCACCTACATAGTTGGAAATTATTAATCGATCGCGAAAACCGGGCACGTTGAAATTCCGATCGGATCGAGCCTCGCGCGTTTCTTTATTTCTCCAGCCGCGGAGAAATCAGGCTTACGTTGCCACGGAACGTGGAAGAATACGTAAAATTCAATACAGTATTTACAATAGTATTTCACAAATATCTCGAAAACTAAGAGCAAGCGCCGAGTAGTTGTAATGACAAGAGTTGTTTAGAATGTTATCCTCGATAAATAAACGTAAGGTTTACCGTAAGTTTCTAGCTATGTCTAGCGCTCATGGAAATGCGGCTACTAATTTATAGGTTAACCATCCGTTTTTAAGGTGAAGTTTACATGCTCTGTAAACATATAAGAAAACAATTTTAAGTTTTAATATTCAAGGGTTTTAATATAAGGTTATTATAGAGTATATAGGCCCAGTTAGTTTTTGTTGATTTGAAAGTGACTTTTGTCCAGCTAAGAACCTCATTTGGTACACTGTGCGGCAGGGCGAAATGAAACCGCGAGATGTAGATTACCGACTATCCTGAGAATTTATTTGCTGAGCATGTCGTGTCCGATGCATGTCGAGTGATTCTCGGTACTCGGCCGGGTAATCACATCGTGAATATATCCCCGGCGACGACGATGACTGTGAATTCTATCACGCAGGGCGACAAGTAACAAGACCTTCGGCTCTAATTGTACGAACGGCGCCTGTGTAGATAGCATCGCAACATCATCGAGCAACCATTCTACACCGGATATTTTCAACTGTGGCCAGAATATGGGCAGCCCTTTCTACCGTTACAAGTATCTCGGTCGTGACTCATCTAAAACCGTAACGCCGACTAATGACGAACGCTAGCTCGCAGTTCCTATTAAACCGCTTTTTCCCCCTACTGTTACCGGCCACGAAGGAATAAATCGTTCGAAGGAGAACGACAGAAAAGAGTCCTCGTTTCCCGTTCGTTTCTTTTCTATCGGGTTCGCGACGCGCACCGAGCATTTTACATGTCTCCAACAACTCGACCCATCGACGGTTAAGGCGATGAAATCGGAAGGGAACGATCGCTGCTTGTTATCGAGTTCCTCTGGCGGCGCCTACCGGGTGTCCTCTAATTTACAGGTCGACCGTGTAATTTGAACATTACGCGCCTCCGTAACGACGGACGGGCTGAGAATTCTAACGACAACTTCTCCAATTACGGTATCGCGACGTCTGCAAATAATGGCAAGAAAACATCTCGTTTAACATTTTCCTAGTAGCGAGTACGCTATACGCGACTGACATCTTTCCGGGAGTTCGAGAACTTTGTGACATTGCTCGAAATGTAACTTTTCTTCGCGCGGCATGTGTTACTCTAGCGCGAATGTATGCGACCGAGAAAGAGAAACGAAAAAAAAGAGAGTGAGTGCACCGCCTCGTTGTAAGCCTAACGTATACACGTTACGGTGGACCTTTAAACTATGAAAGTTTGAACATACCGCCCCATAAAGCCCATCCGATCAAAAGTTATAAGCAGAAAAGTGCCGAAAAGAGGGGGGAAAAGTGGTAATTACGTCACAACTTTTGAACCAATAGTCTTTTTCGAATGCTCTTTGTTCTTGAACCTTCCCGGAGAGACGCCGCGTCTAACGGTCCAAACCGCAACTATCTACGTTGAGCCGCTCTCAATTGATGCCGTTACAAACAGACATACAGACAAACACGATTTTATTATATATAGAGATAGAGATTAGGTACCAATATATTTGATAATGAAAACAATTGTGTGACTCCACCACTCGAGCGCTAAGGGTTAAACCTGGAAAAACCGGTACGAAGCACACAGCACTGCCGCGCCGGTTGAGTACTTCGCGGTAAATATGAGTTGTAATAAATAGTATTCCTCCATTTTTCATGGTTTATGAATATTTAAATCTGTATCTCGGTGCATTGCTGAAGTAGAAGCACGATATCTTCGGACGGCGGCAAGTGGAATCGCGTGTACACACGCCCGTGTAGATACGAATAGGAAAATCGATATCTGCCTCTCGCACCTGACTCAACTTTAACTCTTCTTAGGTAGATTTATTATTTATACAAAGAGCGTGGTCACCACCGTTCAGACAAAATATTCTCCAACAGATTTAAATATATGCTCCTACACACCATGGTACATATCTGCCACCTTGAATTTCTTGAAGACTACAATACAACCTCGATCGTGACACGAAGCAGGACCGAAAACGCTTGCAAAAATCGAAGTTCTGCAATGGAAGAGGTAACCAATCATGACGACTCGTAGTGCCGATCTTCTTCTGTTTCTGCTACACAACCCCCACAACGTGGTCCAGAACATCTCGCGTAGATCCTGTGCAATAAACGAGGTTGCTACTAGCGAGGTTTCACTGTATCTGGTGGTAAGAAATTATGTGTAAAAACCGCCACAGTGTGATTGTACACCTTAGGATCGGCGAAGATTAAAACATTTTTGTACAAAAACAAACTTGGCCGACTTCTTCAAGGTCAAACTGTCTTACGAAACTTTGTACAGGAATCAGGGGCCAAAACTGAACCGTTCTGTAGGAAATTGACGTAAAAATTCAAATATCGAGTAGACTTACTTGACTCAAAATTTCATTAGAACATAAGAAGATATGCAATGTGCATGTGGCCACAATGTCACGTGACTGATCCGGTACCTGCAGAGAGAAGGTAACTCTGTCTCTTTAATTGGAGTGAATCCTCTTAATCTGGCGACTGTGTACTGTACCTCAGTGAGTAGGATTGTGCATCAGTATAGGTACATACATATTTACACATCATCCTGGCCATCTGACATTCCCACGAAATACATTTTATCGGATGCGAATACTCGTTAGCATATTTGTTTGATCGATGCTGACCAGATACATTTGATATCCGAGAGAGAGAGAGAGAGAGAGAGAGAGAGAGAGTAGTACAAAAACAGGTTGAATCGATGAACGCAGTGTGCTGCTTGAAATAGAAGCTTTCCGCTCCTTTGCCGATCGAGCGTAAAGAGGATCGAGACAATCGTTGCAGGATCTATGCTGACGCCGCCACTACGATTGTTACACATTTAAACTCAGTTGGTTCTCGGCGGCTCATGAATATTCAAACTTATAACCCCGTCGCGTTTCCGGTCGCGGCACGATAACTTCTGGTCGCCACTGCGAAAACCGGTCTCGCGTGTTGTTGTGCGGCGAAACTGGCGAACAGGGTCGATAGGTCGAACTTCGACAATAATTTTCCGCGTACCGTTCATCGGTGGAGTATCTACGAACTTCTGGTCCATCTTCGATCGGACCTACGGCGCGCGGTCGTTCAGATTTCCGGAAAATTCCGAAAGCCCATTTTCTTTTGTCGGAAACCGATAAATAAGAACAGATTTTACAGAGGCCGCTAGCCCATGCTTCTCCGGCTAGACCTTTTTCATTAAAATTCATTAAACAATTACTCCTATATTCTGATAGTTATCGTAATAAATATACATATTTTGTAATTCATTGTTCAAATTTTATTGTTTCAAAACAATATTTAAAAATGTTTACTTGTTACTTATTTAGTACTCTTCCAAATAATTTAAATCACCGATGTCGTTGATGATTTTCTCTGTACTTCTTGACATTCAGTCTTCCTATTATGAATGTTTCAAGAAACCCTTATGCGTTGAAAATCAAATATCAATTCAGTGAAAATCTACATTGCATAATCCAGATCTTGAAATCTTAAGAAGCTGCAGCAGAGAGGATGGAAAGTTACAGTCTTTACAGAACTAAATAGAAAAAAATACAAGTACGATATTTATTCTGCATTTAATTTCTCTGCACGCGTATATTGCAATAATTAATTTAACACGATTTTCGGACTTTTCAACTGCCGCGGTACTTAAAAAGTTTCGAGACAGTGCGGGGCCACGCTCGGTGCTCGCGGAATTTCATAAGTAACTACGAGGGCAATTAAGTTTGCGAATAAATACTGCCGCGACGAGCCACGAAGTTGAATGTCTCAGCCAGATGAAATCCTGTTTCCGCAACAGCGAAACAAACACTGGCTACTTCCGGTGTACGCGCGACACCCTTCTCGGCAGTTTAACAAGAAAATCACCATATTCCCCGTGTCCCGATTCCCGCAAGAAAATTCGTCGCCGCGTCCAGACGTGGAAAAATGTTGGTTTCCTTTTCATTTCGTCGAGCGCAGAACGTTAAGAAGAAAATTGCGACGACAGCGCCAATGCGGAGGGATGCCTCCCCCCCTCTGATAAAAGTAAACTGTGCGCGGGTGAAAAAGTTCGGGGCGATAATTTTATTCGGACCGGTTCCAGCGAAAGTTGGACGCAGCTCGTGACACCTTATTAACCGACAAACATAAAATTATCAAGAGCGTTAGTCGCGACGTAATAACCGTCGAGAGGGGGCGCCGCGTCGCGCGGGAAATCCAAGAAGAAAGGCGGACAGCCGGTGGGCAAAGGCCGAATAGCATGATATTAATTTACAACCTCTAACGAAATAGAAAAAGTTTTCAAATTATAATTATGTGGGAGAAAAACATTGAAATTTATTATGCTCCGCGGAGACGCGGGCTTTGTTAACGAGGATGGCCGGTGAATTTCATGAAGGCGAGGTAATTGGACCTGCGTGGACAGGCTTCTTCCGCGTTGTGTTCCTCTGTCTTTCTCCCCCTCACCCCCTCTCTCTCTCTCTTTATCTATCTTTCTCCCCTGTCCCTCTGTGCTCACCCCCGTCGACTTTCTTTTTCCGGACTTCGTTCGCGAGTACCTTGCGCTTTAATGAAATGCAACGCCACGTGCATACGGATCTCGGCCAGATCAGTCCACTCTGGCGCGGCGGGTTCGTTTACCAGCGACGGAAGTCTTGGTAATCCGTGCGAATTCCGCGCAGCAAATGTGCCAACCACAAAGAATTAATTTTGCTTCCTTCCACTCGCCTCCCGTCCTTCTCCTTCATATCCTAATTCTCTCGTCCTCTTTCTCTCTCTCTCTCCCTCTCTCTCTTCGTCTTTCTCGCTCTGTCTCTTTGTCTCGCCCCTCGCCTGCTGATTCGCGGTCCCCAGACTACGTGGAATATCGCCGAAATAGTCTGGCTCGAATTGAATCTAGGTAAATGTACGTACGCTGATTATGTAAATCTTAATGCAAATTTTCACTACGAATTTACTGTAGTTACGAAAGCAATCCACGTATCAGTCGGACGAGAGAAATTTTGCTCCACAGATTCGTGCCGGCGCCATCGCCGCGGATCAGAATTTCTACGAGTTTTAGTGGCAGCTCCGGATATTCTATTACGAAGAATCGGCGGAACGCGGACCGACGAGCAATCCAACAGGGCGATTATAAATAGGAATAACCTGTCACGACTTTATTATAACGGAAAGGTAATTATTTTCGGGGCTAACGCAATTTCAACGCAATTTCGGTAACAGTAAGGTACGCGACTCTCTTACGGACCGTGTTCAAACGTGATTGTTTTATAATCTGTATTGTTCACTGAAACATACGTTTATCCCCATCAGATATTAATTGTCGATGCCCTCAGTATATTTCCATTTTAAGCGTAAAACGAATTTTGCATAAGGAACTTAAAATCAAATCGATCTAATGCAAAAAAGCTTGGGGTGGGTTGATGCAGTTTTGCGAAAACAATATTGTGCATATGCATATTCTATTTTAGTTAGATGACAAGAGAATACAATCCTTCATTTCAAATAATGTACTTAAAGCTTATATGTAAAACTAATTCTTTATCCGAGGTTTCCTTGTAACATTTCAATTAAAACAATTTCTACTTTCAATGGTGCATAAGAAAATACGTGACCATCATAAGTTCGTGACGCGTCCACCTATAAAAAAATTTATTCTCATTCAAAGATTTCTCGCTGTGAATAACAATAATAAATCAAGGTGGTATTATCCGGCGTCCCTCCCTGTATACATTCTGCTTTCAAACTTTGATTACAATAAATATAAACGTTTCTCTTCTAAGATACTATTAGAGACAAAAGAGCTTTAACCAGAAAAGATAATACAAAAACGTGATCGCGAGTTTCTCTTAAATCAATTCTGTCTTCGGTTAATGAATAAAATGGTTTGAAAAAGTTGAATTGGGTAAGAGTCAGCTCTAGTTTAGAAATAATGGAAACAATGAACGCCCTCGCCTCCATTACTGAAGATTTGCATCGCGAGGAGAAATAATCTAAACGTTTAAATGAATGGTAATCCGGGTGAATTAAGTCAGAGGAAAAATGGCGAGTAAATTGCAACGTTTCCTACGCTAAGACCCCGGGAATAACAGCGCGTTGTTTATTGACCGACCCCGTTTATTATATTCAACAACCTCGGGCACTCTCTCTCTCTCTCTCTTTGCATGTTGTATTAACACCGGACTAGAAACGTGAGTACGAACGATTATTCCATGAACAAACTTCATTAATGAAAATTAGGGGAGCGAATGCGAGTGATAGACAAGTTCAAGTTCCAGAAATTGGCAGGAATCTTATTGCAATTTAACACACAAGTTGTCAACTAATCATATGTCTGTATTACAATATTTCTGTATCTCTAATAACCATATTCTATTTTGTAATTTTTATATTCTATTTTGTATGTGGTGTATTTCGTTTTTGTAATTATGTTGAAATAAATCTCATATGAGACTTTCTATTAAAAACAAAAAAAAAGTTTCTTCTAATGTGTACATCTATTGACAACTATAGAATATATATATATGGGTGATGGGTAGATTTAGTGTTATATATTGAATGGACAGAGGGCTTGATGCAACGCAGAGGTCAATAGCATTGACAATTTTCTTCCGAACCGAATATGATTTCTCGTAGCCAGAGTCGTCAGGTTTCAGACTTATCTCTCCACTCTATATTCCCCTTGTATGAAGCTATTCCTTCACGCGTCCACCACGGCCCGGTCACGTGACGCGTTCAGTCTCTGCCGTGCATGAGTCACAATGTCACGTGACTAATCCGGTGGAGAGAGGGTAAACTCTTTCCTCTAGATTCAAGTCGATTCCTCTGAACAGATCTGTTGGTTCGAACGAATGGAGTCCCATTGAAATTGATTGGTAAAACTGTTTACTCGAAATTGTAACCGCTCGTGATTTATCTTCGAATCGGACAGGAACTTTTGCACTTATCAAATGTGACCAACGCTGTGAACGAATCGTGGAAGGTATCGATTTCTTTCGTGCACCTTGTCGAGATAATAGGTTCGTGACGAAGGGTAGCGGTCTGCCGGGTATCAGAGCATTGCGTTTAAGGAAATAGGAAAAGTCCATTTTCAAGGCGTAACGGTGGCTTTTCTGGTCTTAGGCCAACTCGAGTTCGCATAACTGTATGTACGGTTGCTCCAGTATGGCCGTTACACTCGTGGAAAACCGTGGGTGCACGGTGTTCAGTATGCGAGACATGGTCCGACTGCTACCATTCCCAGCGCACCAACGTCGGAATAAGAACTTCTTCCCAGGGTGTCGCTCGATGTCCCCGACTCCGACGACAAGGTTGAACAGATTAAAATAAAATGACGAGCAACTGCATTAACGTCGATGTCCGCATCCGCGATCGGTTCCTCCTGCCAATCGACCCAGCGCTGCTGCATTTATTAATGAAAGTACGCAACGCTAATTATTTCCAAGAAACTGGGCCGGTCGAGGTAAATTACAGGTCTGCTCTGTCCCGCGCCCATAGTGATTTCTTCATTTTCAACGAAACCCCATAAAATCCTCGTGGACAAACTTGTACGCATTTGCACGCAATTTTGTCCGCACGCAATTCTGCGGAGGCATTATGGATCTTAATGATACTCCAAGTTATGAGGACTAAGGGCAATAATGTAAATACAGTATTTTATCCATAAATGTCCCAAAAGTCTGACCTGTAAATGTCCCAGACCTATTCTCAGTATACCGCGGAGCATACAGGTGAATTCACCGAAATTTCTTAATTCCGCAAAAACGTTTCGCGTGCAGTTCGCAATAACTACTGCAAACGATGTTCTTGATTTCGTTCGGTTTACTAATAGAGTAATCACAAGTTTTTTAGGAGTGCAATTCAGTTGATCCGTGTCTTTGAATCTCTGCGAACTGGTACGACAACTATTGACACAATATTGATGGTAATGTACACTTCAATAAACTGAAGTAAATTGAAAGTTTTAAAGGAATGACGTTTCGAGGGAGGTTATGCTGCGACCTCCATCAATTTTTCTCTGCTGTTTGCTATTTTGTTTGGTTACTAAATGAAAGTGTTATACACTGTGGCGAATAATTCACTGGAAAGAAGACACTTTTCCAATTAATTGAGCTCTTTACATACCAACTATACCTCCTGTTAATATACAAGTAACTTGCTCGTTTATTTTTTCAATGATATAAAAAAAATACACGACAAACACATCGATAGGTATTGAAGTAAACGTTATTTAAAATTATAATTAAATATCTGAAGAAATACTGAAGATATGACCTTAACAATTTTAAAGGCTTGGCCTATTCATTAAATAGACTATCTCTGGCAATTGTGCACAATTTAATCCATCAGCAAGTAAAATATTTTTTGTACGGATATCTACCATCTAGTGTACACCGTGACTAACGCACATAGAACTCTTTGCATGGTGCTTCATTAAACGAAAAATGTATTTCAGAAATAATAGAAATCTTGATGAACTAAAAGAATACATTGTTATCGTTTGTATAGGCAAAAAAAAATTATTAGACTACGGATATTTACGCATCTTCCAATTTTTGTAGACAAATTTTAAAAAGGGGAAACAACTTTTATAGATCCGAAACAAATAAAAATTGTAGAAAATTCTGTCGAATATTATATCCTATTCTTTTTGAAAATATTTATAAGTCACAAATGAATATCTACGATTATTAATCATAACGTAGCACAAGAAGTATATGATCTTACTTAGTATTAGTTTCGTAATCGACCTTTTGACCAGTCAAAGTTAATTTTTGGAACGCAATGGTCAAGCTTGTATTGCAAGTATCACAGGCACACCAGTAATTACGTCAAGCAAAACATAGGGTAAAGCGTGTAATGCCCTATTAAAGCTGGCGTTTTAATTATTGCTGCGAGGAACTCTCGAAAGCTGCAACATAACATGTAAAGACTCGGAATCCGATTGTCAAAGTCCGTTTAAATTCTCGTAAAAAAGGGCATTTGCATTTCCGTGGGGGGTTGTGGCATTTGAGCACTTTCATGTAACCACGGCTGAAAAGGAGGCTCGCGTTCCTCCTCAGTGAATCTGTGCACAAACCAGCAGATTAACTGAATGGCAAAAGTAACCGAGCGAATCAATGGATGGCTGATTTATTTGAGCTCGCGGAGATACTCGGTGTCGCGGAGGAGACTCGTTTTCAAACACTTTGCAGCTTTAGGGGTGCACTTGCAATCGCCAGGCCGCGCCGGTCCACGCGCACGCCCCGGAAAACCACTGTATGGGAACTTTGTGCGAACCATCGTGTTTATTTTCCTTTCCGTATCTCCACGACTTTCGTGAACGCTCGCCAAAGTCGCAAAAACGATGAGTCACTCTTGAAATGCTTTTAGGCCGATTAGTCTGAATACATGCTGTTTCATGGCAGACGGGGTAAACCGCTGCGCGACGCTGAATGCTCGGTAACGCGTCTGAACGCGTACCATGCCGCGGAAATTTATACCGTGTTTTATTACGAGTACATCTGCAAGCCCGTCCCTCAATATACATAGGGAATTCCACGAAGCACGTGAAATATAGGCTAACGAGGAATAGAATCGCGTTTTAATCCCGAACGAGACTGACAAGACGTTCACCTCTCCTAATCCAATTCTTTGACCGCAACCACTCTTGCTAAATCCAATTAGTATTTACGAGGCAGTGTGTTCTGCGTTGTATATTCTGCGCCTCTTGTAACAATGCGCAGAAGAAATTCTACAGACTTTTGATGTTTACGCATCCGATAAAATTCAGAAAAAGAGAACCAACTCCGATTTCGGTGATTTTTCTCTACGTTGCCAAGGTCGCCGTTCTAAGTAGTGCTGCGAAGGCACTAGTTACGAATCGTCATTTATTTAAACAATCATCTCTAACCGTTCAATCTAGAATACATCATTTTCCAGACACCATTCATATTTATCGCTATCAATATAAAGATTGATAATAACAAATGAGAAATTTAGTTTAGTTCAAAAGAACCTCACTATTTTTTTGAAAACGTTAGATTTTTGGAACTTCTGTATATGTTTACGGGAACTATAGGGATTTTTTAATTGTATCCTCTAATAAATATATAAAGGCTGACGTTATTTTTTTGTTAATTAATAATTTAGTAACATATGCATGTTAATTGAAGCAAATAATAAACGTAAACGATTTCGTTCACTGTTATTATATTGAAATATCATAATCCTTTGACAATTTCTCTGAGATATTTCAATATTTATGAATTTAGTAACGAATTTAGTAAGATTCTTACTCATTTCAATAATAGGATGGCAAAGATAATTATCTTTCATTGTTTCTTAAACATGAAGTAATATTATTAAATATATAATGATGTACATATTAATTACTAGATATATAACGCATGTGCTAGTAACTACAAACAGAATTACTTATTTTCATTTAAGAATTTTCCTAGCAAATAGGATTGTAGCTTACTGTATGGTATGATAGACGTTCCTCTAATTGATATCATGCAGGATACTAATCCGGGTAATAGGATAATAGGATATCATAGAATTGACTTAATCGGTTATTCGCGAAAATTTTATTGCAAATAACGAGGTTCAGATAAACGGAATTCGATTGTACTATTAAGCGATGCATTTGAAAATCCGTACGGCACGCGTGTTATTGACCAGACATCAATCAAAGTGTATGTTCATGGCCTGCTATATCCCCTTCTCTTAAACGCTTACGCGCTAACACATTCGGCCAATATTCAAAGTCAATCATAGACTACTTGAAGCCAACACTTCGTATGAAAACATTTTATTACACATTCTCGATTTATTTTTTCGAATCGTCCATTTTCTAAGAATCACTTGTATTTCTCGCCCAAACTTTTTCATAAATACAGCGAAGAAAAAAAGAATTAATCTGGATGTCGAGTTATATAGGAACATAGCACGTTGAACGACTGAGCAGCGAAAATATTTTACAGTCGAAATTAATTCCGGTGGTGCAAAACTATGTATCAAGACCATAGATATAAAAATGTTACAACTCGGCTACGGATTTTACGTGTTTGTGACACAAATGAATAGGTTTAATACAAAACTAGATCATTAGAGAAATTTGGAGAGGTTGCTATACTATGTTCGACTTTTTAAGACAATTAAGCCCATGCACAACGATTTATTTTACTATTTTTATCATTTCTTAAATGAAGAAAATGCATGTATCTATTGGAGCCTATATATTCTTTCATGGCTATACAGGATATTCCAGAAATGTTGTTCTTTCTTGAAAGGACAGATTTTGGGCGCGGCCAATGCCAACGCCACGCTCAAAGAAATCTGTTCGCTGTAGCCATTAAATCAATTTCTGCTCCTTTTCTTGTTCACTGCTTCACCGCGACGCGAATCCATCGCTACGCTCAGTAGAACTTGCCACCGAACCGGACATCGTGCTTTTCGTTAACTCTTCACCACAATGGACGAGATATCTCGTCACCATGTTGTTGGACGTACGATGCTTTGGACGATATATCTCATGTGCCCGTAAAATCGTTTCTTCGACATCGTGGAACCGAGATATCTCGTCCACGGTAGTGAAGGCGTTAATAACTCCTTAACAAAGCTGTGGAGAACATTTTTATAAAGGAAAAAGTTAGTTCAAATGACCTGAGGAATCAATCGATTTCAACAAAGTACAACATTCTTGGATCGTCCTACATATCGTCAACTCAAATAGAATTTTATTTCGGTTAAATGGACATTGATAACATACATCTTTAATAGATTCTGTTCGAAATCTTCGTCAAGAGTCAAACTCAAACATACATAATGAATACATTCTGCTCGAAATTTTCGTGACGAGTCTGGCTGGATATCACAGTACCAGGGGTTAGAAAGGAGAATGGATATTCGTTTTATTCCCGTATCGATATTGACAATTGTCATTTCCGAGAAATATCCACAGTTATAATATTAATAATGCACGGAATTGACCGAACTGATTCGCGTACGTGTAACGTATGCGAGCAAGTAAAAGTATCGGGTGTTCCCTGGTTATATTATCTGCACGGTAACCGATAGAACGGTTGTTTTATTTAATCGCTTGTCATTGATTTCGCATCATAATTCAAATGAAAGGCCCGACATTAGCGCCGCCCGTGGACCGATTAACGGATATAATTACTATGCTTGTTTCGACTCGTATATTGTGTTGCTTGACACCCAGCACAATGCTTCTATCGTTCAATCATATCAGGGGTTCACAAAACGCCGAACTGTTTTAGCACCGGAAAGTTCGTGTGCAAGAGAAACATGACATAATGATAGAGCATTCAATACTGGCGCAATCATTAAGCTGGCTAATGAAACGCCCCTTGGGTTGCCGAACAGTGCAAATTGAATTCCACACGGGATCGAGGTAACAGTTCGAGATACTTAATGATACTCGCGACGTACTTTGATCTTTTTTTGGAAAACGAGAGCTACCGATACCAAAATCCAGATGAAACATTAGCGAAGGTGAAAACGTATTATTATTCAGATCGGCTGTTTTTCGTGAACCTCTATAATCTCTCTCTCTCTTTCTCTCTCTCACTTTTTCTTCCTTTAGCTTCCTCTATCTCTTTCTATGCAACTGTGTACCGTAGCTCGAATTTCGTAGCGGCAACCGGATTGCCGCAAAAGGAGCAACATAATCACACCGCAATACGGACGGCTAGCCAATTTCAACCTGCAAAACCGGCTAAGCCTTCAGCAGGAGCATAACAGCAGGTTACGGCTCAGAAACTCGTTCGTCCTTCGTTTAGAGGCTTGGTTGCATCGAATCGAGTATCATTCGACGGTATCCGTGCAAGTCCGCTGTATTGGGCGAGAGAAAACGTTTCAACAGTTAAATGAGATCCGTTGTCATAAAGCGATCGTTCAGACCTATTTAGCAGGAGTGGACGGTACCCGAAAGTTTCGGGTTTCAGTCGAGACCAGAACAATTCGTAATACTCGGGTACCCAAAGTCGATATCGGGTGGGATCAGGAACCTGAAAATTTATAATGTTTGGGTGCCCGAATCCAGTAGATGTTCGGGTTCCCGACCAGACCGGAGCACTATTTCACTCTAAAATAAAATAAATTATTAATACAATTATATTATATTATTATTATAATTTCATTTAATATATTATATTGCATTATATTGTCAGGTCCTGACCCGACTCGGCCCGAGTCATTATAAACCGAACCGAAGCTTGGATCCCTCAAACGGGAAACTATTCGGATCTTTACTGTACCCATTGTACGCCTATACTAGCCAGAATAAAATATTTCTTACCACTCTGTGTAACTAGTAAAGGTTCGTGAATGCATTACTAGTTCGTAGTAAATCGTAGCGTTCTTGTAGAAATTACATAGCTATAGCAAATGAACCTGAGTCGGACATTGTAAAAAAATCTAGATGTCAGATTTGCCAACGCAACGATACGTCATACGGAACGAATTCCCCTTGCATTTTCTCGGACGATACGCTGCCGCGGCGAAATCCCGGAGTCGACAAACGCATTGTCGATTGTGAGTTCGCCCGAGAAGTGGTTTCAGTTGGTCCTCTATGAGAGAACTGTAAATATCGATGCAGCTTTGCCGTGCACGCGGCGTTCAAGGGCCAAACGAAGCCAGCACAGCCCGGCCCGACGAGGCAAGGGGGAGGCGTTGGAAAAAAGGTACCGAGACAAATTCGTTTTCGCTGGCAACAATATCAGCTGGAAATTTGAATTTAAATCGAACGATTGAACGGCACGCGCCCGCGCCCCCTTGTGCCGGTTCAGACTATTGAAAATAGACTTTGCTTACCGGGAGAAAGAAAGTCGGGGCTTTGGCGGTTTTGCGTTTCCTGCGTGCGTCCGCGAATTTCGGGATACGCGGACCGGAAACGGGCGGTCGCCGCCACCTTACGACAAGAATACTCGTTCAGGATAGAATTTCTTGTACCGCGGTAAACATTTTCCAAGAGTTGCTCAGATTGCGCCAGGTTTTCTTGTGTCGCTCGTGGCCTCGGACCTGTAAATTGTTGTCCTTCCTTTTTCCGGACGGACGGTTGGACGGCCAACCTCGAACGTGACAGGCGAATCGACGATTTTGTTACACGCCCGAGGTTGTACGCCTCTATTGTTGCGAAACAGTGGACATTGAGCAGCTCGTCGTGTTTTCGGCGGGACAGTAAGAACGGCATGGAGTTGGAGCGAGACAGCGAGGGTGGTGAAACACGTGTGATAATCGGAAGAATAGCAGGAGGGCTGGGAAACTAACGGTGAAAATAACCGAGGGAGGAGGAGGCCAAGAATAAGAGTAAAACGTAGAGAAAATAAAAAGCCGAAGGAAGAAAACGGAGAACGAAGCTGGGTAAAAGGAAGAAAGAAAGAACACGAAGAAAGGGAAGAGCAACTGCGGAGAACAGGAATAAAAATGTACTCGGGCCTCTGGGGCAGACTCAAAGTACGCCAAGTTATGGCGGATAAAAGGGGTTGCCGAGATAAATATCTAAAACGTCATGCGTAAAGTTTTAATGAATTAAAGAGAAGCTCCCAACCATCGTTGCCGTGCGCTTATTTAGTTCAGAGACTAGAGACGCGCACGGTAGTCTGAATGGTGCGCCTGTTTCGACCTCCCCGTTCCCTCTTTTACGTGACTTTCCCTTTTTCACGCTCGTTTGCGATACCGGCATGGAACTAGGCGAAGAGGCGAGACACTTTCTCCGACCGGACCACACGGCTCCTGTAAACACGAGCTTTTGTCTAACAAGATATCAACCCTATTTCATTCGATTCGAATTAGATTTCGTGACGCCGATCACATCCCGGAGTGGAAAATTCTCCGGCGACCGAAAGACTAGCCGTGATTAAAGATGAAAGGATACAGAACGCGGTTTGTCTCGCATTGAAAACGCCACCAATCTAACCCAAAAGCATTGCTAGGATCCCACCTTCGACCTTAGAAACTCTCCGGAACATAAATCCAAGCTTCCCTCTCCGGTGATCCCCCTCCTGCCCGGAATCCCGACACATCAGCGTGCAAGTACCACGTTGTTCCCGTATCCGTGGACGTTGCGAAGCTGGCAGGTAGAACCGACTCGGAGTCGGTAAATTAGTCCCTGAACAGCGCCAGGTTGAGAAAGGAGCGAGACGGAAGGGACAGCACACGAACAGGAGAGGAGGATGGGGCGGAGGAGAAGGAGGATGAGGTAAAGGGGAGGAGGAGGAGGAGGCGGAGATCAAAGCAGATTATGGCGGAGCGAGACAGAGGGGAAAGAGAGATGTACAAGGAGAAGGAGAGGAAGCAAGCAGACGGCGGATGAACAAAGAGGAGGACAGAGCAGATGCGAGATTCTTAGCGGGGTCAAACCTCCCGGCATCTTCGAGAACGGCTTTCCGTCCTGCTCGCTACCATGCCAGTTCTCGTGTCGGTCCTCGTTCTCCGGTTTCTCCGGCAGCTCTCGGTAAAAATGTAGCGGACGCCGGGTACACGTACACGGAGGGGCGCGTAAGCGTGGTATCACACGCACGCCGGAGACCGGGCCGGTTGTTTGCCCCACCAGACCTACCTGGAAGATCTCGGACTGGTCCAGCCGGGTCGGCGATCGCGTGTTGCTCGCGTGGCCGAGACCGGCCGAACGACCACGAACACGGCCGAGCATCTGGGCTATTAAAGAAATTGCGCTATTACGCGGGGCCCGCGCATTAAAAAACTATAGCGAATAGACGAAATGCCGACGAGGAGATGTCAAGGAGGGAGGATTCGACAGGGAGGAATGCGGCCAATCCGCTCTGACGCCGAAGGACGCTTGAATATCATTATGGACGTCTTCGTGACGCCGGAATTACCGATGGATCTTCGCTCCAGCCAGCTCAGGGGCGCAACTTGACGAGCCTTATCTCTTGCGTGTCCGCCGACCAAGCTGCCGAGCTTATTACACAAGCAAGAACTCTATCTCCGTTCGTTGCGCATAAGTGTCCATCCACGCCTTTAACAGAATTGAATAAACGCTGCTGAAAATATTTTATCTAACCGTTATCCACCGACTGACAACGAGCTCGGCAGCCCAACCGTGAAACCACTGATCTGTTCGAAACGATTACTGCGACCACACCTCCGCTGGAGGTGGAACAAAATGGCCCTCGTCTCGTTGTCCTTTATCCGTTATTTTTGCGTCTAACGATAAGCTTGATGGGCCGCCGTAAAACCAATGATCGAGTCGAAATGTTTCGAGGCTAGGGAATACCCTATAGGGAAATCATTTAATTTCGCGAGTCGCTTAACGAGAGGAGATATGAAAGTTGACGAGACTCCGACCTCGGTGATATTAATGTCCCGAATATATTCGCCGTTCATTTGCATAGATTAGACAAGCGCCTAGGTTCCCCCCGCAGTGTCTCTTAGCAGCGCGACGCGGCTCGGTATTCGCTAAGCTAAAGTATGTCCGTTGTTAATTTATTCACGATTACGGCGCCTTTTAAGAAGACAGCAAGAAGACGAAATTTTCCGCTGGATGGATCGTAAAATCTAAAGAGACTCGGCGCAGAAAAGGCTCAGCCTCACTGAAAGGAAGACTTTAACAGCCTTACGAGCTGCTACACTGTATTAGAGGGCCGAACGCCACGGGCGATCACGGGACCGCTTGTGAAACGAGACTCTGACGTTCGTACAGCGTTCCAGGCATACACGGATCCAATGCTGACGAGGAAATAAGCGGTGTAATCCGAATTAGTTCGTCAAGCGAGCTGGTCGGTCAATCAGCGTTTTCACAATCGGTCCAACAGCAAACGATGGGGACACATCGCGGTATTCCTGGTTGTCCGTGGAGTTATCGTGGTGTGCCCGTACGCGGAAACGAGGCCGCGGGTTTTTGCGAGTTCAATCCAGCCGTTACTAATCACAGAAATTTGTAGCTCCGCGAGCACACAAAAAGACGGCTAGCGTACGGAAGCGTTTCTTTGCGCAGCGAGAAGGAAAGAGACGGGTCTAATTCATGGAACCCGGGATGACGGAACCTGTGGGAGACAAGTACAAGCGCGATGATATACGAGAAAAGTTTACTCTCAATCAATTTCTTCCCCCTTAGTGGCCCGCGCGATTACGAAAAACTGGAAAGAAGTCGAAATAAATTAGAGACCGTGAAAAATTATTTGGCCCCGAGGTGCCACCGCCGCCGCTGAGAAACTGGAATACGCGTAAAAGTGAGCGTCGGCCACTTCGCGCTTTTAATTACTAAGTGTCTTGGAAATGATCGATGAAACCAAAAACCGTTTCCGTTCGCGACTGTTACACGTGACTATGTAATGCTTCCTAAATCATGCCGCCGCGAACCTGCGCGGCGCGGCGCGGTCCCGCGTGCGTGTGCGAGGAGCGTGTGGGCGTTGGCCTCGCACCTTAATGCGTAACTACGAACGATTAAGCTCGCCTGGAAATTAAGAGAACACTGTTGGATTCGTAATGTCTGCAGTTCTCCATTATATTCGGTGTATATCAGACGTAATATCGTTTAACTCCATCCAGCGCGATTTCATTTACTCCGAGCACGTTTAAATCCCTCCTCGAGGCCATTGCAAAACCCGTGCGATTCGTGAGTCCATTCTCAGAGACATCCACCGTTAATAACGGCAGGCAAGATTGCTAAAGGTGGGCGAACGCGAACACGAACACAGGGCCGAACGGGCTGGCGCGCGCGCGAGTTTCGACCCCCGTTGAATTTACCACACACGCGCTCTGGCATATTAAGTAATTAAAATTCAAATACCCGAGCCGAATGTAAAATTTCATTGAAATTAGTTTGCCTCCTGTAAACGGCGGATTGGTCCCGACCATGCCATTTACCCCCCCGTTTTCAAACGGTAATATCCGCTTTCCGCGTTAACCGGACCGCGCCGGACCCGCGCGCGCGAACGTACCGAAAGTCAAACTTTCGGGATCGGGTAACGATAATTGGTAACCGGCGAACACGGAAATTGTCGAAATCAATCGGCGAAATGTAACGCAGCAGTCTGGCAGCGCAATACGGCCCATTCATAACCAAACAGGCACACTTTATAATCAACAAGGTAGTGGTCGAGAGGGAAACAGAAAAATCCTCAGCGGTTTACCATTACCGGTTTGCATTTCGCTGATCCCTGAGAGCCAGGCGATCGCGGCTCTAATCAAATTTACATTTCTCCCGCGGCTAGATGAGATATTATTGATATCGGTTTCGCGGTTATTGTGTTGCGACATTCGATTCCTGTGTTTGGAGAGCGCGCGCACACTTACGTCCTGCCAACAATGTTGTTGATACCGGTGCATAGGAACAAAGAGATAATGAAAGACACCGGAAACCGTGTACCTAAAGCCAACGAAATCCAAACTGTGAAACAGCTTCGCGTGCGAGGATAATTCACATACGGCCCTTCCTTTAGCGTACGCATAATTGCTTGCTATTACCAACGACGGGCTAACGCCATGCGATATCGAGCGTGAAACTGCGTGAACGAATTCGGACCGCGTACACGGCAGAATGTTTCCACGGCTGTATGCACAGGCGCTTCCTTTCCGAGCTCCTCATAACCGCGCGCGGTCGTCTTCGTGTCCTTTGTGCCCAGTATCCGCCGGGGGCAATTTTCACTCGGAGCATTCCTGGAAAACGAGAAACAAACATTCGAGACCGTTTATAACGTTATTAACTCAATTGCGATGTGCGTTTAGCTCCCGCCGTGTATACGAAACGGGGAAGAAATTCAGCTCGCGCAAATATTGAGGACGGCAGATACGTTCAAAATTAACCACCGCGCCGCGGTTCATTGAATTAATTAATATTTTCCGTGGCTTCGTGCTCCAAAAAATAAACTGTAATCGATACGTCCGCGTGCCATCGGCGTCCTTACAGAAAATATTACTCGGTCGTATGCATGGAACCAAGGAAAAGATTCCGCGAAAAGATTTTCCATGCAAATATTATATTGGTGCAAAAACAAAAACCTTATCGATCGTTACGAAGCGAGGTTTCGTCTCGTTATGTTCGTGAAATACATCATTCAAAACTGCGAAGCTTCGTCTGTCATTTCGTAGCAGGTAAATATCGACTTTCCATGTTGGGTAAGAGCTGTATACTGTTTACCTGCACGTCGAAATCAAGACTAGCGGTTTCAATTGAACGAAAATTGCAAATATTTGAAACCGCCGATATGTATATTAAAGGAAAAGTGATTTTTTCATATTATTTTATCATATTACTGCCACCTTTCAATTTCTATACGAGCTCCAAATGCTGTGATCATCACAGCAACATTTGGATGTTACTCCAGTAACAGGATCCGCTTTACCGGTTACGACGCTAGGTCTTTATGCGAGCGACCCATTCGGATATATCAGTCTCTCGATATTCAAGTTTTCCAGCTAATTCTGTTCTCGGATTCTTCTAATTCGAGCATCCTACGAAGAGGACGACGGTCCAATTATTTTGGCACGAAACGTAATTGGACGTCCCCGAAAGACGTTCAAAGCAGCCGACCTTAAATCGGCCTTCTCGTTATTACGAAACCGTTTCTCGCGAACAATTCTTCCCGTCTGAAATAATAAACAAATTGTAGCATCGCGAAAGTCAGCGCGTATATCGAGTTTTTAAAATATCGAATTTCCCCAACGGTATGAATTTAAATACACCGCTGCACTGGACAGCAAACGGCTGCACATTTCGCATTACTGAAATTCGAATTCTGCGATCGGATTATTTTGACCCGAGCAAATTGATAAGTACGAACTTCAAGAAACAGCCTGGCGCCACGTTATTACCAGGGTATATACAGAAAGCAGCTCTTGAAAAAACCGGTTTTCGAATTCCAGTATTTCTAGAGAAACCACAGAGAAACCAAACAAATTTATATCTATTTAAAACGTATTCAGTTCGATTAATACAATTATAGTGCTACGAAAATGTAACAAAATCTTGTGAATATGTTACAACGATATACAGGAATGTACGAGAATATATTGGAATATACTAGTATGTAACAGAATGTCGTTATAATTTCTATGCACAAAAAGAAAATAAATGAAAAGGAGAACTATGATGAGTAAAATTCAAACAATTTTCTAATTTATATAATACGTATGGAAATACGAAAATATAAATTCTGATTTTATTATTATATTTTATATCCATCGAATGGTCATCGATCACACTCTGTGCGGTCACGTGCGCGTTTGTTGTTAATACGTCAGAAGTTGTAACAATTACTTAATTTTGTACATCCGAACGTAATTCGTAGTTGCATTTTCCACGTACATTTTCAAAGTACAGAAACCCGTTTTTAAATCCCAACAGAGTCTAGTTATTCCCGCATTGTTAAAAGGGCATGTGCAAAATACTTGAAAATGATTGTTCGAAATGTTGGAACACACCTGCGTACACGCATAAAACCGGGAATTTAACTTTTGAAAATTCGCCGACAGTGGTTGCGCAGTCCCGTCGAGGATCCGCAACACATTGTCTCCGTCATGTCAGTTTCCTGTCGTCGAATGAGCCGCAAGCGAGATTTCACCAACGACGTGAACTGCTTTGGAACCTCAGGAAAAGTTAATATTCCTCGTCGCCGGGTGGAAAACGTTAACGTGTCAGTGCGACTAGGACAACATGCCTGCGAGCATATACTTACTTGCACACTCCTTGTTCATCCCTAAACTTGTTCGACATTACTGTGCTTATACAGAAAAACCACCCCAGTAATACGACTATCGAAATTCAATCACATTCAACCACATTCTCCGCATCCGTGTCTTTTTCTCGTAATTATTTAGCCCTTAGACCTCTATCTTGCAATGTCATTCCAGGCTTTCAAAAGAAAATTTTTTTACCTGAATTGCAACCAGCTAAAGTGGGGTAGAAATGTATTTTCTTTCTTAATATGTTTAATAACATTGCCGCATCATCTACATATGCTAGCGTGTATGTTTTCTTTGCCCACAATTTAACCCCACCCTAACCACCCTTAAATTCTTCTAATGTTTTCACCGTTTTCAATTACACGTACTCATTTTTGTCATAAATGCATAATAACCGATGTCCAACTATTACAAGTTAAAATGCAGTAAAGTCTACAAATATTTAAAATATCATACAGGGTGTCCCAAAATTCGTGTACTTCCCGGAAATGGGAGGTTCCTTGGGTCATTTGAAGCGATGTTTTCCTTTACAAAAATGACGTTGGCGGCTTTGTTTAGGAGTTATTAAGAAAAAACACGGACCAATCAGAGCGCGGCTACAGCGGATTGATTCTGGCTCGGCCAATAGCGCCGCTACGCTAAGCGGGATCTGTCGCTGAGTCGGACTCAGTTCGTTATAGCCGCGCTCTAATTGGTCCGTGTTTTTCGTGAATAACTCCTAAACAAAGCCGCCGACGTCATTTTTGTAAAGGAAAATTTCGCTTCAAATGACCCAAGGAACCTCCCATTTCCGGGAAGTACACGAATTTTGGGACACCCTGTATACACAGGCCGCAATTTATCGTTCTCGCAAACGGTTAATCCGAAATGGAATTTTATTTCGTACGGATTAGTTGATACATCAAAGCAACGCCGAACATACAATAGACAATACCGTGAAATAAAAATTAAGTGGAAAATTCAATATTTATAATGGAAGTCTCGTTGGAATTTTTGAAATAATATATTTCTATGGACACGAGCGTTCTATTTGAAAATATTTGAAGCTCCATCTCCCAATATTTTCAAGAAACATTCAATATTTGGTTTCGTCTTTCACAAAGCTTTTTCCAGGACGCCATTGGCAATCTATTTAATTAAATTTGACTAAAGCTCAAGCAGATAAATCATGTTAATTGAAATAATTCCTGCATCTCTTTGTCTCGAAAACCGAGCGCAGTCGCCACAAGAATTTCGACAGTGGATACGGTTGGTTATAATACGTCATTAAACTTCCAAGTTAACCCTATCTTTGGAACATTAGAATTACATATTCATGAGAGGGAGCACTTTCAGCTCGAAGTTCATGCATGTGTATCACGGTGGACCTTAGATATACATACTACTAAAATATGTTTTGCGCGAGATTTTTTGTACGCTGCTCAATAAAATTCTTCCATCGAGTACGAAAATAATTCTTACGAAAGGTGATGTTAATCGAAATAAGAGGAAAACGTAGTATAGTATTTTATCAATATAAGCCCCTAGCACGGGACTTGGCAGCGAGGGACATTTATGCGCCAGGGACAGTATTCTTTGAGTTTTGCCGAACGGTCTCGGTCGCCGAGAAATGTAAACATAACTAATCCAAATTTCCAACTTGATTATTTTTCATTATTTTTTGATGGGACTTCGATGACCATATTCGTAGCATTTTTATAATAAAAATCATACTAAACATGACATAATTCCGATGATATTTACTTGTGTAATAGACAATTAAAGTTTGTGGAGCAGGAAAGGATAGCGTATGGGAAAGTCATGGGTCATTCTTCGCACCCGAAACATTAATTATCTATTGCACAAGTAAATGTCATCGGAATTATATCATATTTGGTGTGATTTTTATTAGAAAAATACCACAAATATGGCCATCGAAATCCCATAAAAAATACAATCTGAATGGGGTGAATGGGAGGTTAAAAGGTTTTATGGAGAAACAATCTAAATTTTCGAGGGCATTAATAGCTAGTATTTACATATTCACAGTGTAGGAGGGCAAGGACAGAATGTGCCAGTTCTGAGAGAAAAATTGATCTTGACATTCTGTGAGTTAAATGAACAGCAACGCTCTCACGAAAGAACCACGAAGGACACAAGAGTGGTTCGGTTATCGTGAATCGTACGAAACACCGAGCGATTAAGTAACACAGTGGCAGGTCAGTCGGTTTTCTGGCAAAAAGCACGAGCGGCAAGCTTTGCTCCGTGAACGAAGACGGACGAGAGTGCTGCGGCTGTTTCTTTTTCTGTCTCGATAAGGAAAGACCGGATACGTCCGGCGCAGCGCGTCATTAACGAAGCTTAGACGAATGCAAGCTCGTCTTTCTCGCGGGCAGTAACGTTAGAAAACGATGAGGAAAAGATAATGTTCGCGGCAGGGAGCAAGACGCGTTACCGCAGCGCTCTGCACAGAAAAATGTTAACATCCTGTTTTCGAGAGTCGTTCGAGGCGTTCCTCGCGCTGGGATCTATGGTTATGGTTACGCGGGAATGAACGCGGAATGGTCGATGTGGTCCATATGGTCGGTCTAGCTGGATAAAAATCTCTCGGTATGAAAATAATCCGTCTAATGGACAACTATATGCATTTCGACGGGTATCCTTGCAACAAATTGACATTTTTATTGTCTGGATGCACCTTAAGCGCTACGCAGATGCCTCCTTCGAAGAGAGTTAGCTGAACAAACTAATGTGCGGAGCACTGGAACCCCTAAGATATTCTAAGGCGTTCTGTTGCGCGTATAATAAATTCACAGAGCGTAGGTACATTGCTATAGCATCTAATAGTAATAGCGTAGGTTGAATTTTATTGATAATATCACTGATGCTAACATATTCCTACAATTTCTACAACACATTTCCTGTAGTTTGTGTTGAATGTACATGTGGTCTGTTCAAGAATCGCTTATAACTACCATTCATTCATTTATTGTTTTTGAATATATTTAATCGAAATATATTTAATAATCAGTGCTAACTTTTGAAAACATAAATTTGTAGTAGTCGAAGTTGTCAATTTTAGACAATTGATGAGATAATAAATGGTTAGAGTTTTTAAAATATTCTACACATACTTGACAACATTTCAAAACAACACGGTATGTATAACTTTTATGCGATATATTTATTATTATTTAAATTATTGTATGATTCCAGCATCATATCATTTTTCATGGCTGCCATGATATTTCAATAATAAATTGGTCAATCTATTTCCAATGTGACACACACATAAAACAGAACTCCTTTTATCTTGTAAAATATAATGATGCAGATAATAATTTTTTTTAACGAAACGGCAAATTTATTAATACTGATATTTGTTCATAAAAAACAATTTCGTTGACATTGATATAGTTCTATCCCATAAAATAAAGGGACCTGTACGCTATACGTGTGTAAAGTTGGAAGAAGTTTATTTGATTAACTATTGAAATCACACGGCAGCTATGAAAAGTGACATGCTGAAAGAATCATACAATTGATGAAACACAATAAAGACGAATGCAAAAGAGTTACACTGCGTTGTTTAGACATTGTCCAGACATGTACAAATAATTTTGAAACGCTTGACCTATAATAACCTCACTATTTTTATCTGATAAATTGTAGAAAATTGGCGGCTCTAAATGACCCCCTTGTATTGGCAATTTCAAAATATCTACTCACCCTCGATACAAGAGTTCCAGTGAGTAAAATTGATGTCGAGTTACCCTCGGACACAGTGTAAAAGGTTAATATAGCGTGTGATATACTATATTCAAAAGATCGAAGGCACTATCGAAAAGATTGCCAATCATTAAAGCCAGGAAGTAGCTATTACTGACCGCTAAAGTATGGAGAACTAATAACAGAGCCGTGTTCGCACTTGATATCCAACTTGCTTGCACGTAAACTGCCTGTAAGTGGTAATTGCCCTCAAAGTTGATTCTGGGTTATATAGAACCCTTACAAGAGGGTATCGTGCCTGTTTCTACGATTCGGAGAACGAACGGATTCTTCGTGTCTGTCTACGGGGATTTCGACCGACATATTCCGGAAGGAGGATGCACAACGCTTAATAAAATCGAAAATGATTAGCAGACCTTTTAATAATTTTACTCTGACTAACGAAGCGTTTCAATTATAATGGTTGGAACAGCATCTATTGATAAAAATGACAGTTTCTAGGTAGCTCACGCCCGTGGTACCATGGTTCACCTTGATCTTTTTGAAAGACTCGGACATACTCTTTACCCTTAATTATACTCTGCTCTCTGATGAGGTTGTTAGTGGAGTTCAAAGATAAAAATTTTTAATGATTATTCTTATTGTGCTCAGTATTTTTTTAAAAATATCTTATGTATCATAAATGTCAATGAAAAGTATGATTTATTATCAATAAAGAGTGTATTTTGATGTAGAAAAAGTTCAGGACAAGAAGTTGATCACAGTTATCAGGACACTTTAAATTGATTCCTAAACTGTCTAACTTCAGTCTTGTATTACAACTAGAACTACTATTGTATTTGATTAATTGTTTCATTTCCGTGTTAGGTGGACATTTAGAAATCAATATCAATTGAAAAAAATATTGAAATTCGAAAGTTGACTTTTTCGCAAAATGTCGCTTGAATTCTCGATCCGGCCCACTGTGCGACGACTCGGAGCAATGTATTAACGGATATCTATGTGTTTCTCGGAAGTATCCAAGGAATTCGTTAGTCCGTGTCCCGCTCAGGCATCGGTGATCCAAGCAGCGATATGGAGGAATACGGGGATGTAGGAATGTTGGCGGGGGTGCGAAATAAAATTGCACAATCCCGACGAGATCGACTGCTGGCAAGGACCAGGCCGTGCTGCCAGATGGGAAAGAACTTTCGAAAGAATGTTCGTTGGCCCGTTCGCCGGCGCGCCGATTCCCGATAATGTTCGCAACGGAGAGAGAGAGATTCGCGCAGTGTCGTTTTAATTGACCAAGGCGCGACAACGGAGCAGTACGCCGCGCACCGCTAGTGAACAATTCGACCGAACGCGGAATTCTCGGTGCCATCATCGGCACGACGACGCTGTTCCGCGGAGACAATTTCAGTTACATCGGAATGGGCCCGAGACTGTAGTTCTCTGCCGGCGAGCGAGCAGGTAATAAAAGTCTCGTGGAACCTGCGAATCTTTCCTCCTCTTGGGAGGATTTGCCGGTTGCCTTTTCTCGCGCTGTCCTCCTTCTCCGTTTTCTGCGGATCCTCCTCCGCTGTTAAGCAGCTTACTTTCAACACCAGAACACCAGAAACCGAGAACCTGCACGGTGGGAAGATTCTACGATTGACTCTCGCGCCCCACTCCGCCTCCGCGTCTCCCGTTTGCCATTCGCGATCCGTTTACCCTTCTTCCTATCGTAGTCGATATCCTTTGTCCTTCCATCGCAACCTTCCCTCGTCAGAATCCCTGATTCTTCGATATTCCTTCGTCTCCCGTTCCGTCGATTGTCAGGTATTCCACGGCACTGGCGCTGCCATCTCGGTGCTCGTCGCATCAAACTTTTGATGGATCTGTTTTTATCCGGCTATAGCGTTCCCAGGCGAACCTTCCTGATAAATCGCTCACCCCGAGACGTCCGTGGATGTCGCGCGGATATCTTCTCTCTCCCTCCTACTCCTCCTACCCGCTCCCCCACCGTTCAATCCAACCGGGCACCGTAATCCCGCGTTTCTTTACCAGCACGCTACCATTCACGGCGAGTTCTCAATTAGGGAGCAATCGATGCAACGCCGCGTTAACTTTCGCCGGGAGCGAACGCAATTAACCGCGGTTCTAACTGTGTTTCTTTCGGTTACGTGACCGGACGACACACGCTCTGGACGCGTTTCAGATCCATGTGTCTCTTACTTGTTGCGTTCCCGTCGAGCACACACGTATCCACCAAACACATCAATTGCCAGCTGGGAACGCGACCCGATTCGAGGCGAGGACTCTCGTCTCTACAATCCTATGCTCCCTCGATATCTTCTTCTTTTTTATTTTTTATTTTATGCTCTTATTATTCTCCTCGGGGAAGTTTACGACATTGTTACACGGTGCCCCACTATATTCACTTGTATCGCTCGTCTGCAACTCGAGGACAAATTATTCCTGCGGTGAATGGCAGTCTCGTTAGCAACTACTGCGTAGCTTCGACTCACTTTCCATCAATGAGTAGTTGCAATCGACGTGAAACATGGAGAGGCTGGTCATACATAGATTTCGAATAAACTCTAAATTACTTATCGTAAAAAGAAATGTAAAAAAGTGGGGATAACATTACTGCAGAAGATATTCAGTCAACATTGGGTATATGATTGTTGAAAATATAGATTAGCCTTTAAGTGTTCAACATGTTTTTTTTTACTTCATGTTGAACATGACAATGACGATACACGTTGTCAAAAAAAGTTATCGTCTTTTTTAGAGTATGCGAATATTTTTTCGAACCACTGTATTCTGCTCGAAATCAGTCATCGCATTCTATTTTTCGAAGCTCTGCAAAATGCTCAGCGAACTTTTTCGGAGTATTGCTGCGCGTATTTGTCAATTTCACAAATTTCATTGATATCACTTGTTAATACATCAAGAGCTGCATGGACTGGATTTTGAAATACAAATACAGTTTCGTCAATAGTTGTAGAATCAAATGGAAAATATAAACGACATTTCCAAAAGCAATTCTATGGACTGATAAAGCCATTTTTACCGAGAAGTGAATTGCAAAAATATGCAACATAATCCTCATTGGCTTCGTGCAATCAACATCGGAGGATTGTCAACATTTGTTGCGATATAATTAGACCGTATTTCATTAATGTTTCGTTAATTAAATCCTTAGCGGGCTAAAAATACTCCAATACTTTTCTGTTATCGCGCCCGGTATTTGCCGAGTCGCCAGGAGAGGGGTGGAAGGACCGGAACTTACCACATCTAGGAAAAAGTATTCTTATACTAGAAAAAAGTTTCTGACACATTTGTTAAGTATGAAATTAGATCTGATTCGTTTATTTTTAATAACATTATAATAGCTTTTGATCATTTGGAAACCAAAAGAGCTACTGTTGGATAATGTTTTAGCAAGATGACGATAACGTAAGTTTATAAAACGATCTCATAATAGCGGAAGTTTAGATTCAGCAATAAAAATGTTGGTGGGGGTGCTTATGCGATACCCCAAAGCCAAACTTATCGGAGCAAACTGAATTCTTTCAAGACGCTCTAAATTTTTGCGCTTGGTGGAAGAAAAAATAAAACAACCATATTCCAAGATAGAGCGAACATAACATTTAAATAAAATCATGAGCGTGGACGGGTCACAGCCCCTGGTCACGTATTAGTCTGATTATTAGGAAGGGAGTAAACTGTATTCCCTTCGATTTCCTCGAACTGGCGACACTGACTGGTAGAGACTGGGGGATATTTGTATCCCCCTCGATTCGAGGCAATTCCCCTGATCTGGTGACACTGCTCGTAGTTGAGATGTTGTTGTTTGGACCATTTTGATCAGCCACTGGTGCCATCCGGAAGAACATTTCAATTTCCTGGTGGAGCAGTACACTATTTAACGAGTATCCGTCCGTTAAGAGCTGGAAGCTCGTTCGTTGTATAATTTCCAGATGCGATTCGAAATTTTGCTGTAACGACCGACGAAGTGAACTTGTAACGTTGTAACGAGCATTCTCGTCCGCGCGTCACGTCGCCGTTCGGCCGGTCGGAAAACAGGAATCGCGACAACCTCTTGTGCTCAATTTAGCTCGGATGTTCGTGTCGTTAATTATAACGATCGTTTGAATTACACGGGCAACAGCGAGGCACTCGCCGCGCCTGCCGGAGCGAGAGGGTCGACGTTCATTGAAAGTTCGCGAATATCACTCGAAGCGCCGGGCTGCACGAGCTACCTGCACAAACTCTACATTTCACATCCTGCGCCCCGTTTATGACGGGACTGTAAATATTTTTAACAGCTTCTCGAAGGCGCCTGGAAATTCACTCGAGTTTACGCATCGAGTAAAAAAACTCCGCGAGGAATCGATAATACGACTGAACGGCGCGAACGGAAAACGGTATACTGCGTCGTCGTCATATTGTTGCATTCTTGATCACTACTGTCAAGTCCGGTGGTTCTGTCATCGACAGTAATCAATAAAATCAATCATATATATATATATATATTACATAATCTCAGAATTTCTTTTAATATTGTTCTATTAATGTTGCACGAGAGATACAACATCAAATATTATTCATTGATAAATAATATTGAATTATTACATATTATACGACATTGCGAGCGATATAATTAAGGATTAATATCATGAAAGCGTAATACTAAACGAAACATCCGTTGAAGTTTGTTCATCACTGAAGAATGCAAAAGATAACTCAGAGGACTACACAGAAGAAACGCACAAAATAATTAATGAACAATAGACTGTGGTGACTAACTGCCCAAGAAAATGCGTAGAGCCACTTGATCCAGCCAAGATGAGAACAAATTAAAAATCAAACATCCGATCGAAATGCAGACGTAATGAAATGATTAAGGAGAAAAATGATTAATGTGTTTCATTATTATTTGCAATTATTCATAATATATTGGAGTCCAAAGTATTAGACGATTATATAAGTTCGTGCCCGATTTGAAAATAAATTATAATTATTAAATTTTAAAGAATATAGCTTTATTAATCAATTATACAAGAATTACTACAATTAAAAAAGAATGGAGACTATATAATTTTTTTATATTCAACCGTGCAGTACAGTTTGAGACACCTATTGAAAGTCAGGCACAAACTTATGCAATCATCTCGTATTTTCTTCCTTTTACCTCAGAACTTGTTACGAACACCATAAAATTCAATTATATTCTCATATGCACCTTTGCTAGTCTATATAGAGTTTCCCGAAAATGTTGTACTTGCAAGAATGTTCTGCGCGGCTTTGTTAGGGAGATAGTTATTAACACACGAAAAACATGGACTGCTCTGATAGAGCGCGGCTATAGCTGAGCGTAGCGTTGGAATTTCCAACCTCCCTTTTGGCGAACTTCTTTATCGTTCAAAAAATTTCCCGAAAGTATAATATTTATTCTGATGGCTACATATTTGACAACAGCAAAATAGAATTTTATTTCGGTTTTAAAAAAAACTACTATTTTGAATCTGACTCGATCTTATAGTGCACGGCGTTTACCACTAATGGATATTATGTACGTTGAATTTTCCATTACTTGTCATTTTTTATTTCTCTGTCCATACAATACGATTCGTAAGAAATTCTGGTGTCCCAGAAGCCAATAACGAAAAGCCATTTGAGAAATAAAGGCGCGAAGCGTAATTGCTTGTGTTCTCTGTATGTAATAGGGGTGCATTGCAAAGTTCTCTACTTCTAAAAAGATAACACCTACAAACAAAAAAGTTACATACCTACGCTAATATTTTTCGTTTATTCCTGAAACCTCTAAGTTTGTTTCTGCATCGATTGTGGGAAGCTTTTATTTAACTAATGTTAAATAAAAATTCATTTCACCCCATAATAGTCTAATAATATTAGATTAATAATATTAGATTAGATTAATTGTAAAATGATGCAGAATATTGTAAATGGTGGTATAAGACGTATACAATTTCCAGTACAGATTTGAAACAAATATTAAAGACTTAGCAGAAGTAATAACGTGAAAGCTTTCAGAATATTTGGAATTGAGAGAAAAATGATTGAGAACACAGAAAAATTATGTAAACGTAGGAAATCCGATAGAAAAAGAGGACATGGAAGAAAATGAAGGCAGCGAGAAAGGAAGCAAGATAATGAAAATAAATCACTGTCAGATTTTTCTAATGCCAGGCAAATTGTATTCTCGCATTATATTAGATGTAGTGTGCACAGTGCACGCCTACTTCGAATCTCTGTGCGTCCACTGATTTCGAGCATACATTATAAAGGATAAGTTTATTAGGATAATCAATTACTACT
The DNA here is from genome assembly GCA_028455595.1 of Lasioglossum vierecki. Taxonomy (NCBI): domain Eukaryota; kingdom Metazoa; phylum Arthropoda; class Insecta; order Hymenoptera; family Halictidae; genus Lasioglossum; species Lasioglossum vierecki. The sequence goes on from CM052335.1 coordinate 9,103,187, forward strand.
CACGCAACACCACTGCTCTATCTTCTCAGACCTTCTCATAATTGTAACGCACATTCCTATTAACCATCTTCCCCTCCCTTAGTGACGGGCACAGTAGGGGCCCCTAAAACAATTGTTTCCCCCACCAACCTCTTTTTCATGCAGCGCACACCATCGCGATGCATCGTCACGATGCGCGAGGCCTACACACTACTACGGATTGCGTAAATTGCTACTTTTGTATACTTGACTTTATATACTTTTTTTATTTTTATTACTGTTTCTTTTCTATTTTAGCTATAATACTCTTTATCGAGAATCGTATCCTACCTACTTGCGTGTTTCGAATAGATATCTAACCTAAAACGTTACACCGAAGGAAACCTCGTTCCTCATCAAAGTTTCAATTCACACCGCAGTTTTAGGGACATTAGTGATTTTAGTGTCGCAGTAATGAGCTCCGCCTTCGCCTCAATGTATGTAATGTTGAGGGCTTAACTTCTCTATTAAAAAGGCAACAGAAGTTTCTTTTTATATTTTTATCGTATCGAAGTAGGTGTCTAAATAATGATAAAAGAATGCACCTTTCATGAAGAATGTTTCTTAAAATCCTGAGATTATAAAAATATGACAGCGATTGACAATATTGTTTGTCTCGTCGACAAAAATATATGTTCATTGAATTTTACAATTGTATAATCAGGTGAAAATATTTATCTTTACGTATTTTCATGTTATTGGAGAGAAAATACCGCAGTGAAACGTACACCCGCAGTAATAGGTACATTTACCCTAAGCGAAAATGGTAGACAGTTTCTCACCCTGCCACGGTATTCTGAGGCTCTTTTGGGATTTGACTAATAGGCTACCAAGTGACGACGCAGAAAAAGTTGCCTGGCCAATTTTTCAAGGGAACCAGAGGGCTGGGTTATCCAACGTTCTCAATTATATTGCAATCAACGTGCAAAAACGTGATATTAATCGTTCCTGAAAAGCGTGGCGAGATCGCCGAGTCTTCGGGCGTTGTCTCGGATTTCAGCTTTCCCGGCTCGTAAATCAGCAAATTGAGGACGTTGGGCTAAATTACATTAATGCTCTCGTCATCATTTCTACGCGAAGTAACTCTGCTATTTCTCGCACGGCAGAGCGATTCGATTCGATTCTTTCGTGAACAATAACGATCCGGGTGGAGTCACGCGTGTCAGCGTAATTATCATTGACGGATCCAAGCCCGGTATAAATCATCTTCGCTTTCTGTGGCACGGCGTTCGCGATTAACACGGTCATTAATGCGGCAATTAGAACACGGTCGCTGTTATCCGGACGCGTCGGGGTTACCACGTCAAAGCTGCCCATTACGGGGGCAGACTTTTTCCTTTTGGACCGTACACGCGATTGCACGTGTGTGCACTGGGTGTTCCGTAACTCGCTGTAGTCCGAGAAAATGGTGTGATTACACGGTCGATTACTCATTGAGATCTGAACTCGATAAAAACTATTATAAATAGGTAGAAGTAATGTCCTCCGGTGCTGCGGAACGATCCGGTGTTATTAACAACCGCTAGATACCTAAAGAAATTCCTTTTAATATTTAACGAAAACTTTTGCACAACGTTACCGAGGGCCAATGAGTATCCTCCAGTAATCAGCGAGAGATATTTAAACACCTACTAACCTTTTTCTTCGCCCTGCAAGAACCATAAAAGTATCCACAATTTTTTTTTATTTATAAGCATTTGAAACCCTTCTGGGTTTATTTTGCTTTACATGAATAATATAAGTGAATACAGTAATGTGAACACAGGAATAGTATAGTAAAAATTTTTTAGGGCTACAAGTGGGTATAATAGTAATGTCTACTAACGCTAAATATGTAAGTTATAGTTTTATAAGAAGGATTGGATGCAAATACAGGCTTTGATATTTAGCTTTGCTATTATTGTACCAGTATTAAGGGATAGTTGGTGGCCCATACTAAGTAGGGAATTTATTAGTTTCTACCTTTGTGTATTGTACAATTCGCATTGCCATATTATGTGGTCCAGGCCTGATTACATTTACATCGGTTGCCATTAATAATACTTACCCTCTCCAGTGAAGCATCTAGATTGTAGTGATCAGAACGCATTCTGTTAACTGAAACGACTAGACTTCTGTCGAGTTTTAAGATGGCGTACCATGGTATTGGCCATTCATTAATGAAGTTTTCAAAGTATTTTTCCCCTTAAAGAAACCTTGATTTTTTATGATTTCAAAGGTACGATCTTTATCTTATTTTTAAAAACTCTCGAACAAATCAGTGTAGGGGATCGTAAAAATATTTACAGTATTCATTGCCGTGACTGATTTGGCTGCCCTGTTCTCGAAATCAAATCTATGATCTAATTCTAGTGAATGTTTCGTCAACGCTGTGTGTTGCATTGGTGGTAAAAAGATATTATGTTTATGTTCTGTAACACGTGTTTCAAAATTTCTGGATGTTCGTGGTTTTTAAACGTGGTAGCTTGTCTTTAACAGGTGGAAATAAAGATTTTAGATAGCGAGGTATTTTGAAAATTGTATGTATTCCTACTCTTTGAAAAATCCTATATAAAGATGTTCTTTTTGCAAGGGGACATCGTCTTATATCGAAAGAAAACTGTATTACTAGTAGGTGTTTGACGGACGGACACTGCTATTTCTAATGAACTGCGGAAGTTTTTCATGCAGTTGCATATATCAGAGTCACAAACGTTTGCAGGAAGAAATTTGCTTCTAGGCCAGGCGCGAAATACAGGACACCTTGTATTTACCACGGGGTTTAATGCGAGCTCGGTGTACATATTCCGTTGTTCACGCGATCATTAGAGCCCCGCACGCTGACGTCTTATTACGGCACGGTCTCTCAACCCATCCTGCTTGCTGCCTCGGCATATTAATGACCTTGGCCGTGTCATTAAAGAAAACACAGACGAAAGGATAGCAGGTGGTCGGTGCGCGGCTTAACTCGCAAGCAGTGTTACCCAACCGGGACCACCGCGAAGAAATCTGTTTGGTAAACCTTATGTTTAGGGGAGGCAGCTCCGATCATCTATCCCTTGACATATGTTATCGAGGACAACATTCTGAACAACTTTTGTCAGTACAACTACCCGGCGCTCGCTCTTAGTTTTCGAGATATTTGCGAAAAACTATTCCAAATACTGTATTGAATTTTACGTTTCCACGCTGCGAATGATCATCTTTAAACGCAATAATATGTTGATATCCTTTACGTTGAGTTGATTACGGTTCGCCTTGGGTGGCACGTTAACCGTTCGTCTCGAAGAGCGTTCATTAACCTGATAAACGTTTTCGTCGATTTGACCTCGCAGACAAGTCATTATGCCGGGTCTACCGGGTATCTGTTGAATCTAACGATCAATGAGAAACGCTGCGCCGAATGGCGCGGAAAACTGTGCGCGCCATTTATATCGCGACCGGCAATACATTCCTCATCGTCGCGAGACCCGAGTTTGTTGGTACTTTTATTTTTTCTAACGATCGCCATGCTGTCTGCCCTTAATGATAACACCGATGCATCGCTCTGATGACGATTATTAATAGTACAACTTCACGCTCTTCCTTCAACAAATAACGCCAATAATTCAACAGCGCGGTCCCGTCGAAATAGGGAACTTCAATTCGAAGATAACATCCGCATTTTTTATCGATAACACGACGCGGCGTTAGGCGATCTAATTTCGTTACCAAGATTACGGATCACAATACGGACATTGTATTTTATTATTCAAAATCATTGATAATTCGACAACGTAATGAAACAAGTCAATCGAAATGTCTGGATGCACCCTCTAAAATAACGCAATCCACTAAACACTATCCGTATCAAAATCAAACGACCGCTTTCAAAGTTATTAGTCTATAATTATTGAAATTTCAAAGATGCTTCCTTTAGAAATTATTTAATTTCCTGTGCCTGTATAATCCACGATCTAGTCTGTGGTCCGTGGGACGTGAGTGTTCGGATAGCTTTCCGAGGAAACTTTTTTATATAAAAAAATTATACAGCTCCAATTCTCAGTCGTTCTTTATTTAACTGTTTACCAAAAACTATTCGTACCTTTTTCCAGGACAGCGCGACGAGTCTCTACTAGTCGGAAGCGGAAAGAGTTTTGCATGCACGTGGGATATTATTGGCACGCGTTATACAAACAATGTACGTCGTCACTCAATGAGAATTGCATCGAATATTCCCGGAATTTTGCTGAGCCCGGCGGTATGCATGAGAAACACGATATCCTTGTAATAGTATTTGCTCAAACGAGAATCACCGATGCCAAGAGTGGAAACGAGCAGCGACAGTGAATCATCTGGGGAGACTGTCGCTCGCCGGAGCCGAGCTCTTTCGCCTCTAATTTGTCTTCGGGTAGCAGCGCCGCGTGCAACAACGTTGCACACTCGAAACTACATTATCGTGATCTTATTAACAATCAGATATTCTGTGCTCGGTGTCGTGGTCCCGGCTCGCCTCTGGTTCGTCACGACGAACGGAACCGTGTAACATTTAAATAGAGTGCTGCGCTCAATAACGTTGCCAGTTTCATCAGCAAATCCCTTTCCGTCAGATTCGGCTGCTGCTTCCCGCGAAAAGACTGCGTGCACAGCCACGGAATTACGTATTCGTCAATAAGACGCACGCACAGTGGAGTACTTGGCCCGAAAAGCTGGCGCAAAACTATAGCAACGTTATTTATGGTCTCAAGGTCATAATATTATATATCATTGAATTCCTTGTAAGATCAGCTACGACGTTATGAAAGAAAAAATACATTTTGACATTTAAAAAAGTAAAACTTACGTTTAGGGGAGGCAGCTCCGATGACCTTGACATATGTTGTCATTGAAAATGTCATTGTAATGTCAAAAGTTGTTCAGAATGTTGTCCTCGATAACATATGTCAAGGCCAAGGTCATCGGAGCTGCCTTCCCTAAACGTAAGGTTTACCTGGTACTTTTGTACGAAAAGTTATTCTGATTTACAATGTACGCCATTAATTGTAAGACTGATTCCAGTTACTCTTCTCGATTCAAGCATCTCAAAATCTTGGAAAAACTAGTGGTCACAGTTTTGATTGACTCATTCACAAAGTCTGTCTCACCTTCGATCTCTGTTCTTTCCATTCCCGTAGTTGAATAAACACAATCTCACCACTATGGACAAGCATTGATGTTTCTAATTATACTACTAAAAATAGATATTGGGATTATGTAAATTAATTTTAACCATTGATAAAATCGAGAGCTGATAATATATATTCAGTGTGCTACATGTAGCATTGTTTTCTAAATTATCTTCCATAAATGGAAATTTCATTTCAATGGTCCGGATGGATTAAATCCATACTGGAGAGAACTTTGAACGGGCTGAATTAATATCGGTGGAGGAATATTTATAATGTAGAGTGGTTTTTAATGTCAATAATTCAGTGTTCATTGAAATACTGGAGAATGATTTGTTACGTTATACCCGTACGAGAAGCCTTTTGTGGATATATCAATAGAATAATACCCTCATATAGAAAGATCAAAAACTCGCGGCGTGGTTCGAAATTTTGGATATCAGCTTATTGAAATCGCCAGCATGTTCCCCCGTTCGAAATTCCATGGAAAATTTGTGTGGTACATATTATGGTACGACGTATTTATGCAAATAACCGGCCGTTCTAAAACCTTATGCAGCTGAAAGAAGCTGTTATTCAATCCTCGAGTGCAATTAACGAAGAAACTTTGAAATATTTTGTTACAAGCATTCTTCGTACTGTTTTCTTTTTGATACGTACGGAAGGCAGTTTTACAAATTAAGACTCTTCATTTTAACAACTAATACCACAATTTAATTATTTTATTAAACTTTCATATTACAATAACCTTGTAATGAAGATAATGCTGTAGATGTGCACCATTCAAGTGGTACCATTCATCATGTTATTAAATATTAAATGAATCTTTATTTCATATTAAAAGTAGAATATGTTTTCATAATATACAGATAATATTTATTTCATATTATGAAAAAAATAGTTTTTTCTCATTATAAAACAGATTTTTATTTAATATTAGAAATAGAATATTTTTTCCTAATATACAGATACTCTTTATTCTTGTACATGGATATAATATTCAGACCCAATATTTTTCTCATATGAAAAATGTGGCTTGAAAAATATTTTTCGAATATTCCAAAAAATGTCTATCTAATCTAAAATAAAAAACTAAAATATCTATCTCAGACTCTGAGTCTGTAAGAATTAGAGTACATTCAGTGGATACCAAGTAACATTAAGTTATGATCAGAGTATCATGAAATTTACCAATTCCGACCATTGCGCGACGATACGTCCTTTTCTCCGAATTGAATTAGCGAACACGCGAATTTCCCTTCATCTGAAGGATGAATCAATTAAACCCGAGAGTGACTCGCAGTGGCATTGTGCGATTGCGCTTTGGGGGATGTCTGGCCGAAGTGGAAGTAAACTGTGAGCCGTCGGCTGACTCTTATACGAAGCAAAAGGAATCATCTCTCCCAAGCGGCGGAAACTGATCCACGGGGATGATCGGCCGCTGGTGAAAGCTTCCAGAAAGTTCGTGTAAGAAGCCTGGTCGACGATGGTCGAGCGGCGTGATCGAGTTACAAGGGCGAGGCCTCTTAACCGGCGAGACCTCGGAAGCGTCATTCAGCGGATATACTGCAAAGTAAACGTTTATTTAGACGATATCATCTCCACCTTTCTCGAGTCGAGTAGATCGTCTTTAGCGTGTCGCTGGGGGATGCTCTCTACCGTCGACATAATCTGTGCAAGAGTGTTTACCCGGGGAAACACGATCACAGATTTCATCTAATCTCTCGATGTATTCGTGACTTCTCCCGTGCAATCTTGCGGAACAGTCGTGACCCGGTTCAAAGATTTGGACAAATAAATAGGAGTTAACGAGGAAAATCAACTGTGTACTAGAATATTTTTCTTGCCGATCGGTTTGCAATTTATCGGTGTACCAACGTGCATTCAACATTCATAGCAAGGCTGCGGAGAGTTTGAGATAATTGATATAAAATAGTGAATATTATTTGCAAAAGTAAATACTATTTCGAAATACTCTTTCATCAAATTCTGATCTCATCATGGCCCCTATTAATTCATTTTCGAATAAACACAATTTTAATATTAAAGAGAAAAACTAATGTTTGTAACTACCCTGCTAAAACAGTAGAAAGCAGCCGCGAGCTGGTTCTCCATTTAACTTTATTTTCTAGATTATTTTCCACCAGTGAAAGATCAATTTCAACGTTCTGATGAATGAAATCTATACTGAAGTAACCTTTGAACGAATCGAATTAAATTCGGTGGACGAACATTTCTGATGTGAGCTGTTTTTCAGCGTGAATAGTTCAGAGTTCATTGAAATACTCGAAAATGATTTGTCACTTTGTAATCGTACCAGAGGCGAAATTTTATAGACATATCAAGAGAATAATGTACTCTAATACACATTGACTTATTCATTTGCAAAGTCTGTCTTAACTTTGAGCTATGTTCTTGACGCATCGTACTCAAACTTTAGCCTGCCTAGGTACGTTATCTTCAAATTCTGATCTCACTGTAGCCGTTATGATTCCATTTTCGAAATTCCACACACGCTCCATTCAATTATATCAGGATCACTGTCTACTCCACTGCTGGACTATACCATTGACATCTTGTTTCCGGTTCAGTTCTATTCAGTCGCGTAGCTACATATTCAGCGCCCTGAGGCAAGTACAATCGGCGCGCTCCCTTGTTTCTCGGAAGTGGTCTCGCGCAATTTGTTTCGAATATTTAATAAATATTTAATACCAGTTCTCGATTTTTTTAATGTCTAAAATGAACTTACACGATCCCAATTTCTCTTCATAGTTTAGTAAAATTCAATATAGTATTCGATACAGTTTTTTGCAAATATCTCAAAAACTAAGAGCAAGCGTCGGGTAGTTGTAGTAGTCAAGGTCAAGGTCATCGGAGCTGCCTCCCTTAAAAGTAAGTTTTATCGGATTGATTTCTCTGTGAGATGGTCAGTTGGAGAGTCTGCTATTTCGATTCTGGCGAATAATAATTCATCGACGTCGCTTCCACGTTACTTTCATAGAAGCAATTAACGCAGCATAATGAGCTGAATATATCCAAGGAGCAGCTACTTTATAATTCAGTTACAAGTAGATCAAGCTAATCAGGAATGGCAAAGCACGTGCTTCATCAAAATCATTTATTTATCATGCGCCCGGTTCACCTCGGCCCGTCTACTAAAGGGGTTAATATCCTTGGGAAATTGGAATGTATTATTTAACGTGCAGCGAGCGACATAATTAAAACCCACTCCCGGCTCCTCGTCTAACGGCACAGTGATTGAAACGAAATTTTGCTTTACGGGCGCTGCGCCAGCACACGCGAGATTGAATATGAATAAAACGTTTTGTGTTGTGCTTGAATTTTATGCCTGATCTCATGTAGTTTTATCGCGGCTCCTTTCCTTTGAACACGATTCTTAAACGGTTCGGGGGTTCATCCCTTTCTCAATCCCGCGAATGATCTACGTAAGTATCAATTTCAGCCCGAACAGGCCGATACCCTAGGAAAATTGGAATATTATTTAATGAACGGCTTTCCAACCTATTAGGATTTTACGTTGCGTAACAGCGCAATCTCGCGATTCTCGTATTCGCTCTCTGTGGGCTACCTGCATAATTGACAGAGAAGGATGCACGTTCAACGCGCATCAATTTCAAACAATTGAAAATTAATTCGACACGAACCAGCGGGATTGTTTCGTCCCAATTTCCCCACCCCCGAATTTTATCAAACGTTATTACATCCTACAAGTCATCGCAATTGTTGGCCCTCCGAGCGCCGCGTGCTTTTTCTACGGTCGTGCAACAGAGTAACGAGCAACGCGGAATACTTGACCGTTTAAAATTAATGCGGCATAACAGGGCAAGCGTAAATTATGCAACAGCTCATCGACGTGATCGAATTGTTCGAAGCTGAGTGGAGCACAGAGGTCTCGGACAACGTTCGTCTCAATTTTGATTTTCGCCAGTTCGTTCGTGTCGCTCCGGACACATTTGTAACGTAAAATCATTATATTGTGGCGTCCGGCTTTTCCATCTTCGCCGCAAGATGGACAGTGAGTGACAGCCTTTCTCGCTAGTACCTGATCCGTCACTGATCAGTATATATATAGTCCTTAACCGCCTTCCAACAACCCAACGTCTAAGACAGGGCCCGCTAGATAGCCTTACCGATGAGTCCTCTAGTAGCGGGTCCTAGGACGAAACGCTCCTTTCCTTTTCTTCCTCTCTTCCGCATTTTAATGCGAGCTCTTTCCACATTACATCAGTTGTTAACTGAGCTACTACAATTCCAAGTGTATCCGTATTAGCCGGATAAGGAGAGCAAAAAGTATCTTTAAACCAAATTACCCTAGCAGCACAAAATATTGTATACGGAATTCATATAATATTAAAAAGTATAATTCTTTTTTTAATATTCAAATGTACATACAATATTTATTTTATGTCAAGTAACAAATGTTTTTTGTAATTATGCAGAAAATATCTATTTCATGTTACGAGAAAAATATCTTTTTTAAACTTTTTCCTCTTTTTAACTGAATGTTATTTAAACATTGAATTTATATTTTTCAATTCAATCTCATTTCAATTTTTCTCATACGAAGAAGTGTGGCTTAAAAAATATTTGAAAAAGATACTTATCCAATATTTTTCTGCTACCAGGGTAAATTCACAATAGGCCATTCGATAGCACGTTCAAAGCAAATACTTTCCGGCAATTCTCAACTACAATAAAAATGTTTAATTAAACACAAAATTTTGCCACTAGCATCCATTTTTAATTCCAGTCTTCGATTGTTCCGGTACGAATGAAAAGCACACGGATCCGTTCAGTCGGTGAAGTTACCCGGGGAATGTGTACGGATCGATTGGATTCTCTTGGCGTGGGAATGCATTGGGAAATTTGCTTAACAGCAGCTGCAACCGAGGTCGGCCGAAGAGGCCCTCAGGCCAGCGACGATTCTTCTTGACCGTAGTGAGACGGCGAGAGCGGTATCAAGAGACATTGTTCGCCGACTACGCGAGAAAATCGAAGGAAACGGCCGCGCAGGTTGATACAGTGGTATCAAAGGGAGAAACGGTAATAGAGGTGGAAGGAGAGTAGTGCGAGAAAACAGACGTGTAAGGTGAGGGAGGAACGGTGGAAAGAAGAGAAAAAAGCAGAAGTAGAGAAGAGAGAGAGAGAGGATGAGAAGAGGAAAGAAGGGGCCGAAGAAGAAGTAGTAGTATAAGGTCCCGGACATAAGCGGGCGTCGAAACAGCGGCTGTGCTCGGCTTCGGCTCAATTAAATGATCGTCTTCTGCTGCGGAGTCTCGGTAGAGGCATCAACCATTAATTTCGAAACATGGCGAACAAAGGATATACCTTGGAAATATTCTTTACTCTTTTTCCTCTCCCTACCTCGGCTCAGCTATCCCCACCGTCCTCACTTAACTCTTTTTCGTCTTGCTGTTGCCTCCACCTTCTACCCTCGACCTGCCGCCGAGAACGGGCGAAAGCAGATTTTAACGAGCAGAACAAGGACGACGCTCGATGTGTACCTCGACGAAGAAGGAGTAGGAGAAGAAGGCTGCAAACGCCGCAACCTGTTCAGCCTGCGGCAACGTTTCTCTTTTCCTGCGGTAGCAAGAGCCTCTATCAAGCCACGCTTCTTACTGCCTCCTTCTCCCTCCTGCAGCCGATGTCTCCGTTCACCTGCCCCTCTTCCGTTCGTTCTCCTCGTTCCTTCGCGTTTCTTCTTCGAGTTCGGCATCCCTCTCGGAGTCCGCCACGTACACACGCGTGGCTACGCCGGCCCCCACAGTCGCACATTAATATTCCAGCAAAAGTACGAAGGGTCGTCTAGGCGTGTCCAATATGTCTAGGTAAGCCGCATCAGGCGACTACGTAAGCTGTTTTTTTCTCTATTTCGTTTCGCCTCGCGTTGCTCCTCTTTACCCGACACCTAGCTCGATCCCCTGTCTATCGCTCTCTTCTCGAACGGCGAAAACGGATCTCGAAGAAACACACCGAATTCTGATACAGAAATTTTTATGCAATTTTCTGGAGAGACAGTGAATTGGAACACTACATGAGACACGTGTTTGTCGTGGCAATATCCATGTTAAAGACCTTCGAGGTTGGAGATGAAAAGTATTGGAGGATTGGATGATTAGTAATCGTCTACTAAGGGAACTGGGAATCATTGAAACCTTATTGGTAAACAGCAGACTTTATGCGTTTAAACAGTACAATTATTAAAAGAATTTAAAAATACTGTTATATTTATACATGCTGTAAAATGATTGACCACTCTCCTTCTGTGAGATGTATTTCTATCATACCACTATGATAAAATCTTTCATGCAAGTACTTCTAAGGAGCGTGCGAGTGCTAAATTACACGAGCGTACACGAACGGACGTTAGTTTCAGTTGCACTCGCAAGGACAGATCGTGGCTTTTGTTTAATTCAGCAGTACGTCGCTTAGGGCTTAGAGAATGACCAGCGGTAAAAAGGGAGCCTCTTACGACTCGCAAACTACGAGGAGGGGGGTCATAATCGACCGTGTCGGTCTTCGTGGCAGAATTTACCGTGTGCGGCATCATTCAGGAAGCAATGAAATTTCGCGATACCTTTTTTCCAGCGGTTCGTTCCGTTAGAAGCTGGAGGTGGCGCGATGTAGAAGCGTAGCCGTGCAATCTGGGATTTTATCTCGTATGCAACTAATGAGAGGTTGCTCGTAGGTGTTCCTCGCCCCCGGATAGACAGCTATTACTATATTATATCGAACTTTAAGCTTAATGTATGGCATTAAGAGGTAGGATGTAATTTAGGATTTGTGACGGCACGTTTCGGCTGTTGGCGGGCGGCGTATACCCTGGGAAAACGTATTAGAAACTACACCGAACAGACGATTCGTCGTTGCGAGCCTTCTCTCCTCGTTTTCCATCTCGCGTGTCAGTTATTCGAGACGGATAATACGCGGAAGACAGGCCGCTGCCGTAATAAATGCAACCCAGAACCTTTTATTTAACAGCGACGCGCAGGCATTCTGAATCAGTTTCCCCAGTTGTATTTTTCTTGCGGGTCGAGCTCGCTCGAACGGGATCCAAGATAAATCTACGGTGTTGCTTTAATTAATCACCCTGAGCTATCTTCATTTTCACCGAGCAAACCGTGCCAGAGAAGTTTCGTCGGGCACCGCGGAAAAATTTCTGCATAGAACCAGGAAGAACTGTTCTGGAATATTCACAGCGGCGCGGTTTCGACGGGGCCTGTGCGCTGCGTTTTCACGACTTACACGTCCGGTCGTGGCTTCTTCTTCTTCGTTCGCCACTAGTTCTCGTATTTATCGTTCAGGTTACGACGCCGACATAGTATACAAGTTAACTTTAAATTAAAGTCTCCGTTAAAACCAAGGAAAACACCAGTTAAACTTGTTTCGCGCGCTCGTAAAAAGGTCCGTACAGGCCGCCGTAATTCTTCGGCATATACCCGCGTTCGGCCGATGATATATTTCTTGCGTGTCTAGTGTGTGATGTGCTCGATATTCTACCCCGACGCGACGCGGTGAACTCGATTAAATATTCGAACATCTGGTTCAACCACTTTTCTTTAAGGTCTATCAATTTTACACACCAACGTGCACTCTGCGGTTCCAACACGGTGTAACCCCTCAGTCCCTGGGTGTTATTCACCCAGCTTCTACTCTGGAATCAATATGGAAGAATACAGTGAAAGAAAGCGTCTAGTAGGACAAGCATGGTCCAGCGACCGCCGCGACAATTTTTATTGACATCGTGTTCAAAACAATGCTTTTAAATGGAATCATCCTTCATCTCGAGTGTGTTCATTGAGATTGTAAGATGTAAAAAACAAACGGAAGTACCCGAACTTGCGTCTTGCAATTTATATATTTTATTCGCAATTGTGGGCAAATTATGAAGGGTAAGAAAAAATTTATTTTTTAGAGGTGGAGGTTACAAGCAATCATCTCTTACGTATTTAATATATCCGGTTTAGATTAACCCTCGCATAGGATGTACAGTGTCATGGTTAAAGTTATTTTCTATTGCATCATTTCATACTCGTCTCGAGGAACAAATGTCTCATGGGAACCATAGGTCGTACATGAACCATTCTCTTAGAAAACAACTTTAAAGTTTCGCGAACTATTATATTTTACAGTCTGTCGTATTTACTCATTTTTGCAGAGATCCCTCGAACGGATCAGCTTGAATTGTGGTGCGCTTCGAGCTTAGCTCTTTCTTCTCATGATAATATTTTTCCTCGTGGCTGTTTTATCGACGAGGAAACATTTAAACTATTACTGTTCATATTTAAGGAGTATAATATCGTAACAGTGATAACACTGCCTTCCTGAAATGTTTCTTGTATAACTGCTGAGATGAAACCAAGTAAATAGAAACAGAACTCTTTAACCGATCCATATGATCAACTTTTAAAACATCTGTTAGAACATGTCTGCGGATATATTCAACTATTTGCACATGTCATTTTGTTTAGCGTTTTACGACGGAACTATAAGAAATTCAATCGTGTATGCGTCATCCGGCGTGAATGTGCTAATGTTCCTTCGTCAGTTATGATGTTCTTATAGAAATGTCGTCCGTTGTATGTTTGTAGATGTTCCCGCTCGCAATAAAAGCAGGTTTGTTTACCAGGCAGGAAATGTATAAAACTAATTCTATTTCCCATGGTTGATTCAGCGTTTAACATGTTACTCGTACTGGTCCGTGGCGAGCATCACGGAAAAAGCTACTACCATCGACTATTCATTAATTCGCAGACGAATCCCACGCAACCCGATCGCATTAATTGTGCTAACCGAATACGGACGTAGCAATTAGGAACGAACACGCAACTTACACGGTAATTTCTGCGTGGATCGTGCGTTCGCTTAGCACCCGATTAACTATATTACTCCGACTAACAGGTACACGGCACACGCGTGCACGTGTGCGTTCTCGCGCACAGGCGCCACTGTCCTCCGGGGAAATTTTGCTGAAAACACGCAGTTTATGTTTGCGGTCAGAAAATATCAAATACCGGGTCTGCCGCGTCAACCTATCTGTCCGATGATTCCATCTTCCGCCGGTTTCTATAGAGGTAACAGTGGCGGACTGCGGGAGCTATCGGTTTTAATTAAATTTTTTTCCGCGATACGATGCTAGTCGTTTTTATATGCAGACCCCCCTATCTATACGGTATCCTCGATATTACGGTCGTACGTTTTCCTCGCCTGTTCTCCTGCAGCCTATCCGGTCGAAGACGTCGTCGTTTTGCTCCACGTCGACCGCAAGGGAACCAAGGTGCCAAGGCGAATTAGTTGTTCCACGGCCGGCTGAAAAAGAAAACAAAGTTATTATCTTGTTGGATCGAGGATGATGGCCTCCTGACGAGAGACCGTACAGCTGGATGTATGGATGGATGGATGTCGCGATAGGGAAGACACGAAGGTGCTGGAACGGTGTTCGTGCGAAGGAAGTTTACGACGTGCTCGACCAACGCGGCTTATGGTTGCCGCGACATAAATGAAATTACACTCGTATAACAGTTACTAACTGGCAGTGCGCCAAGGCAAAGGAGTTTAATTCGAGGAAACAAACGATGCCAGAGGACATAGCCCATCGATTCAATAAATTCGTTATCGCGATTGTTCGCGTTCATCTATTTTGCTTGATTTCGGGGAAAAATAAAATATACAATATATACATATACATGTATGTATACATAGAGAAGCGGGTAACTCTCCGGGGAGTCTGAACGACGGTTACAGGGTGGGTAGAGAAAGAGAGCGAGAGAGAGAGATAGACAGGTCGGAAACAAATGTGATTCGCCCGGACGGGCAATTTACAGCTCGAAGAATATGGCTCGGCGTGTAAACCGCATTGAAATTCACGGCGAGCACGGAACTGTACCGGGGTTGAACTATGGGCAAGCTGTTGCAACTTGCTGTTTTCTCTCCAACTCCTGGCCACCTCGTTCCCCCTCTTCGTTCACGCTACCGTCCTGCCTCTGCCTCCGTCTAGTTGCCATTTAATTCTCAACGTACGGCTCCCTTCGGCATCCATTTAAAATCCCCGGGTGGTGCACCTATCAGGTGGTCCGCATTCGTACGCGTGGAATTCCGAGCCGGGCCCGGAAAGACGCTACCGGAAATCGTTTATCCGCCCGCCTCTATACGCGCTCCCCACCAAGTAGGATGCTCCACCATTGAACGCCGCACAGTGGGGACAACTGACTTTTCTCGATTCAAAAAGAAATGACTTTCGACAGAAATGGGGTAGAGCGATGAATTTTTAAAAAAATTAAAACTGAAACTTTGCAGAATGTTTTATGGTATTTATGCTACGAATGTTTTCAACCTTGAAAAAATAAAAGTTTAACTGTTTGACTATAATTCGATTTTTTGAAAAATCCTGAGGTCGTACACAAATTTGAAGACCAGATTTCAAATCAGCGTGAAAAAATCTGCGGGAAGTGATACATACTATGTTAACAAAAAAATGTTTCTTCTCGTGGTAACGTAGAAACGACTTTTTCGTGAAATTGTGCAACTTTGACGAACATTCTCAAGGCTAAAACCGGTAAACGACACTGTACAGAGTCTCACAAAATATTTTGTCATGGCTTCTTCAAGAGATTTTACACCTTCGAATCGGCGGAGATTTGTTAAAAAGTGAAGTCTGACTGGCCAAAAATTTCAATGTCAAATTCATTTAACTAATACCTGAACATCGCTTCAAAGCCGCGAAGAACATTTTCGCAACTGGACAAGTTATTTCCAATCCCCGCGGAGATCGGTTATTCCAAGGAAGTACAACATTTTTGGGATACCCGGTATAAATCGATTCAATTACGTTGGGAACTTAAGAATCCGACATCTGATATGAATTGCACCGCTCGGAAACAATTTCGCAACATCAAATATGTAGGACGTACCAATAACTCTTTAGCCCAATGAATATGGAGACCGTTTATGGCCGGGTTTTTTCGGTCCGGTTGGATTCACTCGAAACGCGATGTAATGCTGCGCATGGTTTTTTGGATTAAGGTGATCATGGAATATTATTATTAGTCATCGTTAAATTCAACGCGATCCTAATGTCGAGTTACCGTTATCTGGATACGGCCACGGAGTCTCGTGGATTTGCACGGGTATTTATTCTCATGTTGATACATCGTCGATACACGACGGAGGGCTGTGTACACCGTTGAGCCGCGTGTGCACAGAAAATACCAGCCGTGTATACCAGACGGACGAGTTAAGTATAATGCGAGCAACGCACCGCACAGTCTGCGCCGGTGTGCGTGTACCGCTGGCAGCGCAGCGCAGCTTCTTCGTAATTTTCTGCGATATGAGCGTATCCTATTCCTTTCTCCGTCGCTCCCGATCCTTTCTTTCGCATCCTCTTCCTGCCGGCGCATTAAGGGGAAACTGGTACCCTTTCAAATCGAGCAGGTGGCTCCGGTGGGTCCGCTTGTATTTTGACGATTAGTTCTGGACCGAGCTCCTTCGATGCGCGGAGGCTGCTGTTGCTGCCTTCAGGCAGGGCCGCACGTAGCCAGACACGCATCGGAGAAGAACACTCGCTTCCTCGGCAACGGGAGCGGCAGGCTTAGACCATATATAGTAATAGACCCGGCATAGGTATAGTATGTGTATAGGAAACCGACTCTGCAGCTCGGCAAAGATAACGAACGTCGTGACGTCACAAGATAAGTCTTGAGATAATTTCAAAATGGCTGAAACAGCAAACCGACGCCGACACTACTCCATTATACACTTGGACCATAACGTGAACAAGTTCGTTTGCTTCAGTTTGCTTAATAGAGCAGAAAACATATATTGACATTTTCAATTTTTTCAAACTTCATTGTAATACCTTAATGAAATATACAGAACAAACGTCTGTATCTGAAATACAGTTTATAATTAACTGATAATGATTAACTGAATTAACAGATAATAAACTGTCCATTTTTTCCGTGTACTCGCCCCCATATAAACCAAGCGTAGGCACTGTCGATGAGCATAGCTTATACATCTTTCGAGAATGTGACGTCACGCGGTTCGTTATCTTTGCCGAGGGCAAAATTATCTGCGCCGGGTCTATTAGTATATATGTATAGTTTAAGGCGGCAGGCGATGCGATCTTTTTACACGGATCGATTTTATGCTTTCCCTTCGGGGGCGGGGCCGAGTAAAAGTCAGCAGCTTTCCTCTTCAGCCTAGTACCGCCATTTCCACCGGTATTGTTCATCATCGAATTTTATTCGAGACGGAGATGGATACTGAAACTTTTACTGCGGCGAGCATAGATAGACGGAATACAAAGAGGATTGATATCGACAGTCTGAAGTGCACACCATCGGATATCGCGCAACCGTTTACCCGCTGCGCCGCGGCACCTACGCCGTGCATAAACATCCCCGCGCAATGATATTTTACGCAGCCGGCCGTAAAGAATTTTTACGGCCAGCCATTCTCGGCGCTGTTTCGCACTCGAGGCCGACAGAAGTTTGTTAATGGCCACACTAATTTTTCCACGTTAATGCTCGCCGTTCTTAACGCGTGCACGCCTGACGTTGCTTGCAAACGTTGCGAGACGATCCTGCGATGGGACCAGGGGGTGTCGACTCCCATGGCTACGAATTTGGTTGTAACTCGGTATCCATAGGTATGGTGGCAGCACAGTAGTGCCCTGGCGGTGGGGATACAAACTGTATTGCGTGATTTGGCGGCTATCACTGTTGTTTGTTGCGACAAATGGAAAATACAAAAACCTAGGAGAAGCAATGGACAAAAGTATACGCAAAAACAAAGCAATGACAGGACCCTGCAATGGGACCAGAGTCGAGGAGAGCACGAATTCAGGGGAGAAAGTTACCCCTTCTCGACCAGTACCGGATTAGTCACGTGACACGTGTACGACAGATACGAAACGCGTCGTAGAAGGGGGAGGTAGAGCGAGAACACAAGTCTTGATCTGACGATTCCGGATAGGACCTCACGCGGTTAATGACATTATCAAAAATACGCTAATAGGCGAAGATTAGCGAGCTACCGTGAAATTCCTCGATCCCTCGCGACATGCACAAAGTTCCAGGAAGGTAATGGTCATTCGTGTTGGCAGTTGTGATTCGCGTCATAAATAACCTTTTATTACGACGGGAATTAAAAGAACACACAAGTGACACAGAGTAGTTGTTCAGTGGTCAGCCATCTTAGGCGTTGTTATTATTATTATACTATTGATAAATCATATCTTTGATAATCGTACATGTATCACGATGTCCATACTAAAGTATTAATTCACATCAAAAACAAGTAAGTTAGTTTTATTGAAATATTTAATTGACACCTGTGGTGCATCATAATATTCTTTCATACGAAATGGAATCGATAGACGAAAATGCATGACTTCCTCGAAACGAATGGTTAAAATGATAAAAGTTTGCAGGCGTACGGTGGATCGTGTTGAGGGTTTGTGGTTCTGAAATGCCGTGAAAGATCTGGAGTTAAAGGGGTCCTGCAGCTAAAGGACATTACGTTAACTGATACGCATCTGTTTGAGGACACGAGGAGACAGGTTGAAGGGGGCTAGGACATTTCGAGCGAGGACCTCGGGCGAGTCGGTGATCCGATCCTGGAAATAAAGACGGGCAGTCGCCTCGGTTGCAAGGGCCGAGCGACGACGTAGCAGCACACAATGCATGCACTTGCCGTCGGGGAAAGGTAGACGGCCGCGACCTTGATGCGCGTGGTTCTCGCGTGCCCGAAGGTTCACGAGCGACCACGAAACCGGCCGAAGTCCGATAGGCAAGAGTGCATCTATGCCGAGAGAAAAGTGGTTCGCGAGGCCGCTAAGGGCTCTCCAGCTCCCCTCTTCCGTTCTCTCTGTCTCTCGTTCGGTTTCCTTGCTTTTTCTATCCTCCGGCTGGTTACCAGCTTCCTCCGCCGTTGCCCCGGACCCGTCGATTCTTGCTCAACTCGCAGGTAAAAGGGAGTTGCTCGTGCCTGCAGCTTCACGGAAGCTGAAACGGCTATCGGAGCACGATAGTTGGAGCTGGACTAGCCGGCTAGGATGGGACCGGTATTTCAACTTAACCGGCCAGTCATCCGGACCGGCAGTGTCGCTCAACCGTGGCAACGTTTTCCGCTGGCAAGCCCGAGGAATTATGTCTCCGTAGTTCCACTCCGCGGGGACCGTTCTCCTCTCTTCCCTTTCAAATTGGCCTGGCCACCGACCGGTGTGTGTTAGCGTTTTCCTATCTGGATACCTTTTGTTTTTCTCCTGGATATCTTTCTTGCCTCGGTGTTGGCCTCTCGTTACGCCGACATCCGCTGCTAATTACCTTGTCGTGCCCACGCGAACTTGTCAGGTGTTTATCGCGCGCCGGATGGCTGGCGCGGCTTTGGGAACCTGGGGCGCACTCGAGTTTACCGGTGTGATGACCTCCAAGTTCAGCCTGATCATTGTTACGAGCTGGATTCTGGAAATCCTTCTTACAATAATGCGATCGAATTCGATGACATCTGTCTATGTTCCGACGTGTGTCGTCGGTCAAATTGAAATTGAGATATAAACACAGAGGCTACCGCCGAGCACGTTGTCGTCCATTCTACGCTGAGTGGGATAATCTACCAGGTGGGAAAGTCGCTCTTCGATAGCTCTCGAACTACAACCCCTGGCACAATGTTTCCGATCGGAGCCATTGATGCCGATTTCAGATAACTTTAGAAGTATACAGTATTACTTTATTCAGTTAAAACTGGTGGGAAATTGAAAGGGGCTTATCGAAGAATGAAAAACAACAAAATAACGTATGAGACGAAGAAAAATCCTTCAAGCAATTCCAGTTCGGAATTCCTAGCCCGTTTCGAATCGATCGACGGCTCTAAAGTTTTGTCAACTCACGAGGCCCCTTTGTTAGCCCGCTAGGAAACAGGGAAGAAAGATTGAAGGAAAATGGGTAGGGAAAAGCAGTCGGCTGGGAATTGGTCGATGGAAACGGGAAAGAAGATACGCGTAGGGTCGAAGGTATGACGCTAGGTACCATCCAGAAAGTGGTCGAGAGCTTAGACATCTGATATTGACAGGGCTGAGATACCGTATCGCAACGAGATCATATGTGAAGGTTTCCTGGCCGAATATCAGGGATCGCTCGAATGAAATTTCTTTCTCTTTCCTTGCTACTTGATCTGGGACGCTTGATGAGATACGTACTGTATCCTCGCCATCAGCTTGGCTTTCAGCCATCTTGAAGGGGGGGATTCCGCTTTCACAACGTGTTTTAAGGTCATGCTTTCAGAATTTAAAAAGAGAATTAATAAAGCTCTATGCGCAAGAATCTGCAGATTCGATCGTACCCCGTTTATACTATGTTTATTTCTATACGTGTGTACTGAATAGCAATAGAAAAAATGGGGAGCAGGTTCTTAATCAATATATATATATGGCTCTCCGCCGTGGAGACTTCAAGCGGGCATTCCACTTTCGGAATGTGTTTTAAGGTCATACTTTCAGAATTTAATAAGAGTAAAAAAACTTCTTTGCATGAGAATATGCAGATTCGTTCGTGCGCATTTACAGTAGACTCCCGTATAACGCGACCATAAACATGTTTAAAAAGACTGTGCCTATGTACGTATGTACGTTGTATGTTGCAGTAAATGTATCACAGTACTTTTAAACAATTTTGTCACCGCGTTATGTAGGAGTCTACTGTGTACTGTTTTCAGTTATCCTTGCACATAGTTACCAACTAAATTAATTAAAATTCTTAAAAAAAAGTATTCATACGTTGAGTTAAAAATTTTTAAAAAGAGGAAATTCAACGCTTTTATAATGTAGGAAAACACAAACTGCAGCAGTAATATGCATATTTATTTCAGATTAAATACTTTATAAATTTTCATCTTCACTGACTTCTCAAATCACTATTCGTGTAACATTTTGTTCGTTAATGGGTTAAAAATCTTCGTCTTCGTAATTCCATTTAAATTTCTTGATAACGACCTAGACAACTTTGCCATTTTCTTTGGAACTTTTCACTAGTGAAGGATGTTACTGAAGGACTACATTTTGGATGAAACGAAGTTCCAATTCATTTATCACATCTATTCCCCACGGAGCATTGTTTAATCATTTTGCAACCTTTTCGAAACGTTTACGTTAAATTAATTTCACTAGCAATTCTTACGTATATTTATTAAGTCGTTGATCTCGGGAATTATTGGGACACCTTGTATATCATTTGAAGGTATGCACAAACCTATTTACAAATCTTTCACGCCCTATTTTTGTTTTGCTATTTACATATCCAACTTGACTTTTAAATCAAGTTTACGCGATCGTCGTGTAAAAATTAATTAAGTATGTAAAAGCTGCTCAAATTTTAACATATTACTATAAAATTAATTGAATTTTCATATAAAAAATTTTTGTATATGAAATTTATATAGAAAATTTGAGGAAATTTTATATATTTCATAAATTTTATAGTAAAATATTAATTCTATCTACACGAGTGGGAATATTAACGTTTGTGAAAAATATGGTAGTATAGGAAAATGTTCCAAAGTGTAGTAAAAATTCGATCGTTACCGTAGTATAATAAAAGAAAGCTCGTCATTTGTCGACAGACTATTATGATTAAAATGATGCACACTTTAATAAGTAAGTTTTATTTGATTAATGAATAGGTCATATGCAACAACTTGATAAATTCTCAGTTATCGTATTTGACGCTAAGGGAAAAGCAAAAATTCCGAAGCAGTTGGCATGAAGGATGAATCGAAGTGAACCAATCCGAAGGTGTCTAACCGATTTTCTTTTTGTCGCCGATCCTCGTGATCAACCGTCGTTTTCTTTTTTCCCCGTAGCCATGGCAATAATTGACGCCGCTCCCTTTACATTACAAGATTTCCAGGCTTGCGCTGCTGATTATTAGCAGAAAGATGTCGTTTCGTTACGCCGGTCTCCTTTACTTTCAGGAGCCGAACCGCCACAACAGCGTCCGGCAAGAAACGTTCGAGCCTCGGTCCCCCTTTCTTGTCCCACGAAACCGTATAATTTAATGCGTCTCATCTACTATCGCCGGCGGGGCCCGATTTTTAGCGCGCTGTCCAGTTAACGGACCCGATATTTTGTAGCGTCGAGACGATCATTTTCTCGGTTCGTGCGTAGACGAACATTATAATCGACGCGAGAACGAGCGCGCTCCACAAAACAAAATAGTTTCCAAGCTGGTTTCGTCGAATAATCATCGACTTGGCGAATCGTAGATCATTATTGGTTCGACTCCGGGGACTTCTGCGGGTCTGTCCAACCGGAACCAGGAAATGATGTATTTACGCCAAGACACGAGTTGCTCTGTAGGGCACTTCCGTGGCTCCGCGAGGCAGATTCGCTATCTTCCCCTTCTACGACGCTATTCCTACACGCTTCCTCCAAGCCCGGTCACGTGAGTCAATTCCCCAGATCTGGCGATTCTGCCGTGGGGATTGAGGGCAACGAAGCCACGCCTACGCATAGAGATCGCGGTTTTTAACGGGTATTAAAATAAACGAGTGCACGTGGCACGTGAACTCCTATTCGGCATTTTAC
This sequence comes from Lasioglossum vierecki, assembly GCA_028455595.1. Taxonomy (NCBI): domain Eukaryota; kingdom Metazoa; phylum Arthropoda; class Insecta; order Hymenoptera; family Halictidae; genus Lasioglossum; species Lasioglossum vierecki. Next base: position 9,125,930 of record CM052335.1, read on the forward strand.
AAATTTCAACCCCTAAGAGGGTGAGAAGGAGTTGCAACGTTTGTATGAGGAATATTTTATTTGTGGTCAGATTTGCTTGAAACTTGGTCTTTATGATCTTTCATGTAATCAATCAAACACCTATTTCGGCATTTAAAAAAATTCATCCCTTAAGGGGGTGAAAAGGGATTACAACGTTTGTATAATCATACTTAATGCTCATCGATAGAATCTGAATGTTTTATGGAGAAACAATCTCAATTTTCGTGGGCACTAAGCAGTTTCCTATGCGAGCGAAGCCGCGGGGAAAAGCTAGCACGCAATAAAAACACATGAAATTAGTGTGCTTAGGTTTTTGTATTATATCAAGTCCCAGTAGGGAATATGCAATTTTTCATCCTAAGGGGGAATGGAACTGCTTCCGAATACGACCGCGACGTTAATTAAATGAGTCGTGGGTTCTAAGGTTGTCGATTAAGAAATCACCGCAAACTTCTTTAATTTAAACTGTCTTCGCCGAGTAGCGCACTGGTTACGAGCGTCAGCGCGGGCTTCGAAGATTCTTCGTAAGAAATTGGAAAAGCGTAATTGCTTGGGATACACTTGTTCCATTGGTGGTTGAATTAAAAGTTCAGAAGGAAGTACGGCACGATGGGTCTGCCGACCGAGTGCAAAAAACAATTAATAGCTGCTGGTTGGCAATATCATTCGTTGACCTTGATCCCAGTGGTGGCGGTAAGTATCGAGGTTGGCCTACCACGGTGGGAAGGTCGGCTGAAAGGACGTTCGTGACACGAAGAAGAGGACTCGGACGAGTAGTTCTATTTGTCCATGTTGAGCCGAAAGGATGCTAGCCGTGCTGTCGTTCGGAAAAGTTAGCTCCGGGCAAGCGACAGTAATACTTTAATAGACCCAGAGCACGCGATTCGCTCGGTCGCGTCGCCTCGCTTCTGGAACAGCGTGTACACGACATGCACACGCGTCCCTGATTGCAACTGTTGCATCCACCGACGCTGTGGTTACAGTGGCGGAGTTTGCAAACGTATCTTGCAAGAAGTGTTCGTCTAGTGATGCGTTTAGATTCAAATTAGATTTTGTGCCGTGGCATAGCCTATGCACGCTAAAACTAATGGCATGCGGTTTTCGGTGGAGGCATCTAATGTAATAATTTATGAGCTGGTTGACACTCGGTACGAGACACCAAGAAATTTCTGATATACACTGTCTGTCGAGTCACTACTCCTCTATATCAGTATTTAGATCCCTCCTTCTATTTTAGGAATCTCAACAGGTTCCTTTCAATTTGTAGATCTCGTTAAGTTCTCCAGTATCTTCTGCGTGACTTGTCTGATTTTGTGCACTTTAGAATCATGTGATTAGAATGATTAGGTGATAATTAAAATAGCAAAAACATTTTTAAAAAATTTAAATACGGGGACGTTATTCTCAATCAATTAAAATTATTTACACAAGAAATGAATCTTTATTTAGCTTAATTTCCGTGCAAATAATGTGTAAACATTTTAGTTTGGATGAAGATCTGCTGTCTACTCACGAGTGACCCATCATATGGGACTCAAAAACTCTCGGACAACTCAAGAAAAATGCCCACCCGCGATACATCGAAAGCGTTCCTGAGTCATCGTCTTGTATCGAAAAAAAACTGCGTAGTCGATACGATCAGCGCATAAAGTGAGCCTATACAGGGTGTCCCGAAATTCCCTCAGCATCCGGAAATGGGAGGATGCTGAGATCATTTCGGGACACCCTGTATATTCCTGATTCGTCGACTACCCGCCCTGCATCTACCTCAGTATGAAAGTGAGGTTTTACTGCGTTTGAATGCGATTGTAGAACGTCTACTTCCATGTACAACAATGTTGATCTATTCCAAAGAAGGATCCTTCGGTCGAGGTGATCGGTAAAAAGCGGTACGCACGTTTAATTTGCAATCAACCGGAGGATTTCTCGCATTAATTCCGTACTAATATGGTTCTCCGCGATCCTTCAACTACCAAGTACCATTAGGGTTGCATCACGAGTTGCATCACACTGGTTGCCAACTTGCGGCACAGCTGCAACCCAGCATGCTGACGAAGTTTCTAAGAAGATCAAGGGGGATAGGAATGTCGATCGGTCTTCCATCCTGAGCGACGATTTTCTTTTCTTGCGTGGCGTGCGGACGATATTACACGCAGCTGTCGTGCGCGCACTGCGATCCTCGCGACCGACCGGCGATTTTAATTATTGCCCGATCGCTGAATCATACTGCATTCCGTAACCAGCTTTCCGCCGCGTAATCGTGATTTCATTCAGTCCTATGTACTCGCAATTCGCGAACTCTGTATGCGGCGCGCCATTGAGAAACCTTCTAACTCGGCTCTAACTCACAAGGAGTCCTCGTTGTTGGCGAAATTGCTCAGAGGCGAGTTTCTCACGTGTTGGGGATTACGGATGCAATTTGGCTTGCTGAAAGTAACGATGGCACAAGTCGGTCAGTTTTTGGCTCTTCCAGGCGACGCATGAATGCGAAGACTCTAGCTCGTCTTACCGTTCAGATTGTCTATTTTCATCCTCAGCTTCCTGTTTCTAAATGGGAGATGATCGATATAACTTAATATTATTGGGTCTATAACTTAAAAACCGGAATTTTTTTTAGGAAATTTGAGCGTTTATTTAAAAAAAATCTTGTATAGTTATGTTATTCAAAGTATTGTCCATCGGAAGTTACAACATTTCCCCATCTTTCTGGCAATTTGTGGATGCCATCTCAAAAAACCGATCATGTTTTGAATCAATGAACGAATCGTGAGGAAAGCATTCCGGACAGTGCATTCTACATCGACCGAACTAATTTATAGGTTAACCGTCCGTTTTTAAGGTGAAGTTTACACGCTCTGTAAACATATAAGGGAACAATTTTAAGTTTTAACATTCAAGGGTTTTAATATAGGGTTATTTTAGAGTATATTGGTCGAGTTTGTTTTTGTTGATTTGAAAGTGACTTTTGTTCAGTTAAAAACCTCATTTGGTACACTGTGAGCCGAGTGGAATCGCGGTCGTAATGGACGCGCAATATTCAATCAGCCCCGACATTACACCTTGGAAGGAGAGCCAAGCGGCGAGTGGAATTGAAGGAACGTGATCGAAGACTTCGACGGAACTCGAATGAAAAATCAGAGATACCGCAGGACACAACACATATACGGAGAACTAGATCGTGAACCGTTGCTTTCCCCTTGGAACACGTGAAGACAGCGATTACCGGGATCGATTAATTTCTTGGAGGCTGCAAAAATCACGAATCACTACCATCGTGGCCAAGATTTCAGGCCGATGTAGTAATTTATACCGCGAGCGAACCCGTCTAATACTGCTTATTAGCTCATCTCAGAGCGATACGCACTGGCCTCACCACTCCGATGATTGCCCAGTTCCGTGTGTTATTTGGTTTATTTTACGGCTGTCTTTTTCGGTCCGGTGTACTTTACCACCGAGCATCGTCTCATTTATCGACATTTCTCGGCCTCCGTTTGCTCCTTTTCTCCGGATTGAAAACACAGGCTGTGCGTGGATGTGTCAACGTTTAAGGATAGAACCGTCGGATGGATATGAGAAATACTCTCCGGCTGGGAACAAGGAGGAGGGAGAGTAATTATACCGATGGGAGGACTGCCGCGTCATTTACCATTAAACTTGAAAGAAAGCACATAAATTGGACCGATTACTTTTCCGAGGCAATAGATTAATTCTGCGGTTGTCAGGAAAAACGGCGCATGTCAGAATTTCAAAGAATTTCAGTTTATGCATTTATTGAACTTTATTCGTTTAGGATTTAGGTATTTACTTCAATTTACTTACTTATTTACTTTAAAATTTAATTTAATTGATGTTCCAACGTTACCCCTTTACGTTCCTTTAATTAGTACACTATGGCTTTCTTCTTACTTTTGTAATGCACTTCAGGCAAATCTTTAGTTTGATGTTGCTCTGGCGCTCGTTGTTACATCTTTATTACCCAGCTTTCAAACTGACACAGTTAAGAGTATAACAGACTGCCTGTAATAGATTAAAGTGGAAAGCTGGCATTATGTATTTCGGAATGCAATCTAAAATTTAAACTAGAGATATAAAAATATGAAAGAAAATCACAGAAGAAAAAATCGACAACTACATATTTACCAGATAAATGATAGAAAAATTTCAGGAACTAAACAGAACATTTTCACAGTCCTAATATAAATAGTAATGATTAGACTGTGAATGTTCATGTAACTTTCAAAGTTTTACAATTAAATTTTGAGAAGATGAAATCAAATAAAATCTTATTCTTTCGACTTTTACGTTCTAGTGCAAATAATGTGACCTGGAATACGAGGTAAGAAACACATAACATTAAACTAACTAACTAAGAAAGTAATGCAGATAAATAAAAAATTACAGACACCATTACATTGCTTGCCAAAAATAGTCTAACGTTTACCTCTTTCGTTTTGTGTCTTCTAATGAGTACTATTTATTTTAATTACTATTACAAACTATTTGTTTACCATTTATTTCAAGATAAATTGGCAAGCGCGCATAGCGAATTAATAAAGGCAAATTTATTTTCCAACATGACAATGCTGCGATTTACCGAGCTGAAGTTGTCCAACAATTTTTGGAAAGAAAACATCAGGTCTGGCAAGCCCAACACTTTCCGGATTTGAATATTACCGAAAATTGTTGGGGAGAGTTTGTACCTGTTGTATATATGAATGGTGAGTAGTATGGCAATATTCAACAATTAAAATGAAATTATAATGTTAGAATTGAGCAATTTGTCACATAATATAACTGAGGCATTTATCAAATAATTGTTTACTCAATCGAATACTCGAAATAGTAGAAAATAAAGGCGGATGTAATTATATTAATTATCTGGTATCTACCGTTTCTCTTTGCGTAAATATGTGTGTGTTATAAATGTGTTTGTAATAATAGGTTCCTTCCCTCTGCATCCTAACATTTCTGACACAGGTTATGTATTTCATTAAAAAATTCGAACACGAAAGTAAAGATAGCACACATGTGTTGACCTAGATTATTTTTAATATTTACATTGACTATTTTCAGTCTTCCATCATTGATTAACATATAGAGGGTCGTAAAAAAAACTATTCAATATTTATACGGTACATAGGACACACTTAGCAGAAAAGACTTAGTAAACATAGGTTGAAAAGTCAACCATTTCTGAGATATAACCATTGTCGTTATGTTAGCATCAGAATTGACTTACTGACCTCCACACGATAACTTCAGTGTTCATAAACAGCGTTCTGCACGTCCTCGTTCGATTTCCAACAGATCGGCAATCAGTCAGTTGTCATCAACGTTCGATTGTGATTCTAATTTCGATTCCATCGCATGCGATGGACGCCAGTAAGTCTATCTTGGTGCTAACATACAAAAATATTTATATCTCAGAAACGGTTGACCTTTTGACCTACGTTTACTAGGGCTTTTACACTCGAACAACGTATCATAATTACCATGTAAATATTAAATTGTTTCTTTTTAAACACTCTGTATAGTAGTATAACCACTGTACATTAATTTCAAAGCAACACAAATTACTTTATTTTACATCTACAACCTTGGAATTAAATTGTGAGGTAAAGGGTTAATGGTTATGTTTCGTAACTCCTGGTTAAGCTTTGTTAACTGTAAGGCAATCATAGCAGACTACTTTTCACTTGTTTACTCCCAAAAAGCAACATATTATCTGGGTACCTTCAAGTCGCACATGATTGAGTCATTGTTAGCACGAGAGAGATCAATAACTAAAAAACGTGCCGTACTTGCCTGTTCTTTCAGTTAACATGTCAGTTATTACGTCGTGTCAACTGGAGTTCTCATAATCAATGCAGGTCCAGCCTGTCAGTATCCCCCCTTCTTCATCGTTCACCTTCATCGATTTTGAGTTCCCTGGCAAACCTAGGAATCAGTATAACCCGAACTTAATCCACACCTCCGTGTTATCGTAAATTACTTTTTCCTCGATTTCTGCAATTCCATTATCACCTCCGATTTGGACAGACTTTTTCCTAAAGGACTTTCTCTACGTCCGGGGTAGTCATTCACGGTAACGCAAAGATTAGGGTTAGGTCCGAGCTAGATTTAGGCGAGACCCAGGTGAGTTTGGATGAGATCTAAGCGAAGTTAATTTGATGTTCATCTTTTTCACGGTCAAATTTCGTTCCTGTTTTACTATACTTAACGCTTGACCTAGAATATTTCCATTTCCTATGATTTGAAAAATTTCATGGATATGAAATTGGTATAATAACTCATACACTGCCTAAATGCTCAGTAATTGATTAGACACCGGCATATTTAATAGTGTAAACAATATTTTGAGTAATGGTTCATCAATTTTCAATGATGCCTCGTAATTACAGACTGTTCCCACAAATAAGATGTAGGTGAGCAAAAATGTAAACAAAGCAATTGTTGATAAGGTAACTCGCTACGTAAGTCAGCCATGAATCTAGAATACGATTAAAAAGGGGCAATACTCGAATCGGAAATTGTTGCGTGCTTTTTTTTTGAATTCGTGATCTAATTCACGATAACTCGTTCACGTTAACTCAATTGTTAACCTTAACCCTTATGACTTGTGTGGCACGGTCGAAGAAAGGTGAATGCAAAGCATCACAACACCAAAGGTAGCCTAAAGTTCACCGTCATGGGGGTGATGAGTCAAGGTCGAAACGGTCGTGGCAGCTAGTGGAGGCTACACCGGGTTATACCTATACAGGGCGCTGGCTTCCGGGAGTCAGCGCCAAATGTCATCAAATTCGAGCGCAGGTTGACAGGTCTCTGCTGTGCGTGCAAGGAAAATAGGTTTCCATGGGCCTATTTCCCGTGCACGCACAATAGGGACCCATCACCCGCGCTCGAAATTTATGACTTTTGGCGCTGGCTCCCGGAGCCAGCACCTCTATATGATTGCAGCCTAATTCGCTGTCTACCATTCATCAACATTTGTGCAAACTGGCCAAAGTATATATTGACATATTCCTGGAATTTGAATTGTATTTCTTTACACGACATGTTATACGGCAAATAATTGATTCCCGGCAACGAATGAACTCGACTATCGAAGCAGAATGGCTCCTGGGCAAAAGTATCTATAATTTGTGAGTGGCAATATCGTCGCGTTCTCGTGGATAGCGTGATAGAACCGGGAGAGCGCGTCTGCTGTTTTAATCTTTCGTAAGAGCGCGGCGAACGCGCTGCTACACTTTGTAATACATCGAGCTAATGCCTTAGACAACAGGACCGTGACGCATCGCGGTGAGTGCTCAACCCTGGTCGGTTGTATGCTGCGTAACCAGATCACGACAAAGGGAAGAGCATGTTCCCGGTCGATCGAAGGAGAGCAGACCAGCGTCGGCAGAACAAGGAAGCGCGGCAAGGAGCGGGAATAGCTTAGGCAAGAAGTACAATGCCGCCTCGAGGTAAGCAGGTGCGCAACATCCTATCGCCTCCGCTGAACCTCTGTTCCCTGAACAGGCCTTGCTGTCTCTGTCTGCTGCGCACCATTTCCCGTAAGCGGTCTCCTTCTCACGGCGATCTCTCCCAACCAGGGGCCCCTTCTTTCTCTCACCTCCTCTGCTCCTGCGCATGGTTCCGCCAGCACCTGACCCAGCCTCTCCAGAGTCTCCATGTGTTTACGCAACACGAGGAACAGGATCGATCGCGATCAGCGAACGCTGCACGCCACGCCGCCTAACTTCGAATAGAGAAGAATGTAAATTGCGCTCGCTGCCGTAGAAAACAACCCAGCTGGTTTAATGCGCGCCTAAACACTGTCCGCTGCGGTCGCAACAGCTAATTTCTACTCGGTCTTCCTTGCGGTATCGCATTACCTGTCCTTAGGGGCGTGACGCATCGCTCAGACAAGAACCACATCGCGGAGGAGTCATCGATAATGAAATTACACGTGTCAAAGTCGATGATTCTTCTTCCCACGAACTGGTCGAGTGTCGTGTAATGGAACTGTACAATAAATTCTTATTTAGTTTATGTTTCGATAACCAGTAAGACGAGTCTTGTAACCCCCAACACTCGAGTGACGAGAGACACTATTAGAAAAATTCGTAATTTAGTTTAAAAAAAGGCGTAACAGTCATATTTGTTAAATATATGTATTTATTCGCGGCGCACAGATTCGATAATTTATGACAATAGAAAAGAAAAGGAAGGAGGTGTTTCGTCCTGGACCCGCTAGAGGACTTATCAGTAAGGCTATCTAGCGCGCCTATTTGTTAGAGTTTCGATAACCAGTAGACGATTCTTTTAACCCTCAGCACTCGAATGACGAGAGGCACCATTAAAAATTGCGTAATTCAGTTAAAAAAAGGCATAACATTCATATTTATTAGAGTTTGTTCAAAACTTCATAACGAGAGTAGCTCGTTAAAATATAGCAAGGGATTGACAATTAAATTTTGGGTACTCATCGCATAGAAAGTTTACAGAACATCGCAGGATTAAAAGTCATATAGCATAAAATGTTCCACATATCTAATCCCCCTCCCCCTTCCGATCTCCCCGGGGTTATAAACTACGACAACGCAACAAAATAGACCAATTACGAGAGCGGAATAATGTATAAATGTTAATACACAGGCTGGTGCGCGCACTTGTACGCGACTGCACGTACGCAAAATTGATTTACGAGATGACGCAGGTGTTGTGCAATTATTGCCGTTTAATAGAGGTTTACCCCGATTAGTGAAAATCTGATTGTCTCTTGTTAAGAGCGCCGACTAAATTATGACAGTCGTGAATTATCGGACAGGTCGAAGCAGTCTCTTGTTCCACAGCTCGGAGACAGATGTCTCAGAATTTGGGATCCAACAGTCCCAGATTCCCTTGAAACAGGTCACACAGGTGTTCATAATTGCCTTTCTTTTTCGAGGCGAGCCTTCCCAAGGATACACTTCGAAGAGAATTATAAACGTGGCTTGGAGAACCTACAGTCTGCTCAGACGTTTTATTAGTCTGAAATTCGCGAGATTTAGCCCTTCGAAGATGACGATGTCACTTTGCTTTTGTACGGTCGATTATGATGATACAGGCCGGTACAATAATCTCTTGACGATTTAGACTTTTTAATATGTTTCATTGTTTAAACAATCATAATGTATTACTATTGCACATCACTGGAAAGAACAATACAATTTCTTTTATAATAACATTACAATAATTGTTTAAAATTGAAAAATAGTTTTTTTTCAGCCATGTTTTTCAAAAACTGTGCGTGTAGGAAAAAAATTAAGGCTAGATTCTGAATCAGCGAAAAAACTCTATAAGATCCATCCAACAATTATATGAAAACATAAAAAAAGTTTAAATTTGTTGGACAGTGTGATGTGGCCTTGTGGAATCAATTTGAAAATATTCATTAGAGTCGGTACAACCTACTGATGCCGGTTCCGAGGGGTTAACTTTAAGGAACGTCCATAAGAGATTGCTACTCGCAGAGCAAAATGGCTAAGATGACGCAGCGAAAACGTAACATCATCAGCCAATGCATGATAAATCGGATGAAGTGAAATTGACGCGGTAAAAAATGATCTTGAGGATCGATTTGAATGGATCTGTACCACGACCGGGTAGAGTTTCCGGTTACAAACTAATCTCTCCTTGAATTGAGGGATTACAAACGATTGAATTAACGATACGGCGCAGTAACTCGAGACAAACAGAACGGGAGATCAGGCTTCAATTGGGATCGTTAACGAGTCATTAACGCATGTACGTACATACATCGTGCGGATACGATGTACGGGAAACGTCGTAACTGCATATATTCGCTAGCCCAGACGCAATCCGGCGAGTTACGATACAGGAGGCAAGCCGCAGAATTAAAGTTCCCGCAGTTTCGTGAACGACCAATAGACGAGCTTATAAAGAGGGATCGCAGAGAGCCGGGGCGTGCCGCGGCTCCGGCGTGCTCGCCGCTATCTATTAAATTTACGTCCGCCCGTAAAGATATCGGAATTTATTATTCCTAAAATCAGAAGCACGGTGTTGGCCGTGTCCAATATTCGTGCTGTCCTAATTTATTTTCGCGTGATTCCACCGGCTACATTAATTTTCCTGCGCCGTTTGCTCGCCTCCTCCCCCCAGCCCCGCCGTCGTTCCTGGTTCTGTTTTCTACCAGCTCACTAAATCCCTCGGGCGAATTCCTTAATCAAAGGAACGGTGTTGGTTCGCGCGCAATTCACAACCGTGAAAACTTAATCATGCTGCTCCTCAACACGGTGACAAAGAGGAGGAACGGTTCGTAAACGGGTCACAGATAATCGAGTACGACTGCTTTACGAAAGAAGGGAAACAGTGTACATCGTCGTTCGTAATTACTATTTAACTGGCTACAATTGCACCACGCTGGTAATATTCGGTTGCTCGAACCAGAGTCGCTAAATTAAGACTTGTGTCCCTACTCTACCTTTCCCTTCTACTATTTCTACTATGTCACGTGACTATTTTGGTAACGACAGAGAGGGGGTAATTGTATGTCCCTCAATTCGTGCTGTATCAGAGGGTGTCGACTCCCATGGGTACGAATTTAGTTGTAATGAGGTATCCATAGGTATGGTGGCAGCACAGTAGTGCCCTGGTGGTGGGGATACAAACTGTATCCTTGTCATAACTTTTTGTGACAAATGGAAAATCCAAAAACCTAGGAGAAGCAATATACAAAAAAGTATACACAAAAATAAAGCAATTGCAAATTGAATGAGGTAACTGTCTACTATTATTAACATGGCCAAAGGAGAAAAAGTTGTCTGTCTTCACTAATGACGTCACAACTTTTGAACGAATGAACTTTTTTGAATGCTGATTGCTCCAAACCCTTCCCCAAGAAACGCCACGTCTGATAGTTCAAACTCCAGATTTCTACGTCAAGCCGTTCTCAATTGATGCCGTCGCAAACTTACATACAGACAGTCACGATTTTATTGTATGTAGAGATGGAGATGAATTAAATTTCAGAACTCTGTGGGCTAATTACACGAAACAACCCAAAGCCTGTTTAATGGTGTCTGCCACTGAACGGTATTATAGAATAAAAGAGGAAATAAAACCTTGTTGAACAGAAATCAGTCTTCCGTGTGCATAAAATATACTGTACGAATCCAGGGTTGTATGTAGTATGTGTACGTAGTGTAAACATACTCTTCTGCTATGAATATTACGGAGACATCGCGAATAACAAGCGCTTTATCGAACATTTCGAGAGTAAACACGAGTCTTTCCTTCCTACACTCCGCAAAAAATTGATAAAACATGGTGACGAACATAAGAACATAGTTACAAAAATGGATGTTATATTCATATTTTAAATGAGCTCATATGTTCTTTGTCCAAGGACTTATGACATACTGATATAATGAATACAAGTGATAGAATCAGTAACACGGCAGTTAGGGTGTCCCTTAAAAAACGAAGTAGCGATAAAATGTTAGGACGCCCTCTAATTTTAGTCCTTTTCATGTTCTAAGTGTGTAAAATATTAGTCTAATCGGATTATTCTAAACCCTGCCTCAAGAGGCTCAAAGTTAGGATATCTGTAAAATTTTAAAATATTTAGTATTTTTGTCGTTTCTGATAAACTAAATGTTTCTGTTTTCTTCTTGTAGTTTTCAGGATTCTCTGAATTTCGGAAGATATTTCACGTGGACTGTCACGTGACGTTGTGTCCTCGCTCTACCATCCGTTTCTACGACGCTATCCGCCACACCTCCAGCATGGTCCGGTCACGTGACACTTTTCATCTCTCTTGTGTATGTGTAACAATGTCACGTGACTAATCTGGCAATGACGGAGAAAGGAGAATTGCATCTCCTCGTCTGGCGATACCGGGCGATACAGTGAAGACTTTACACGACTAAACTTTCACCCCGGTTTTGTCTCATAAGACCGTCAAATAAAACCATCCATCAAGTTTTGAGGTCCCGCCGTAAAGGGGAAACTTCAATCTTCGAGTCTGTGATAGTTTCACTCAAGGAAAATTTGTTTTAATGTTTCCACCGACATTTGAACTTGCAGCATTTCCGAGAACAAACGTGCCCTCAGTTGTTCGCCATCCATATCGTGCAACATCTTTCTAGAAAGTAATGAATGATAGATTGAAGCTTTAATATCAGTCCAAGTTTATTCTTGTAACTACAATTTTTTTAAACGATATTATTGCTGCTAAATTTCCAAAAGTAGAAATTAGTGTGCAAACGCTTTCTGGATCCACTGTATACGGTACGAACAATTTCGAATTAAATCACGAGTAAACGGCGTTCGTGTTATTTCATTGAAGTCACCCGCATGGCGAATTCGATTTGGAAAAGTGCGGATTTGGCTTGTAAAAGGGGTGAATTTGATTTCCAAGTGGCTGAATATGGTCTGTGAAAGAGTAAATTTGCCGTGTAAAATCCGAATTGATATTGAAAAATGCAAAAAAATCCCGTGGCTCTAGATATTTTATCGCGGAGTGTATCCGAGCCAAGATAAACGGAGAAGATTGACCCTCGAGACAGTTAGGTTCGTAACTGGAAGAACGCGGATATTTTCTTGGTTGTGTAGACGCGCCGTAAAGATACTCACCTACGCAAATGCGTGTTCGCGTTTCAGTGGAATAGTGCCCTTGTTTTCGAGTAATCGTGGATCGTCCCGCCGTAAGTATCCATCGCGGCACTATGACCAATAAACAAGATGCAAGCCGTAAAGCGCTCTCCTCTGGAAGCTCCGTTCCTCGGCAATGATGGCGTTAATCGGAACGAAACGGGTCACAGCGGAAACCGTATTTTGCGTCGAAAAGCTGCCAGGGATGACGGAGTCTCAGTTCGGTATTTGACGATTTGGATCTGATTAGGTCGGGTAGGGAAGACCGGAGCTAAAAGTTAGCGGAATTAATAAGTTGTTCCGATCATTATTTATAAAAAAGAAGTACTCGCGATTCGTTTTCAGTTTTTTTTTGTTATATAATTGGGAAAGGATAATATTACCAAACATAACGTTTGAATTATTACATTGTTTTGATATTATGTTGAGGCGCGCTGCTAATCGATCCTCGATTTCGCGACGAAGCGTCGTACAGCCAATAGACGGGTTGCGTATTAGCTGACGCGTCGCGATCTCTCGATAAGAGCAGCCAATCCCCAAAAAAATGGAAATCCGACCAAGCAGAGGGACATCGTACAGGAGGAAATTGGAGCGACAAAGCTTTATAGACGCGGTCAATATAAAGAAGGTGTCAAGATCGCAGTCGGTTGGGTTCCCATGCGAGTTCCGAAATGAATGGGTGTCGATAAGCGGTGGATGAGTTCCTACAGTTTCTCCAGCTTCCTCTTTGCTGTCGTTATACCTGCGAACATGCTTCACGTGACACCGCAGTCGCGAAGAGCTTCGCTTGGAAAAATGTTCTCCGCGGTATCTCTTCCATGATCGTCAGACTGTGTAGTTTTTATCGTTCCCGTGGCTCGATACGTATCTTCTGTATCTGCACGGACGACCTATCTACAATTTGCATTCCAATGTCTGTCATCGACGTTTCGAATTGCTATCTAACGTTCCCGTAGTTTTTCGCGCCGCGCCGCGCCACGCATCCGCCCATCCGTCGACATCCGCGCCGGATACATGAAATTGGAAACCGTCATTACTGAATTGTCGAAGTATAGCTACGTATCTGGGCTTTCGCGCACGCGTTTGTGTGCGAAGCTTGCGATAATCGGATTCTACCAATCATACTTGATGCGGGCACTGTATGCTTGCAATTCGAAATGTTGTCGAGCAAATTTAACTACGAAAACGGAGGAAGAAGCTATGACAAATTGACAAGGCGGTGATGAATTATTTATAACAGGATAGAAGAGAGAGAGAGAACTTAATTCCGTGATCATTTAATTGGCGAACTACTGGCATAAAAATTATCATCTATCTTTTGACGATGATGAGCATATTGCGGATTTCACGCATTTATGGCAATATTGACAATGAATGGATAGAATATTACCTACTATTCGAAAACTTATTAGGGTTTCTAAGAGATGAAACGAATGTGCACGAAGCTGATACGACTTGCGATTAATGAAGACAATTTTTTTTTGTCGACATGATGCCGGTGTGCTCATAAGAGGGGAAGTATTTTGAACATGCTCTAATGAAAAAAGAATCGCTGCGTTCTGATTGAATATCGTACGCACGTTCGATAAAATTTTAATTAACGAAATAATTGTGCAGTTTATTTGTGGTCAGAAAATGTAAAATAACATTACAATCGCAGGAACGCGTAAATAACATGACCGGCTCGGTCATTGTCGTTGCCATCAACAGTCAAACAAATTAAACATAGCGGAACAGTGCAACTAACTCATTTCAATATATAAAAACAGAATGAAATATTTGGACACGGGAAGACTGGAAGCGCGATTCTTTTTGTACGTTTCAATGATGAGAACAAATGGAATGATTCCAGCGAAGGGATGGGGGAGAGGGATGCTGTCGAGCTGTCATGAAGTCCGCAGTAAACCCGCTGCTGTGATGCAAATAACGGGAATCACGTAATTGACCGAGCGAAGTAGAAATTTTCGTATAATTCCATTTGCATCCCGGCCTGAAAAAAGTAGACGTTACTCTTTGTCAACGATTCAATGCCGTTCGCCAATGGCGTCGGTATCGTTTGATGGACAGTGTGTCTATAAAACAACGCATTTGGCCATGCCACGAGCCTTTCACAAATAAACTGATCGTCAACAAACACGAACGCTACACCATACATATTTCGCATAACGAGCTGACCCGAGCAAAAATCTATAGTACGGTAGATACACTTTCTCGTTCTTTTGTTTCTCTCTCTCTCTCTCTCTCTCTCTCTTTGATTTTAATATTCTCATAACTTTGCGACCGCGTATAATTTTACGCGAGGAAACAACGCGCGATATTCTCCCGAAATTAGTTTCTGCTCGAATAGTGAACAAAGAAAAGCTCGAGCCGCCATCGCGAGCAAAAAACGAGATTTTATTTCCCGTCGTTGCAGTCTAACCAATTTTCCTGAAATTACTACATAATGCTACGCAATTATGTTACGCATGGTTAGCCCAGTTTCACCGAGCCGATAAAAGCGAAAGTTTACCGCTTCCAAATTAGCATTAAATTATTTCATACTCGTTACGATCACATTTGGTGTCGGAGGTGATGAAATAAATTGAGATAAAGTTCTCGGTTAAACTCTAGTATAGTTCGCAATTTATCGGTCTAAGAAATCTCTTACTCATATGGGCAAGCGATCGTTAGTTTATAGTTAGAAATTATGAGTAACAACAAATTACTAGAAACTGATTTTCACATACGTAACATCTATTTGGTTGCGAATATGAATGTTCTGATCTCTCTCTCTCTCTAGCTACGATAGATAAATGTAGCTAGACTACAGACTTTGTGCAAATTAAAAATTGTTTGCATCGAATACGATGAACAGGAGCAGGAGCCAAAAAATTTCATCTTCCCTTTAATAATTTTGATAATCTGGGTTTAACATATAGAAGTTCTTCAATTCTTCGGTAATAGTCTTTCTTTTAAATCGATGACGTGTACCCTTCTTTATATATATACAAATAACATATTTTTCAACAAACTATATCCTGTATAAATTGAGTAGTAATTTAATTATAAACAATAGTAAATAGAGTAGTCTTATATTTTTTCTTCTTTGTTATTGTAAACAGTTTTGTAAAAGAATATCAATCCGTTAATAATAAATAATAATAATAATAATATTTTCTACATGTGAAGTTTGTTATTTTGTATCGTATCGTGGTTTTCCTGAATCATAACCCTCCTCGTGTATAAGCGACGGTAAAAATGAATATGCCGTTACGAAAAAACGAAAATTAACTCTTCTTTTATGATCAATATCGAGGAATAATATACGGGATCATAATTTATCCGCGACGATTCTCTCTCTGTCCGGAAATGCTTAACAAAAAGCGGAGTATTTCGGAAAAAGGTAATAGTCATATTGCGTCTGTATGTAGATTCATAATAATCCTCCATCGCACCGTTTATTTCGGACAATTGCTGTCCTTCGATACAATTCATCGGACCAGGAGCTACAGTACAATATCGTACATTAAAAGACCTGGCAGAGATAAACGATTCGGGAATCGATAAAATCGTAAGTTATCGATAAATTTCGAAACTGCTGAAAATTAAACAAGACCTACAACCTACAGTAAAAATCGGGAGTTACGTTCTACTTGATTCCAAAGTAGCCAACGTCTATCGAAAATTTGAAGGACGAGATAAATACAGGGTGTTATAAACATATACAGGGTGTTTCGCGTCACATTATGAGCCAACGATTTTATTCCAAAAAAATGAAAAAGGTAAAAGTTATACTGTTTCTTCCAATGTCATTTTTTATCTGTATCTTTTTTTTAATGAACGGACCTTCAATTTTGTAAGTACATGTTCACAAATGGAAAAAACACTTCGAATACCAATGTGTTTATAAGTGTAAGCTTTGTGTAGATGTCGGTGAGCCATATATGCTGCTCGAGAGGGCAGGACTAGACAGTTTAGAAAAGTAAATAAATAGATATACAGAGTGACAGTGAAACACACAATTAATTGTGAATTGACATTGATAATTGGTGAGTGAACGAACAAATGACACTTTCATTTCTAAAAGAATAGTGCAGAAAAAAAGTTACAGACACCATAATGTAATAAATATGTACAGAATATGTTGCTTGAATATTCGCATTTCTCTTAACTTTATTCGCACGTGTTCGACTTCGTTTTATCGCTTCTTCTCGTTCTTAACTTCGTTCCTCGACGAAAATAGAAACGAAGAGAATACGTAATGCCTCTTCTTCTGTTCTTCAAGTTCACCCTAACTTTTGATATTCAAAGCTATACATATATAGCTACATTCTAAAGGGATTGTACAATGAGAGCACAATTATCGAGTAACAATTACAAAACAATGAACTAGACGTCAAAGGACTTGGAAAAAACGTTTAATTACATAAGTTGATTATTTTTTTTAATAAATGTTGTGACACTTTTTTTGTCGCATATGTTATAGTATTGACAAACAATATACATTCATGTTGAAAAGTCACAAAATTTCAGATCAATACCTAGTAGCACAAAAATATTAGATATTTTTTTCAAATATGGGAAAAATATTTTTTAAGCCACATTTTTTCATACGAGAAAAATATTGGATCTTAATATTATATACATGTACAAGAATAAAGATTATCTGTATATTAGGAACAAAATATTCTACTTCTAATATGAAATAAAGATTCATTTAATATTTGGAAAAAAATATTTTCCTCGTAACATGAAATAGATATTTCCTGCATATTTAAAAAGAAATATTTATTACTTAGTATAAAATAAATATTGTATGTACATTTAAATATGAAAAAAATGTGTTGGTCGCGGCACACCGACAGCCGAGCGTCGTTGAACACCAACACATGAAGGTCGCGCTCTGGATTGGTCCGTGTTTTTCGTTAATAACTCTTTAACGAAGCCTTAGATGACATTTTCGTAAAGGAAAATCTTGCTTGAAATGATGTCAGCATCCTCCCATTTCGGGACACCCTGTATATTCTGCTTCTACCCTACCCTCTTAATTGCATACGGGTATTAGTTAATGTGCTAAGCTTCTATCATGGATGTAATCTGAATCATTACGTGATCGTTAATTGAGATCAAACTATGTGTATCTCAACCAAAAATGGTCGGGATTTTTTTGACAAGGAAAGAAAAACAGAACAACAATAATTCTGGAGATTTCATACTTAATTCAAAGGTGATTTCCTAACGATGCGAAATAAGACGATGAATTATGCTGTAACCGGCCTATCTCTAATCTTTATTAGGTGCTTATTATTATACGCTGGCCTGCCTGAATTTAATATCGCAAACAGGTTCTCCGACGAACTTCGCCGGCTGCGAAATACCACTAACATACCAACAGGAATAAGCGAATTTCGAATTCGGGATAAACGTATTCGCTGCAACCGTCGATCCAACTATATCCAGATATAGATTCGCGAGTTCACAAATTCCTGGGTAAATACGTGTGATAATGTTTTCCAAGTGCTTTGCAGTTCGACAATTATCTGACAACGCACAGTGGGGAAAACTGACTTTTCTCGATTCAAAAAGGAATAACTTTCGATAGAAATGAGGTAAAGCGATGAATTTTTTTATAATGAAAGCTGAATCTTTGATGAATACATAAAAAGTCGTTTCTACGTTACCACAAGAAGAAAATTTGTTTTTAACATACTATGTATCACTTCCCGTAGATTTTTTACGCTGATTTCAAATCTGGTCTTGAAATTTGTGTACGACCTCAGGATTTTTCAAAAAATCGAATTATAGTTAAACAGTTAAACTTTTATGTTTTCAAGGTTAAAAACATTCGGACCGTAATCTCCCTATTTTTCCCATATTCTGCAAAGATTCAGCTTTCATTTTAAAAAAATCATCGCTCTACCTCATTTCTATAAAAAGTTATTTCTTTTTGAATCGAGAAAAGTCAGTTCTCCCCACTGTGCGACGCGTCGCGTAAGAACCACTGGCCCGAAACTGGCCCTGCAATCCTGCAACCTGATACTCTTTCCCGCCACGGGTACCCGATTCATTCGCCTGATACAACTGACACTGGTTTTCTTCACCTGTATCAAACCCACACCATAGAATAAACAATCGACAACCGGGCAAATCGGGATTGGTGTTCCGTCGCATCAGCCGCAGTTTGCCACTAACAAGTGGTCGTTGAGCAAAATCACCTGGCTATCCGTGTGGGAACAGGTTCTGCGATCACGGAAAGTTCGAGGGTCTATTTTGCGGTTCTCGTTTCAGACTCCATTCCGACCACCCTACCCGAATCTCCCCCCCCCCCCAATCGTTTTACCTAATTCAGCAGGCAGAAACGCTGTTTGAGTTTGGTTATCGAATGCTTTTACAACCGACTACATTCGTTCTATCTCGATCTTGGGTCCACGGTCGGGCCCAGCGTTCGCGCAGCATCCCCTTTCACCTACATCCACTCTCCGTTCCCAAGGTAAACAATCGCGTTTAACGAGGAGTTTCAGGAATCGACTCACGGCAAGAACCACTGTCGGCGAACCAATCAGCAGCAACGACAGAGCACCACCATCGGCGGCCCAAGCGGCAGCAGCTCTCGGCGAGGCAATCTAAACAAAAACAGGTTCCTCGATCGCGGATCGTTAGGGTCCTCTCCAATAAATGCTCCCAACATTTTTCGGATTGCTCCTATATCCCCTATTGTTCCACCTAATCTTATGGATGAAAACACATGGTCGGTTCCAGCAGCGGGTAGACTATAAATATAAAAGACGACCAGACCGTTCCTGGGCCTGCGTAACGCCGCTGGCACCTGTCGTGTGGCTTCAGGTGGGGCCTGGGTGGGGAGAGCGGGTTCCGAGATGGGTGGAGAGACAGAAATCGACTGCTATAAGATGGTTGCTCACCCGTGGCTGCTCCCAAGACCGGTTTAGGAATCCGGGGCCACGCTTACACGCCAGTGATCGTCAACCTCGATCCTCGGGATGCTGTAACTACCAACAGCTATGGCAACCTCGAGGGCGGCTGCCGCACAGTGCTATTGTGATTGATTAATTGTTTCATTCTCGTGTTAGGTGGACATTTAGAAATCAATATCAATTGAAAAAATATTGAAATTCGCAATTTGACTTTTCCGCTAAATGTCGCGTGAATTTTCGATCCGGCCCACTGTGTGCCGTTCTCGAGAACACTGTTCGCCAATGGTCGGCCGATGACGAGATAGTTTTACGAGTGACTCGGCTTTGCTCATTTCTCTCCTCTCGTTTTCCGCAACACCGCGCAACCCTGTAGAAACGCGAAGACACGCAGTCGGAGAACGATCGCGGGGAAAAAACCATTCGAGATGTTTTTACATAGGAATGCGCGAAGAAGAGAGCAGGACAGTCGTGATCAAGATTCGAGACACACCGATGTGCTACTTTTCCCTGTATCTTTCAACGAGAGAATGACGAAGGGACATCGGTGGTAATAACAACATTTAATCCTGATGTTTGCTGGAATTCACTTTCGACGCGGCAGTACGACGTTTCCAAGAAGATATTTGAGCGGAACGATTCCCGATCGAGTCCCCCGTCTTCCTTTTAGCCGTCGTTCTCTTTTAAGACGAGTTTCCTTGAAGGACGTCGCCCCGTCGCGAAACGCGGGCTCTTAAAGTATTTTTAATCTCGTTTCAAATCGTGTGACGACGACGCGCCCGATCTATCGATTTCCACGAGCGAGGCTGCGAGAAAGCCGGGTCGTGCTCTTCTCTTGCGTGGCAATATCCGGGAGCCGGTGTTTCGTTCATCGTCGTGTTTAACGCGGAACGCTCCTCTGATTGTGTCCTTGCCCCCCACCCCCGTATCTTTCGATTGGGTTCGTTCGGTCGGAAAATTCCTGGCAAAAAGCGTCTCCCCGTGAAGTGGCGGTATCTCAATCGCGAGTACCTCGTTGAATCGTACAAAACAATTCGATGAGTTAACGAGGTATGCCGGGGCAAGTTTCGCCCCGTTTCTTCGATCGGATCCAGTCATTGAAAGATTCCTCCGCGGGTGCACTGGGAGACCATAATGCCACGGCGATCTTCCTCGCTGCTCGTGTTTCCGCTGCGGATTCTCCGTCAAGGAAAAAACCAGGCTGCATCGTCGGTTTATGGTCCGCGGGATCGCAATGGGAGCGTGTTCCACTGATACGCAGCAGCCAACTCAACTCGACTCCGCTCAACAGCGCTTTGCACGGTTCTGCTTAGCTCGAGTCAAACGACAAAATCACTGTCCCTCATTACGGTCGATGATCCGGCCGACAGCGTATTTCAATCTCCGGGGGATCGAGCTTGAAGCTGTCCTGCTCTGGAGACAGTGCCCCGCTCGGGATGCGACACGCGCCGCTCTGCCACTCCATGATGCACAGTGGAGTCTTTGGCCCGAAAAGCTGGCCAAAAGTGGATTAACAAAATTTTGTCTAAAGTATAAAATGTTGGAATTAGTGTGAAGTAAAACGCGAGCGAATACGAGCGAACCCGAATCCGTGTTTATGGTTAACACGAACTTCAGCTCAAACGAAATCCTTGCGAATATAAGTCACGTTGTAATAAGCGATACATTTCTATAAAGCGTTTCTGCAGAGCACCAAGAGTTTAATTAGATACATCCACTTTTCCACTAATTCGGTTCAACAGAAATTACTTTTTGAGATAGTTAAATATGTACCGAATGATATTCCAACACCTTTTTTTTAAATCATTAAAACATGGAAGATTCATGCAATGTTTATGGTAGGTTGTAAATCTATGTTTCAATTGATTTTATGATAACTTTCATTAATTTGCATACACGAACACAGGATCAAATTGTTGCTTACACCTGTTCGTATTTTTATTTTTTGATATATTATAGAACGAACAAAAAATAAAGTCGTAGGTATCTGTCTCAGGAGCATCCTTTCTTAATATTTTTCTGGACATGCAACATTTCTTACATGCAAGAAACTTAATAACTTAATAATGGCTCATGCAAAATACAAGTTTAACACGTTGATTGCCATGTCACCCATATTTGGGTGACGAAATGATTTCTCCAGACATATTTGGTTATGATTTGTGAAATGTAAGTGGATTGAAAAAAGTAATGAATATCACGAATCATAACTTCCCGGTTTTCCATTTCATTAAATCAATTTCCTCGGTCTCGCTCAATTTCTGTGGCCATTCAGTTAGCAGTCACCGTAATAAGTAATGGTTTAAATTTAATTTAAACATGTAATGAAAAACATAGAGTTCCGTTTAAAACTTCCAAAGTGTCCTTCACAGTATTCTCGAAGGTCATTACAAAGTCAAGCAATTATTATCACTGGACAACGGATCTTCATGCGTTTATGAAAAAATTGATTGGGTGAAATATAAAACAGTAAAGGATTAGAAAAATTTAAGAGTACTGAAATGTTCTTTTTAAATGAAATTGGTGTTTATTTTATTCCTGCTTCCACAATCAATGCAGGATGAAGATAGTAGGGAAGATCTGTTTGGAAAGTTGTTATTGCCAAGATATTTCAAGGTCATTAAAATCGATGAGGAGGTGAAACATCGAAATAATTAGCCTTGAACGATCTAGAGATCGGCGAGAGGCCGTGACAGGTTTTCCAGCTTGAGCTGAAGCTTGTTCGGGCGCGTGACGATCAAGCTCTTCGATGTTTGCACCGACACCGTGACGAATGAGATTCTTTGCCCTGAATACGATCAATCTGTCAAACTGATTGGAACACCCGAAATCATCGAATCGTGTTCGTGGGTGTGATACCGCAGTTGGTTCTCGTTGGGTAACCATAGGCATTAATAGCTGAAGACGTTGTAATATCGTGTAATTGAACCGAGTCGTTGGAACACTGCGTGCCTGGGGTGATCTCATGCATAGACAATTAATCGTTCTCCGCACGGAATGACGTGAATTCGTTTGCCCGCCGGTGGAACGCGTGTAGAACCATATTGTAATATTCAATTCGCCACGGAGAAACACGGCCGAATTAAAAAGAATTTTTATCCCTCGAGCCTGTTTCACCTGATTAATCGAGCATCCCATTAAATAACGAAACAACTGTTACAGAGGCACCTTGCTTGTCGACGGTTCTCCGTTTACTGCCGGCGTAACCTACCCAACTTTACGAGTACATAGCTCCAGATTTGAAACTCCGAAACTTCAAACTATCCAGACTGCGACACCATCCGAATCACCAAATAGCGATGTAACGGGAATTTTACGAATCCTTAACGAGGCCCTCAACGAAGCGTTAGCGGTCTTTGTAAATACGACATTGAATCCTCGTCTCGTTACCAGAGATTCAGGTGTACCGATGTTCCTAACTAATTCAAAACAACAACCCCTCCCCCCATCTGCCCTAATTATTTCGAGCTTTTTATAGTTCTCTCAAAATTCTAAAGTATCCACAGGATCAAGTTGGAATCGGGAATGGAATCCGAAAATTTTTAAGTTTTTAAAAAAGCACGTAAAATTATCTGCAATAAAATGTATTTCTTCTGTTAGTAAACTTTAACAAATTACAAGTAAAGTAGCAGGATTTGTGATTTCTTCCAATGTCTTCACAGTTTAATAATTTTAATTTTTAGTCTATCCTAACAAAAACTTTCTCAAACCATTTTTACAGAATGAGTTAAATATTTTGAGAGTGAACCGAGACTCCAAATGGTGAATAATATACCAAGACTGATCAATTGTTACGATGCCTAGATTAAAGTGGAAAATCAGAGGCCTGATAATAATTGAACAGGAAGGAAAATATCAATTTCCAAAAAGTTGAATTTCGTTCCTTCCATCCCCGAATAACTTACAGTTAATATTTAATTCCCTCCTCACGACTATCAATCATCTTCTACAAATATCTTACCGACGCGACGCGAAAACTTTAAGGTAACTCCCGGCGATAAAGTCAAGCTGAAATAAGAAGTTAAATGAAATTTTTATCTAAGAGTAAAAAGCCAAGTAATTTTGTGTAGAATATGATGAAAAGATGTAAAGAAATAATATAACATGATGCTAGATTAAAATTTCTAGCAAAATCAATTTCTGAATACTTCTGCAAAGGCTGTAGCCGGATAGGTAGATCAGAAATGACCCTAAATCAAATTGAATTTGGTGAAATTCACACAATATGTCGAAATTTTCAGCCTCGTATCTCTTGTCCTCTTTAACTTAAAATTCTGAAAAAAATCAAGCATATTTTAGATATTCAAAAGCACATTTATTAATTTTCTCAGAATTTTCGATTGAAGACGGTAAGAGAATTTACGGAAAAACCTGATTATCTTTGTCATCCCATTATTGCCCCATGTCGAGATGTGGGATTGAAAATTGGGTACGAAGTATTTTCTTTGGCTGAACTATCGAATAGCCTATTGGCAAATTCAATTTCGTTTAGACCCGACTAGAAATTCAGTTAGACATGCCTAAAGACGAATGTGGGCCTAATGCGGAAAGAATGATGTACGCCTAAGTAAGGCATTCCTAACAGTTGTAATACATGGGCCTAATAAGGAAAGAATGGTGGACGTCTAAGCTAGGCATTCCCAACAGTTGCCATACGTGGTCGACATGGGGATCGCCGAGCGCATGCCTAGCTTGGGAAATCCTAACAGGTGCTGTTCCTAACTTGCAGTATTTAAAGATGACATATCCAAACGTAATTTAGCAAAGCAGTAGCGCGCACTTCTCAAGATCCTTCCGAGAAAATTGCATTTGAAAAACTGTCTTCCAGTCATAATGAGATGGTGATTGCCTATGACCAACAACCGAAATGGCCGAGGGCCCAGCAAGAAATATTGGTAATCAGTAGGGGTCGCTGGTTCGAGTCCCGCTGTCAACATTTTTGTTTTTCATTTTTTTAATTTTTTCAATTCAATCCTAACCAATATGACATCTGCCAATAAACAGTTATTTTCTTTAAATAGAAAATGCGTGTCTTCTATATGAGTGTATTGAAAACAAAAATCTTTGGGAAACCTAACGTAGCCCTAACACGGGTTTGCTTATGCCGGCCTCATACGGCTTTCCCAATTAGACAGTCGTTGATATTCCGCGTTACCTGTCGCATTAGGGCCTAACAACCAAATTAAGCTAGCCTAATGCAGACCTAATGTCTGCAGTCTCTCAAACAGAATTTCTAGTCGGGGATTCACTTTAAACGCTCTCATAGTGGGGTGAAAAAGACAAACGTCTTACGCCATGTACGTGTTCGTATGTGAATGTAATCAGGGTCAGGGTGTCGTAAATTAAAGGTTAATCTCTCGCACGCATTCTGGAACATTGTCGAAATTTATTACAAGATTAAGCATATCGCTTAATTCGCTATTCGAGCAACGTGAGCCGAAACTCTGTAAACTGCCTCGCATCGACCAACCCCTTGTGCTTGGACCTTCGCGTCACGTGGATCATACTATACGCGAGTTAGCCGGAAAATCATGGTGCAAAATTCAGATAAGTAAGCGTCGTCCATAGAGGGTGGTTAGAGGATGGACCCCTAGTGTCACCGTTTCTCAAAGTAATACGCGTGAAAATGCTGACGTGTCGCGATAGTTGGCCGTGCCATCATCATCTGCTTGGCTCGCGTATGTCGCGTCGCGCTTACTACGTTGGCGGACGGACTAGCAGGTTCCGATCAGAACCGAGTATCAGATCGCGGGCAGTTTTATTTGAAATTTCTTGAGACTGGAAACTGGAACCGGTATGCGGGAACGGTACGAGTCTCCGATAGGAATGTGGATTTGCTTATCCACACGCGGCGCGTAGTCGAGCACGACTAGGTGAAGGAACGATCGCGCAAGAGCCATTCGGATAGCCACGATTATATACCTCGCGGAATAAATTGCTACAACGTTTTGCCACAGAATCGTGTTACACGAGCAAAATGATGGCTGATTCTCGGACCGTGCCGGGACAGCGCAACGTGGACGCATAACGTGCGCGTTGACCATAGCAGAACTGACCACCGCACAGTGGAGAATTTGACCCGAAAATCTAGCCAAAAGTGAATTAAAAAATTTTCATCTCTCGAAGACATTTAATCGTCATCGAAACATTTCTCTCTGTGATTAATAATAATGACGTAGATCAAGTTGATATCTGGCTCCCCAACCTGTATGAAATATTTACTTTTCATTGTTTTGCACATGAAGCAGTCTTATACAATCTTGTACAAAAGACCAAATGCAAAAATGATATTGTAAAATAAAATAATATAGTTTTCAGAATTCTGTTCAATTACTAAATGTTCTGTCGACTAGATATTTAGTACCCGAGAAGCTGAAGGCTCGTTTCTACTAAGAAAATTTTCGTTTCATTGCCGCGCGGTGAAATTATGCAAACAGAGAGAGAGAGAGAGAGAGAGTAAACGAAAACACACAAGTTCTTGGAGTGCGGATAAATAAGTTCTTCGTTGTTCGAACAGGCATTTGCATATCAAAGCTGTTACGTTTGTAACGAAACGTGTTACGGTGCACGCTCGATAATTCGGTACGACCGGAATAGCAGTAAAATTCCATCCTGAGCGTCCTTCGAATCGCCTGACAGTGTAGATCGCTTTCGCATCGGGTCTTTCAACGACCATCGCTGGCGCACCGCTTCCAATACCAAACCAAACCATCCACTGCGGAACAATTTGAAAGCGGAACCCTTCACAGTTTCTGATATGGCTTACTCGAATTGCGTAACACAAACTTTCTTTTCACTGACTTCTTGTACATCGGCCTGCCAGCGAACCTCCACGGTGCCATCATAATTTACACGAAAACGAAGAAAATTATGTTTGCCATTTTCAACCTTTTGTATCTCGCAAGTATCTGTATGGGTTTAAAGATATTTTATCAGGATTAAAAATGGTGTAGCCGGATAAGAGGGGCCAAAGTGCTCGAAAATGTCAAGTTATTGATTTTCTTAACTATGTGCCCCCATTTTGAAAAATACGAAACAATTATATGTTAAAAACCATAACGAGATGCTAAAACTGTAAAAATGCAATCGTAGTATTCTAGAACGTCTACAAGAAATCGGCATTTCAAACTTTACTTTATTTTTTTTTTTTAATTCGATTTAAGCTAAAAGTGGGGTTGAAAATTGGCACAAAGTATTTTCTTTGGGCAAGCAAATAGGCCTACTGCAATTTTAGTTTCGTTTAGGGCACTTTTGACCCCCGGTATCAGGCTGTATGCCGTTTGAAGTGTCAATTGGGTACTCGGGTACTCGGCTATGAACAGAAAGGTTAAAATTACTTGATCGCGAGGTGTTGCATTGGCGGCTGCACGATACAAAGCATGAACGCAGCGGCACTCCCTGGAAAGGTCTCCTCTTCTGTGGTTCGGTGATAATTCGATTGTTCTTGCCGGTACGGCGCGGCGCGGCCAGGCGATTATAACAAAAACGAGGGACATTCGAGCAGCAGGACGTAAAACAGTTCAGCGACATTCTCATAGTATTTGCGACCGCAAAAATTCCGCAAAGAAACGCGGACGCGACACCGTCGACACGCTCCGCAGAAGCTTATTATTTTTCCTGTCCGAACCGATTCACCAGTTTTCACTTTTTGCCCTCTCCCCTTTCACCTTTATTTACCCTGGCTTAACGAGATTATTAAATCATAGCGTTGATATATGTCGAGTCGGATGCAATAATTAGCGGTCATTTATTCAACCGTTCCTACTCGTGTTTTAATTGAAGCAGTCACTGCGTAAATTCCTCCACACCACGCCGAAACGATGGGCGTCCGATTTCAGGGGCGATAAGCCCGCCGCGCGTGAAAACGGCAATGATAATTCTCATTATCATTTTTATACCTATTATAGCCTAATTAGAGTCAATTTGACTTCGAACGATACCTTAATTAATTTAACTTGCGCAATCGGGATGCTCTGTAGTTCGCGGTTTCTTTTTTTTTTTTATTAAGCTATGGAATCCCAAATGGGATTATTAGCAGCATGCAAATGACTGTGCATGACAACATTACAAAGATAAACTGTGTGTAGAAAATGACGAAAAATTTGGCATTAAAGTATTCACGAGAAAAAGAATTGTTAATTAATCAAAAACCCCTACAATGTTCTCTGAGTTATGTTAATTTGGACCTCTGCACAAAATTTCATGTCAATTGGTTGAAAACTTTGAGTTATGTTCCCAACCGGTTAAAAAAATGTAATTTTGAGAAAAACGCATTTAAAGTTTTTCTTCGATTATAATGGTACAGAAGTAGTCTATTATGTCCGAATTGTAAGGGTTCTATTGGCAGAAAACACGGACACTTATCTGCGAGTTGCGTTCCCCTGTTGTAACGCCATTGCCAAGATAATTCAATGAATTTCGTAACGTCTTTAACGGCATGGTCTCTCTAAAATAATTACGTAAGTTTGCAATACAAAGGTGTCCTCTTCGACTGGGGTGGAATCGTTCGAGAGCCGGTTACTAACTGGGTTTACTCTGGTCTGGTAATTTTAAGAAATTCAATCCGTTGGCAGTTGGCCACCGGGCGCGAAAATCTCGTTCGCTTAACCGTCACGAAATGAAATCCAAGCGAATCTAATAAAGCGGCCGAGATGCGACTGAGGGTTGGTTCCCCAGATTTCTTCGGTTCTCGCTATCCTTCTTAGTCGACACACTACGCGGATGTCGCAGTTGTACTAATTCGACGCTATCACAACGTGCTGTCAAACAATCCCGACGTCGCGACATCTGACAAAACCGTGACAGGCCGATGCCTCCTTTCTATTAAGCATCACGTGTACTGATTTATTTAATAAAGTTATGGTAACTTTCAAAATCATAATTTGAGAAACATTGTAAGTATAAACGGTGTAGATCTGACCACTATCATCTAGCTTTTTCTCTGGCTCGCATTGGATTTATTGATAATCCTGAGTGTAGCTGCAGGGAGGGTGACAAAGCTTCACACCACATGTTATCATTTTTTAAGAGCTGTATTCTTAAAGTATAAGTTTTGTCTATACTGTTCCAACTAATTATATGTCTGTATTACAATATTTGTAGATCTGTAATAACCATATTCTTTTTTGTAATTTTTATATTCTGTTTTGTATGTGGTGTACTTCATTTTTGTAATTATGTTGAAATAAATCTCATATGAGATTTTCTATTAAAAAAGAAAGAAAACAAAAAAAAGCCACAGAACCCACTTCTTCTAAAAATATTCCCACTTTACTTTTCCGGTGCTCTTTAATAAACTGTTGTCTTTTATTTAAGCTACTTTCAAAATAAAGCAACAATCTGATTATCCACTTATTTACGTCACTAGAAAATTTGTTGTGGATAAAATAATAAGACGCTTCACATATTTCTATATTTCATGTATTTGATGGATGGAGATGCATACTCAATGGGTACGATGTACGCCAACATACAGGGTGCCAAGAATTTATGTGTAAATATCATTCAACACCTTAGGATCGGCGAAGATCTGTTTTGTGCAAAATTCACCTTGATAGACAAACTAATAACTTGAAAACAAAAAACAACTTGAACATACTAATCACACGAAAGCAAAATATATTATAAATAATTTATGATCAGTTCAGGTTTATCCTCGTAGAATTCTTTTTCGCAAGATTGTAAGAGTTTAAGTAACAATAATTTGGAAATTTAGTATTCAGTTACTTTTTGAAGACACTGTTATACATATATACAAAATTGACAGAAGTTAATAGCAACAATTCTCTTAATGACGAAGTACCTGCCGTTCTTTGAGAAATTTCGTTCAAAAATGAAAATGAGTCGCGGCAATGAATAAACGTGTCGGCGTACTCGAGGAATAACGCTATCATGAAATTTTCTGTGATGTTCAAAGTTGTATACAAAGGGATTAAAGGTAAAGTCTACTTGATTACATTGCTCGCGACGTGTACACAAGCAAGTTATTGAAAATCGATCGGCTTATGAAGCCGTCCCCCCTCCCTCCCCGTTCAACAAATTATAAAATTTGTAATTTCGGTTCCCGGATCGGGCATTCATTAATTGGAAACGTCAACGCGCGCGCATGATAAAATTTAACATCGACGCGAGTAATCAGCGCTTCCAGGTTGAGCTTTGCGGGGCTTCGATTTGTGAAAAGTCAATAAACGCCGCGCAAAACCTGAATTTAATTTATTTAAGCCGTAACCGCTATCGTTGACGGATATTTTCTCTATATGAAAAATGATTCTTATTAGGTGATCTGCGATGGAGATGAATTACCGTTTCGAATTTATACAGAAAAATCGATAGACGCTTGAGCTGAGGCTATTAATAATTTTTTAAAAATATTCATCCATTTCATATTGAGTCCAAGCCTCACAGATTTGTCTGCGTCCAATAATCAGATCAATCATTAATATTAATATAACACTTATATTAATTTATATATTATTATTTTTGTAACGTTGCAAAAACTGTAAAGTACTCCTCAAGATTAGTTCGAAATATAACGACCTAAAAGTGTTTGATATTTTTTAATTATGTGCCCCCAACGAGATAATAACGAAATG
>CM052335.1:9165236-9241640 GCA_028455595.1 Lasioglossum vierecki
ACTCGACTCGAACTCGGCTCGCATTTGCGAGTTCGCTGGCAGCCCTGTCGCACAGCCCTGCGAAATGGGTGCGACGATAACGTGCAACTTACAGTGATCTGAAATACCACATCGCTAAAAGTTCCACCACTTTCCCGGAGATCACGTCGATGGTCTTCTGATTTTTACTCTAGTCAGAAAATATTCCAGAGGGTATAAGATATCACTATTATTTCTAGAGACACAATATTTACAGTCGGTTTAATAGCAAATTACTAATATAATTTAAAGAAACTTATTTCTGTCACTGGCATTTTAAGATGTCGGTACTACAGATTTCTGTGGACACCAATTCCCGTAAGGTGTCAGGTCTTATGCCATTCCTATATATCGTGTTTGCGATAGTATCAAAATAGCGCCATCGTCTGAAATATGGCGGAGACTTCGTGATGATTCGCTCTTTCACCGGTGCGTCGTGACGAGAATCTTCTCAGTGGTCTTCTGCACCGACGAAATGCCCCCGGTGGCCTTCTGTTTCTCTGGCTGGAGCCAGAATATGTCCTAGAGGGAGTAACAGACCACCGAAACATTCGGGTGACACGAAGTCGTCCCGTAAGGCTGGATTGCTCTTGTCGGTGTTTATACTGGTCCATACTCTCGTGAGTAATCGATTCTCATCAAGCTTTTATTTATTATATGAACTGTTTTTTGAATTTCTCTTGAAAAGTACTTCGATTTGCGTCATATAATGCGCATATTTATAATTAAAGAAGTTGTATAATCACATAAATGGCAAAAAAAAAAAATTGGCAGCGGTGGGATTCGAACCCACGCCCCCGAAGAGACTGGTGCCTTAAACCAGCGCCTTAGACCGCTCGGCCACGCTACCACACGTGTGGATTGTTCTTACAATGCAAATATAAGTATAAATAATCTATATTCGAAGAGAAATCTATCTTTTTTTGCATATACATACTATTTAAGTACTAAAACATGTTTCATATATAATATATTTCAACTATATGAACTCTTTGTATCGAAATATGATACATAAAATTTATTTATTCTCACGTTCCATATAGGTCTCGTTAATTCTATATTTCCTTCAAATACCGATTTGTCGTTGTCAACATATTTTTATCGACTATATTTCAACTTTCATGTAAGTTAACGTTTCGTTTGCATTAATAACGACGTTTTTCAACAACCGGCGAAAACACGTGATACGGAATTGTAAGTTGATAATTGGTGGAAAACTTTACGTCATCGGTTTCCCCTTCGCAGTCCGATCTCTGGCATCTGTAGCGTAGAGCGACGCTGCACGAAGATTAGGATCCTGTGGAGAGACAAATTCGTAGTTTGTTCGCCACATGTCGTGGGCGTAGGTGCCGTGGATTAAACAAAGGCAGTCTCCGGGCGGGGCTTTCGATCCGTTTGGTCAGCGCATGCGTGGTGGTTTGCTATTCGAGCTCTGTGAACCAACATGTTGTATACCATGTATACAGAGAAGCGAGAGGAACGAACGAACGCATCCCTATTTTTTCGCGACGGCCATTTTGTACGCCGACTTAATATTCGCCTCTCATTTTCTCCCTTCGCATCTGTAACTTTATATCAGCGCGATGAAGTTCAATTGTCACACTGGTGGTCCTTTGTTCTCATGGGCCCTCGTAGCCCGTAATCGAGTCAGTTAGCGCCCTTACGCAGCGAATACTAACAATTCCAGGGCGGATTAGTCATCGATCTGTAACAATTACCGATCCTCACACCCGTCGATGACAGGTAGTTAATGGAAATCGAAAGTTAATCCGATCAGATCTCGCACTCTTCAGCGGCGGCTGTTTTGACAATGTCTACAGAGCCGCCATGTAAGGTTTCGTTCCCTCTATCTGCTGCACAAATTCCAACAAATGATGCTTTCTCTGAATATTGATTTTAATGCGCCTGTACGGAAAGACGTATCAAAAAGTCAATTGGAAAACGCGCCGTATAACTGTTTATACCCTAGTAGCAAAAAAATATTGGATAAATATTGGAGAAATATTTTTCAAGCTACACTTTTTCATATGAGATGAACGTTTCGAAAATATAAGCTAAATATTCAGAGAATATAAACTAGATATTTAAAAAATATAAATTCAATATTTAAATAACACTCAATTAAAAAGAAGAAAAAAATATTTTTCTCCTAACATGAAATAGATATTTTCAGCCTATTTAAAAAAAAAAACAATTGTTACTTAATATAAAATAAATATTGTATGTACATTTGAATATTAAAAAAAGATTGAATCGCTTTTTAATATTATATGAATGCGTATACAATATTTTGTGCTATTAGGGTATTAATACTCTATTTTGGGAAATCGCGAATTAAATTAATTTGAGTGTTTTACTTAAAACCTAGGACGTCGGGACATTTTTCTAACTATACAATCGATGATGTTCGGGATAATTTACATTTTTCTAAATATATTTTTGAGGGTACTACTTACACATATCCCAGTTAGCCGCTCTGTTCCTAATTAATGTAGCACGTACTAGTACGTTGATAATCCGAGGAAGAGTGATAATTAAACGCCTGTTTTCTTTAAACCTTTCCGTTTGAAAAACAATGTACTACGTTGTTTGTATTTCTATGCACAACGTCGTCAATTCTTTTTACGCAATTGCACGTCACCTGTGAATCCTATTAAAACATACGACGACTAGTTTGAAAGCCAAGTTTAAACAGAATATGTGTATTCGCAAACATATATTTCATCCTTGAATTTAATGTAAAAAAAAAATTCAATGTAAAAATCTCAATGTATTATACTTTCCATTAATAGTAGGACAAGGTACCAACAAAGTATTACATTTACGAAGTTGAATGATCAGGTTCGTTACCATCCGGAAATCGACGGAAAGAGCTGCACGACATCCGAGCACTCGACGAAATTAGAGCTTACCGTGATTTCGTAAGAGTTACCACGCTTCGCAAGATCCATCTGTCTGTATTGGTCGCGGAACGGTGCAGCACGCGGTGGATTCGTGCCAAACGAACGTCATTCCGGGCGCTGTTTAATTAAACATTCGACGGTATTTATAGTAACGATAAGGGAGTTGATTAATCGGGGAGTTGGGGCCATAATGGAAAGTCGGTGTGAGCGCTTGAACACGACCGCGTACGTCTGTGCAAGGCGTAGGAGCATCCTCGTGGTGAATTAATCATTTCAACAGCTGCTGTCGCATTAGTAAGAGCGGATAAGACAAATGAACGTCGTGGAGCTTGTTAAGACGTAATCCGAGAGATGTGTCTGCATCGCCTCCCGCTTCCACCGTCACACCTCCATCACCCACCGCCCGTCACATCCGTCGTCTCATCCGAGATTAGACGTCTGTGTATTGAGTCGCCATTTTCCTCAGCGATCCCCCTGTGTTTACCGGAGAGGGCGGAGGGAGGCATTGTTTCCTCTCTGGATTTCGTTCTGTCCTGCACCGGGGAATTGGCGAACGATTTTGTGGGAGCTCGGAATAAGGATGAAAATGAGAAAGGAGCTCGTGTTAAATGCGAAAGAGAGGAACAAAAGGAAAGGAGCGTTTCTCGCGTCCTAGACCCGCTAGAGGACTCATCAGTAGGGCTATTTAGCGGGGGTGGGATCTCCTTTGCGGTGATATATGTTATTTCCTAGACGCAGTTCTGATGTGAAGTATGACGAATGGAGTATAATTGGCGCATGGATCGCAAAACGCTGCATTCAGACGCGCATAGGAGATCCCACCTTCAGACGTTGGGATGTTGGAAGGCGGTTGAGGACTTTATACAGGGTGTCACAAAATTCCTTCAACATCCGGAAATAGGAGATTCCTGAGTTCATTTGAAGCAACATTTTCCTTTGCAAAAATGACGTTCTCGGCTTTGTTTAGGAGTTATTAACGAAACACATAGACCAATCGGAGTGCGACCTAGTCGCGTGTTGGCACAGTCGGCCCGGCGCGCCATCTATCAATTGGTCGACTGTGTTTTTCGTTAATAACTCCTTAATAAAGCCGCGGACGTTATTTTTGCAAAGGAAAATGTTGCTCCAAATGATCCCAAGAACTTCCAATTTCCGGATGTTGAGGGAATTTTGGAACACCCTGTATATATAAACTGACCGGTGACGGATCAGGTACTAGCGAGAAAGGCTGTGACTCGCTGTCCATTTTGTGGCGAAGATGAGAAAGCCGGACACCACAGTTTCATTGGACCCATCGGAAGTCGATGAAGTCCGGAGCTTCGAACAGCTCTTTGCATGTACCAGGAAGTGCGAAGATACGATCATCAGGCTCGTTCGTCTCCAGGTCGCGCATTGTCAGATGTTCTTTCGTCGGTACCCACAGGCTGCTGGCTCTCCGATGACAGATAGTGTCAATGCGGGCGCCGTTAAATGTCACCTAACGCAAATCGCGCGGAGACCAGGAGATCTTCATCTAGCCCCTTTTTGTCGTGGGACCAATTCGATGGCGGTATTGTATAACCCGACACCGTACTGCTGTATGTCACTGCAAAACATGCTTTTCCTGTTGCACTTCTCGGACTAGTCTTGTCGGATGGGTTCGAATAACGTAAGAATCTTCTGGGAAAGTATCTTTTGTTTTGTTGATAGCATGGGCTTTCAAAAATTTCAATTAGGTACACCGTGTACAGGGTGTTAAGAAATGTTTGGTCTCGGCAAGCATAGGCGTATTCTACATCTTCGGATCGATGGAGATCTGTGAAAAAATCTGTCCCGCGAAATTGAATTTCAAGGTCAAATTTTTTTTATTGTATTATATTCTACGATTCATGAGGATAAATTTGCTGTGTCGCAAATTCTCTTTTTGTTCCTAGTTTTTTATAAACGTATTAATTTTTCAGACGCAAAAATGTTTCTCTTGAAAATGATCCATACAGGGATCGAAACGTTGAGTTAAATTAATTTGTAAACTTGCTGCTGTTGTTAATGATCGCATCTTGCGCCGAAATCACAAAATAATTTTTATTACATTTCGATCGAGAAAAAAAATTCTTCATAAAAATATCTATCGAACACCGTGAATTCTATTAGCATTGTAATTCCTGGCGACTGTGTTGTTTGCTCGAGAAAAACTTGCCGAGCAACTCTCGGGCGGACGAAAGCATTTGCTAATTCACCAGTATCAGAGGCGGTTCTTTTTCTAGCGTTCCGAATAATTTTAATCATCGGGCCGGTGCATTTGCGCCAAACTTTGCTCAGCCTTTCTCTATCCGGATTGTGTACACGTCCCCGACTTTTCAAATACAAGTACGTAGCCGAAGAAGTTCTTCGACTCTACTTCGCCTTTGTCAGACCGAGTAATGCGCCTCTCCATTTTGTCATCCCCTAGCGGGGTTTCAATGTTGTAACCATGGAGACGTCGCGTTCCCGCAAGGGGAACGTATAAAGGGTGTCGGGCGTACGTAGGCAAGTATGGTGAAGCCTGCCATTGTTAAAATTCGTGGCTGTGGTACGTGTCCAATTTGATGATAATGAAAATACGATACAGTTCTAAGCACGGCGCAAGGGACGTTCTTCCTTCGAACCATTCGACCCCGTCATGTTAGACATTTTATTTTCAATAAAATAGCGCAGCTTAGCGCCTCAGTTATTCCTGATTAAACCGTACAGATAACTGTCCAGATAGGGAGAGTTTCTTACCATCTCAATGACAGTATTCTCTCCTCAATAAACGAGGTAAAGGATTTAGGAATTTATTTCTCCTCTACGTTAAACTTTTCCAACCATATTTATCATATTGTTAACTCCGCCTCTAGAACACTTGGTCTCATACTTCGTTTCTCCACTGATTTTCATTCAATCCGCACACTTAGATTGTTATATATTGCTCTCGTCCGTCCGCTATTAGAACATTCATCAATTATATGCTCTCCGAAAAGCTCTAAGTACGAAATCATGCTAGAGAGAGAGTACAGCATAAATTTCTAAGGTTTTGTTCATTTAAGCTAAATAATCCAATGTCAATCTTTGATCACGATTACTCCGAAATAATAACTAGAATGAACCTAGAACCATTATCTGCGAAGAAGAATAATATCCGACAAGAGCTTTATTTTTAATTTAATTAATAATCATGTGGATTGTTTCTCTCTACTTGCGCAAATCACTTTTTACGTACCGAAACGTGAATTGAGAACAAGAGCTGGTTTTCAAAATTAATCCAATGAATCGCATTATTGCAAAGTCATGCACTATTTATAATCGTGTTGATTTTTTCAATAATTCATTACTAAAATTTCAAATGCAACTACGCAGAAGACATGTGTATCTTTTGAGAAGTATTATTTAATTTACCTGTCCACATTGCGCATAACTTTTCGTTGAGGCGTTCACTGTCCCCTAGTACAGAAAAATTTCCTCTATTGCAGTATAAATCTCAGTATTGTGCTATCCTTTTTATACTATTTATTATTTCGGATTCAGTGATTAAATACACAACCTGAATAGCATAAATTTTTTAAATAAACTCCGGATTATTAGAACTATAGATGCGAGGCAGGGTCAGACAAATCTGCATAGTTTTTTCAAAAAGTAGAGAAGAGGATTGGATTCATAGTCGCCAGATGAGGGGAGGGAGCATGACTTAAGGGGAAATAGTTAATTACCCTCTTTCTGCCAATACCGGTCACATCCATGACAGAGCGAAACGCGTCACGTGACCGGAAGGAAACGTGGGGTAGGTAGAGAGGAGACACGGCGCATGGTAGGGAAAACTGACTTCTCTTGATTCAAGAAGAAATAACTTTCGATAGAAATGAGATAGAGCGAAGAAATTTTTTTTTTAATTAAAGCTGAAACTTTGCAGAATATGGAAAAATAAGGAGATTATGGTACGAATGTTTTTAACCTTGAAAAAATAAAAGTTTAACTGTTTAACTAGAATTCGATTTTTTTTAAAATCCTGAGGTCGTAGACAAATTTTAAGATCAGATTTGAAATCAGCGTGAAAAAATCTACGGGAAGTGATACGTAGTATGTTAAAAAAAAATTTCTTCTCGTGGTAACGTAGAAACAATTTTTCGTGAAATTGTGCAACTTTGACGAATTTTCTCAAGGTTAAAAACCGTTCGTACCGTAATCTCTCTATTTTTCCCATATTCTGTAAAGATTCAGCTTTCATTTAAAACAAAATTCATCGCTTTACCTCATTTCTATCGAAAGTTATTTCTTTTTGAATCGAGAAAAATCAGTTTCCCCACTGTGCGGCGCGTCAACTCGGATTGGATTCAATGTTCGGATTGGCAAAAATAAGCCCACGAGGCTGACGACGATATCCCAGAATAAATGTTGAATGTTCTCGGCGTTACGGTTCGATCAATTACTACTGAGAAATCAAAAAACAATTCTGCAACCAAATAATGTTCCAATACAATTCACAATACTTTCCAACCAAAAAGTAAACTGTACTTATATTCTCGAATTAACAAACAATCTCGTATTATATACAATCAATTGTATTAAAATGTTTCCGATAAAAGTTGAATGTTAATAATTGAATATACCTTCGGTATATATTTATCACTAAAAATAGGATTTCAGAAGATCCACTTTCCTCGAGTTTTCCTATGAAAATTGAAAATTGGATAAACATCTGCAGCGTTATAATTCTAATAATCGAACACTCATGTTTCCCTGTTCAGTTCGGATAATCGAGTTGCTGCTGTACAGTTATACACGTGACAGAGTTTATTGCAGGAAAATGTGCGAGCCCATGGGTGGAGCTAAAGATTGACCGTCGAGAGAGAGAGAGAGAAAGAGTTCGTTGGTTTGCATTAAAGCGAACTTGCACTCTAAGGAAGCACATTGAAGCGCAAATCAAAATGCAGTCGCTACCGGAAGAGTACTCGACCAGTTGGAGGGCCCTTCGCTATTACTGTGGAGGACTTCGCAGTGCTTGACGAATCACTCACTAATTGCATTCGTGACATGGCCCAGAACTAACAAATGGTTTCTTCACTTGGAAAGTGTTGACGACTATTTTTTTCCCCCTCCTTTCTCGGTCCATTCACGCACACGTTTCTGCATTTGTCGCGAGCTTTATGAATTCATCAACTGGAAAAGATTGCACGCGGAGAGTCGAGTGTAGAAAAAGTTCTACAACGTGCCACACGCAACGTATCGATGCAGGAAAATGATCGTGTTGATGATCAAAGAACCGATTCAATTTCGGAAACAGAACTACACCGATCTTGCAAGCACAAAGTCCGTTAGATTCTATTATTCTCTATTATCCTAATGGGGGGATGATCGCAAGACTCTTCTCAAGAGTCTCATTACGAATCAAGAGTCCCTTAATGGCTCCTATGAAATTGATTGGCCATTTAACGCCGAGGACGTGCCGAGAAATCGACGAAAGATTGACGGACTCGAGTGCGAATCTTCTCGTCAATCATTCAGTTCTCTGGCTCCGACGTTTTCCACTCGTAAACTCGCAAATTATCCGGTTGCGTTATGATCACGAACGCGGATGATACTTGGGCCGTTTAATTGATAAGTAATCTGTAGGGGGATTTCCCATAATGCCGGACGCCTAAGGTTTTTCTGAAATAAATGAAAAATATTTTACTTCTTATGCTCCGTCGTTTATACGTTAACAAGGATTAAGGGAAAAATAATCAATATTTGTGTAAGCGTTCACTTAAATTAACTGTGAATATGATAATATTCAAGACTCATTTACTGCTATTACCTATTTGGTTTGTTTATTTTAAAAAATCGTAAAGTATCCACTAGTACTACGAACTACTGTATTCTTTTTATTGCGAAAGTTTGTCAAACTTGCAAAACTGAAACGAAATGGAAAATAAATAATGGCAAAATATCACGTTCGTGCGAATCATAATTTTCAAGATACTTTGTTTGTAGAAAGATACGGACACCATCAAGCGGTGTAATACTGGTTGGAAGCAAGAACGATCGTCCGACGGAAACTATATCGCCGAAGTGGCGTTCACTTTTCTTACCGTATTCATCATTTCTAAACCTTTGTTAAAATTGAACATTTTGTCACTCCTTTCTTGTTTCCGCACACATCCATCGTTTAATTACAGATTGACAGTAGTAAATCTCATAGTCATTTCTTCAGATTTAATTTTTATCATAGTTTCTTTCTTCTTTATTGTTGATGGACGCTAGGTTCTTGATTGGTCGTTTTTGTGTAAGTACGGACCTTTTATTTGTACACATAAATTAATTATCATAATTAAATTATTATTAATGATAAATTAATTATCATAAATTATACATGTAAATTAATTATATAAAAAGGATGATTCAAGGTGAACTAGAGCCGAATTTTTTTATTCAAGCAATGAACGTTTTTTATCATCGCTAGAATAAAGAAATTCGGTATTATTTCACCTTAAAAAACCGAAATTACTTTCTTACCAAGCCAATAAATACATACGCTGTATAAACTAATAATATACACGAATTTCTATACATATTTATTGTTTCATTTAAAACGTGAAATTGTAATGTATCTTAAATTCACGCGAAAGTTATAATATTCCCACGAGTTCAACCCAATAATAGGTACTAACT
Source organism: Lasioglossum vierecki (assembly GCA_028455595.1). Classification (NCBI taxonomy): domain Eukaryota; kingdom Metazoa; phylum Arthropoda; class Insecta; order Hymenoptera; family Halictidae; genus Lasioglossum; species Lasioglossum vierecki. Next base: position 9,174,800 of record CM052335.1, read on the forward strand.
ACCTAATGGTCTATAACAGTTGGCGAACTATTGAAGTAGTTGTAGAAGAGAGGGATGGCGTATACGAACAATTAAAATGCTCGGTTCTCTAACGGTACAAGAAATATACATAGACTGAAAGATTATTTTAATCTAATTCACCTTTGGCTTTCTCTCTTGGATACATTTGTGTATTACTTGAGAAATCGTCAAGAAATAATTAACGTGCCTGAAACTGGAGTGTCCAGCATTTTATTTGTGATATACAAAAAAAATGTTTTTTTCATAATATGAAATAAATATTATTTGAATATCAGGAAAAAATATTCTATTTCTAATATGAAATAAAGATCCATATAATATTTAGAAAAAATATTTTTCTCGTAACATGAAATAGATATTTCCTGCATATTTAAAAAGAAATATTTGTTACTTCATCTAAAATAAATTTTGTATGTATATTTAAATATTAAGAAGAGATTGAATTTCTTTTTAATATTATATGAATGTGTATACAATATTTTGTGCTACTAGAGGTATTTTCGGCCAATACAACAAGAGTAATGTTAAAGTGACTAGAAATCATCATATTTTGAGTAGTGTTAGCAAAATACATAATAAAAAGAATCATTAAGAATTAAACGACCTTAAGTGATTGAAACGTCACACTGTGCGTCGGTGGTAGGTTTAGTGTTAATGTGCTAACAACCTGGAAGTTCCATTCTGTTCGGCGACAATTTTAAAACGGTAGATTGAATAGCATTTGGCCGTTTCCAGATAGAAATCGTTGTGTTCGAATTACAGGACATTTCTTCGTCGTTTTTGTGCGCAGATATTCTATCTTAAGTGGCCGATAGGTGTCTGGATGTATCGAAAAAACGACAGAAAATACTGAAAATCCTCGTTTAGTGTTTCGTGTGATATATTCCTCTCTTGACCACGGTGGGAAACACGTGTTTCTTTTTTGTACCGGGGATGATCCGATTGGTCGTTGTCGCGGCTGTTTACACGCGCGGGAAAAGCGGCTACGATGGTTAAAAGGTTTCCCGGTGTAACCAGACTCCCATTAAAGCAACACCCTTTGTAGCGAGAAACGGTATTGTGGCGACATTATTGTGCGCGGCACGGAACACATTAGAATTCATTGTGTTTCTTACACCGTGGAACGTTCTTTGGCGCCTAGCACAACACCTGGTAGGTGTAACGTTGCCGCCATTTTCTATTATAAGGATAATTTGATACATATCGCGGCCTGGGACTCACAATGGTCCCTTGCTAGGGGTTCCTCCAGGGCTTGGGCGGTGAACTCGAGGCGATACTTCTCGGTAAACGGTGGTTAAGCGAGTAATTGAATTACAGTAACCATCGAAATCACGTGGAAAGTAGCTTAACACATTTTGTTACCGTGCTTTCTATTTTTAGGTAGAAATACATCGATCAAATTTTCTCTTTTTACCACGTTTTTTTATTATTAAAATACAAGGGCAAGAATATGAATTTTACAGTTAAATATTAATCTTTCGAATATTCAAATTGCATTACGAACCAGCGCACAGCGGTGACTGGGTCCATTTTGACCCAGAATATAGAAACCACTCTTAGACTGCAGATTTTGTGCATTTACAGGAAACATGAGCGAGTGAAACACAAATAGAAGGAATATCAGATGAAAAAAATTTGTATTGGTACATCATTTACAAATCAATTAAAATTATTAAGGGAAAAAATCAATTTTTATATTGCATAATGATCCGCAGTGTATTTACCTAGTTTCTGCTAATTAAATTAAGAGTAGTTGTTATGATAGAGACAGTAGCAAGACTAACATGTCTACAAGAAGTGTCACCAAAAATACGTTTCAAAAAATTGATAAACGAAGCGGTAGTACCGATTCTCAATTGGAATATTGTAAGAATGGTCCACCCTTACGTCCAACACTGGAATACAAGGGCTGAAAAATTCTATCTTTTTATTTTACTTGGAATCATAAGACAAATTGTGCTGCAAACACCGCACAGTGGAGTATTTGGTCCGAAAAGCTGGCCAAAAGTGAATTAAAAAATTTTGCATTTTGAGATAGTAAAATATGTAGAATGATATTCCAACATCTTTTTTTAAATCTTATTCCTTCATGAAGTGTTATGCTTTATCAAAGATGGAGTGCTTTCGTAGTCCTGTTTCTCTCAACTAGTCTCTGTATTAGTGTGCGCTCGTTAATGATTTTTCTACACCGCAAACAAATGAATGACAACTTTTTCATTCACAGATGTGTTTTAGGGAAGTATGTACTTTACTTTCATTTAAAAATGATGCCCTTTTTAACTTGTGTTTTTGAGATTATTGCTGTTAAAAACTGACTTCCAAGTGCTTCCCTGTGCTTGTTTTGGTGTCACTAGACGCGCCAAGGTTTCTAGTTTATCACATGAAAAAAATTGGCTGCCCGTTTGTGCCCCAACGAATTTCCAAATGGTTTTTGTGGTAACGCTCGATGCAATGTAGACCAAGGATGAGCAACCCGCGGTCCGTCGCATTTTCTCGTGCCGGGCCTTCATAGATTTTACATTTTGACTTTTAAAAATTCCTACAGTGTCCCGCAGCCTCGTTGTACCCTAAATAAATTTCAAAATGCTTTCACTCGGAACATTACAACTTTTAATTCCAGAGAAACAAGAATACAAGTAGCAGAGACATAGAAGATGATTGAGAATTAATGTAACGTGTTAAAATAAAATAATATAAACAAAAACATATTTATATAGAATCATTTTGTGTTCAAAGTTTCCGTCTTACACATTTTTTGTATTGCAGAATAGAATGGCATTATTTCATTCGCGAGAACTCTTAGCGTAATAAAAACAAATAAAATAATGTTGTTTAAAAAAATGGTTCGAACAAAAGTTGAACAGTGTTCCGACATCTACATCCTTCGATATATAAAATATCGAAAATATTTTTCTTACAACAATTAATCAAGGTCACTTTGATTTTTTAAATGTCAAAATGTATTTTTCATTTCACAATGTTGTAGCTGATCTTATGAGGAATTCAATGATATATAATATTATGACCTTGAGAGCATAGATAACGTTTCAATAGGTTTGACCAGCTTTTCGGGCCAAATGCTCCACTGTGCAACGGTCGGAACTCTTCATCTTTGCAACGATCACATTTTCATTTGCAAGGAACGGAGCCGGTGGAATACATTAGCCGGCGCTTTCGACGACGACATACTTTCAAGGTACGTATCGTACATACGCCAGTTGTATTCGCTGGATTTTGGTCACGTAGAAACCCCATAACGAAGTTACCCTAGAAGCTCCTTCCACGGGCGGACCATCGTACAGCCTGTCTCGATTCCAAGAGCTCTGTATACTCGAGAGCCCATAGAACCAAACTCAATATGGCGGAGTCAATTGGACGTTCCGTACTTTAGGGTTCTCTCTTTCTCTCTCGCCCTTTTTCGATCCATCTCTGCTTCGCCTTTCCCTTTCAACCCCTAAGTTTCTGCCCCGCGTTTCAGGGCCCCTGCTTTCTCTTGCTTTCGTTCTCTCTCTCTCTCTCTCTTTTGGTTGCGAACATAATGGTGACACAATCGACTTTGAAACACAATCGATAGTTACGGAGACCGTCGAGAAAAAATTCATGGCTCACCTACTCATCGACTTTGAATAGCACACGCGGAGCCACCCTCATGGCTGCATCAATTCCCACTGCGCTTATGTTGCGCCAGCATGAAAATCGCGCGCGGCAATGTAAGATCGCCGCCATTTTCTTTTCGATGCGGCAAAATCAAGCAGAAACTGTGCGAGACTTTTTCCAAGCATTAATATTCCAACAGTTGTAACTAGACTGCAGATCTTTATGCAAAAGTGTTCAGTTAAAGAGTTAAATAAATACACATTCATCTCATCCTCTAATAATTTTGTACACCTGGAAACAACAATTTTTTGTTTGTCTAATTTTTCAAATACATCTTGAAAAGGATTCAAACTAGAGTTAATTCGATTTGTTTCAAAGGACCTAAGAGCATCGAGAAAACTCGTCATTTTAGAGAGAGATTATAGCTAGGCGAAAGTTCAAAAACTTTGGAAGGTGTCGAGTCTCCCCTAGTAGCAGAAAAATATTGGATAAATATCTTTTTCAAATATTGGAGAAATATTTTTTAAGCCACACTTTTTCATATGAGATAAACATTGGATCTAACTATTTTATGCATGTTTAAAAAATGTGAATTGAACGTTTCGTAAATATAAGCTAAATATTCAGAGAATATAAACTAGATATTTAAAAAATATAAAGTAAATATTACAAAGAATGTGAAATCAATATTTGAAAAATATAAATTCAATTTTAAAAAGAAGAAAAAGTTAGAAAAAAATATTTTTCTCCTAACATGAAATAGATATTTTCTGCCTATTTAAAAAAAAAACAATTGTTATTTAATATAAACTAAATATTGTATGTACATTTGAATATTAAAAAAAGATTTAATCGCTTTTTAATATTATATGAATGTGTATATAATATTTTGTTCTACTAGGGTTTGTTCAAATGATTCAGAGGATCCTTGAATGATGCGAAGGAATCGAGTCTCCGAAATTCCATAAAAATATCGACGACGGGGGTCGCGATGCATCGCTATGGCGACGACCGTAGACGTTATAAAGAGCGGCGCTCATTTGTTTGTCATTTCCTCGCGGCGACTCGCGGAAACAAAGGACGAGGCAGAAAGCGGGAAACAAAAAGCAATCCGGCAGCAGCGTCGAGCCGAACACTGCGAACGAGTGCGAAAATGAGGAGGGCGCGCGGCGTAGGCTGATGGGGACTCCCGTTGTTGTTTCCTGGCGAGGATAGAGGAATGAGGCGGGCGATGGGAGAGACAACGATGGGGTTTCGAGCAGGAGCCAGAAAGAAAGGTGAACGAATTACCTGGGAATTCGAATTGCTGGGAATTACCTGTTCAGAATCGTCATTTTTTTATTTCATTTCCGCGGAAAAACTCGTCGAGCAACGGAACATCCGCCGAAGGATCTTTGCTCCGGCGAACCGATCGCTATACCCCGACTTTCTCGAGATTGAGGGATATTGAAGAACGTGCATTTTCCTGATTGCATAAGATTTTGATAGATTTTCCTTACGTAAATCCAGTTGCCGGTCAGCAAAACTCAATTTTTCAAGATTTAGATATTGAAAAATTTTTTTTTGGGAACAGAGAAAAAACCCGTTAAAGCTTCTAAATCCAAATTATTATTCATTTCCGATTATTCATTTCTGAGATATAACGTTTTCAAGACAAACTTCGGAAAATTCAGATTAAATAAAACATTCAGATTTATTATTATTTATTATTTATTTACTATAAACGGTATGAAATTCTTTTACAAAACCGTTTACAATAACAAAGAAGAAAAAATATAAGACTACTAGTTTATATACAAAATTACCATCATACAATCCTGCTAGGTTGCATTTAAAAATTTAATAAAGAATTGGTGAACAAAATCAACACGATTATAAATAGTGCAAGAATTTGCAATAATGCTATTCAATGGATTAATCAATTCATATTTAGATTTCGCTTTAAGTGTTTGAAAAGCCGCTCTCAGTTCACGTTCCGGTACAGAAAAATTGATTTGCTCAAGCAGGAAGGAACAATCCACATGATTATTAATTAAATTAAAAATAAAGTTCTGGTCGGATATTATTCTTCGAGCAGATAATGATTCCATTTAAATACATTATAGCTGTTTAACCCTTCAGTACAGTTAGATCCAAAAATTGAATGTTTAATTTTCATTGTTTTGAAATGCCTCGATTAATTCCTGTTTTACTAGAAACAGTTTAATTCAATGTACACATGTAGTAACAATGGTATTATGTAAAAATATCTTCGAGTTTGGTCCAGAAGAATTACCAGCGAAAAATTGACAGGTCCGATCCGCACGCTGGAGGGTCAATGTCAAAAATTGGTCACTTCATGCGCAATAATTTACTGAAAATGCAATTTGTTTCCGCGTCCATTTAAGACAGACGCGGATTGCTGATTTCGAAATCCACGCGCGCGATTGAGCAGTAACGATCGTGCTCTGTATTATAACACGGTGATCTGCATCGGATGGCTCGACAATGGCGATAATATCTGTCGCTAAGAGCGGATGTATTCACCGGAGAAGAACGTCAATAATGACCTCGACTGTCCGCGCATCTCGTTAGCAACGATGACTCTTCCACTTTTAAAATACGGGGGCTCCAGGTACCACTTCTTTCCATCTCACGGTAGCCGTGGGTCGATTACACAGCCAGTGGATATAAATAAACCCCCGTAGAAATTAGTTTATGGAGCGTTTCTTTCTCATACGCCTCGGATTAGCCGTCCGCTGCTTCTCGCACTGTGACAGCTACGATTTTAAGTACGACGCCTCTGTGACGACTCAAACATTAATTATACTTCGTGTTGCGCGGATCCGGCCCAACAGAACGGATTCAATTTTAATACGACCATTAAGTAATTATTTTTTGCGGCGCTTCTACATCGCAACCGTTACCATTCGAACGAAACCGTTTCGGCGTTTCTTTTATTCGATCGTACATGGAACTTATCTAACAACTATTTATTTATTACAGACGCGATTTCTCTAGCCAACTGAAGGCGAACTTAGTTTTGTCCGCGTCTCTTAATCGATCCTGTGCATAGGCTACTTTCGAAATACCGTGGAATAATTTATTTTATTCCCATGAAAAATTATGAACCGAGCAAGAATTTTGCAGTTTTCATTATTTTCATTCTTGTTATTTTTCTTGTAACAGGGTACCAGATTTTTTTATTCGATTAGGGGAGCATAGAGTAATACTTACCACCAGTAGTCAGACCTGGGTAGAAAATATTTCAATTAAGAAATATAAATATTTGCAAATACTATTTTTCACAACGGTGTTAGTTTCATTTGAAACTAATACTAAATCATTGTTTCTAATGAAAGATATGTAACACAACTGTGAGAAATACTATTTGCAAATATTTGTATTCCTTAGTTGAAATATTTTTTAGCAAGGCCTGCCAGTAGTTAGCCATTTTCATCGCTGATATTATTCATATTTTATAAATTTTAAATTACAAGAGGTCGTCATTGACCCTGTAGTTTGATGCTGAAAATATTGTTCATCGTCTGCTAAGGAAACGCACAAATTTTGCGACCGTTATTTGCCTTCTTCGACTATCTTCGGAATATCTATAACAGAGTTTAAATTGTCAATTGGCGTGGCATTTTTCCGGGCGTGACTTCGTGTTAATTACGCAGAGATTCGTAGGAACGTGTCCGTACGTCTGGCTTGCGGCGGCGCGATACTAAGTAATTAACAGGCACATTATCCAGGGTATATACGAAGTGTTGCAACCCCTATAATACTCCTCTCGCGTTCCCTTTGGATAAGGGAACGGGAGACCCATTGACTTCGTTCATTGATTTTACGTCAATCTGCAGAGAACACCCTTGTGGGGTCTCCGTGATGCATTTACCATACAGGATAAGAGCTGCATGGGGTTCGAGGTGGGGTGAAGGGAGTGCTCGACACACCCCGTCAAAGGGAAATAGAATAGAAATGACCCCCCACGGGACTCGCATTAGGGACACATGGCCGGGCGACAAAGACCGATTTTCTGACAACCCTCCAGGATCTTAGGCATGTATACGGTTACATAACGTTACGTGCTTGTTCACCCTCCGAGGATCCGAGGGGTTGGAACGAGGGGTTGGAATATACACACGTATCCACCCCTTCAGACCAGAAACGCCATTTTGTACGTTCAGAATGAAACGGCGGACGGACATTTTTCTATTCAAGATCTCGGCCCTCCTGAGTCACCTCCGTGTGCATCTTATTGAAGTTAAGATCTCTCGAGATACCTTTGCTCGTGTTAACCGTTGTCGCGTTAGTTTCAACAATGGTGATGCGCGCGCGCGAATCTGCCTTTCATGTAATTCGAAGGACGCGGTGGCTAAACGACTGGCTATGGAGTCGAAACAACAATTCTTTCTCGAATTGTCCGAGATTGCTCCGATGGAGGATCCGCTTTCACGGTTCGAACTGCTGAAACGACGAGGATTGATCGCAGCAAATGGACTCGACGAAGCGTACCATGTAAACCGGAAGATTTGTCGATCCATATCGAGGCTCCTATGGACACCTGTTGTGTCACCAGGGATAGTTTTAGTTTCGTGTTATCGCGACCAGTTGAGTGAGTTTTCGTGTAAACTCGACATATCGGAGCTCTCGGCCGGGGATAAAGGTGGGGGATGAGGGGGAGTGGGAGAGGCGAAAGGGAGAGGAGCGAGAGGAGACAAAGGTTAATTTGGTACGAGCTGTAATCCGTCTCATCCGTCGGATGGAGCACCAGAACGCCGGGACGGATGACAGGAGCCCGGGATTACTGCCTTGTTCCGTCAAGGATTATATCGAGCGCGAAAAAAGATTAATCGATATTTCCACTCTCCTGACGGTGCCACGTACTTTTAATGAAGTCACCCCTTGACCGTGCGCGTCTCTGTGCGCGAAGCGCAAGGAAGTCAATGTTTACCCACAGGCCAAGAACACCAGCGAGAGTCACCTTGCCGGATATTTTTTATTAAGCTATACAACCCCAAATGGGATTATTAGCAGCACCAACATGACTGTGCATGCCAACATTACAAAGATAAATATGAAATAATATCGATCGTAAATTGCTTTAAGCATAAATTAATGATATCGGCGCATAGGTTCAACCTATCAGGGATCAACCTATAGGAAGCATAGGTTTGATCGAACCTATGCGCCGATATCATTAATTTATGCTTAAAGCAATTTATGATCGATATTATTTAATATTTATCCATGGAGGGCGGAACTTTCACAACATACACAAGTTTTTATACGTCATTGAGACGACACTTTGTCTAACACAAATTTGTCCATTGCCAAGGTAATAAACAGAAAACTATTTTTGATAAATTGATCGAACCTATGCGCCGATATCATTAATTTATGCTTATTACAAAGATAACTTATAAACTAAGATTGAGACAATATAATGAACATTTTCGAGTACAGCGCTAACATATTTGGTTGGGAGTTGACTCGGATTAGTTTCCGGCTAGAACATTTAGACCGTTCGATGCAAAAGTCGAAACGGTAGGCTGCTACTGGACATTAGTGACGTTATGTACATAGTTGAAAATCTTTTAGGAAGGAACATAAGATCTTACATATAGTGTTTGCAGGTCTGTGGAGTAAAACATTGTATGACATGAGAAGAAAAAAACCCCGTAATCTCAGGTTATGTATAAATTTCAATCTGTCAGTGTCACGGATAGGACATTGCCATGAGACATGATCAATATCTTATGCCTCGTGTCCACATGAGCAGCCAGGGTTATTTACAACATTGATTTTAGCTAGAGAGAAGTTAAGGCTATAATGGCCAGATCTAATTCTATTTATTGTCACAACGGTTTCTCGAGATAGTTTTCTTCTTTCGTCGTGGAAATGTTTAAAATCAATTTTTCCTTTGTATCGGCCTTCGTTAACTATATATTCATTCGTGTTCGTGAAGCCACGTGATCTGGAGATCTCCCTCAAATCAGTAAGCGATATTTTGAGAGAGCTGCCTGGATCTACATTGTTTCTGGCAATATTGGCTAACTCATCAGCTTTTTGGGACGGTACCCAAGAAAATCTTGCTGGATATTATTATTGGACATTATCTTCGATTGAAACGAAACTTTGTCTTTCGATTCGGTACACTGTTACGCAATTCGAGGCAAATCGAAAATCTGGTGGAACACTGGTCCGGCCAATTAGCCCGGGGAAAAATACATTTTTGGCGAACGCTATCGCGTGCAGGAAGACGGCCACCTAGAGTATGAAATTTTGAAAATGGCCGTCTTCCGGCGGACTTCAATTAACGAGGTACAGTGCCGGCGCCGCTGCCGCCGCCACCTCCTCCTCGATTTGCCTCGCCACGGGGTGGAAACGTGCCCTGGATCGCGATGTTACCATTGTTCGCCACGGTAACATTACGATACGCGTGTAACCATTGCGGGGCTGGGAAATCGAGGCCCCGGCATGGCGCGTTCGTCTCGTCGTTAATATAATGGCGAAAATGGTGAAACGGTCCGACATCACGTAGAGGTAATTCGGCACGTGTACACTCGTCTATCAAATTGATTTCCACACTCTCTCCGTCCTTACGGGCACGTTTATTTCGTCACGTTTGCCGGACGCTGGGTAATGCGGCATCACCAGTAAATAACGAGGATAGCCAACATTTTATGGAGAATTCGTTGCTTGTTTTCCAATTCTTTCTTGCGATCGAATGTCATCTTCATACACCATCGTTGTACCCGCGTTTTTATTTCCATCCTATATTTCTATCACTCCAATTTGTCGACATGCTTTTGCTAATCCACTAACTTCAGTTCCAATAAGTATCGTTATTAGCAATTTTGAAAATTGAGCATCGAAAGCAGTTATTTAACTATTTACGGATGCGAATCATTTTCACATTTCTACCCAATGTATACTCACTACTCACTACTAAACAACTGCAGCGAATCCAGAAAGTATTTGAACACTAAAAATAATGTCGACATGCTTTTGCTAACCACTAATTTCAGTTCCAAAAAGTATCGTTATTAGCAATTTTGAAAATTGAGCATCGAAAGCAGTTATTTAACTATTTCCGGACGCGAATCATTTTCACATTTCTACCCAATGTATACTCACTACTCACTACTAAAAAACTGCAGCGAATCCAGAAAGTATTTGAACACTAAAAATAATGTCGATATTTAGCCTGTGGTAATGTCGTAAAACACAATAGGACAAACATTATTTAGACTGATTTAAAAACTTAAAGTTTCCGCTTTCAAAGAGCATCATTCATTTCCTCCAAGGTCTTTTCTTCTAATCTAATTTCCTACACAATTCTGTGGTTCGAAATCCCTGAAGTATAAGGTATTATACCAATTTCGGGAAGAAGTTGAAAGAATGAATTTTCGAATGAAAATAGCTCCGAGTTATACGAAATGACAAACAACTAGAAACTGTGTTTAACCGTTAAAATTTTCTTGGATTTGAAAACGACTGTGTCCGACATGGATTCTGATAGTGGAGGCTGTTCAGATGGGACTCGGAGATTTCAGGTAAATGTGTGTCTGTTTACAAAGGTCGTCTTAATGGCCGTAGGAGATTGTAGATAAGGGTGTACTTTCCTCTACAGATATTCTGGCTTCTGTAAATGATCAACCGAGCAACAAACGGTAGCCAGAAGAGGCTTCGAACAGGACGTGACGAGACGCATTTTCAAATGTCCGAAAATGAAGATCGAAGAGTAGAAGGCTGCAACCGTCGCACCGCTGCGTTGTTCTGCTCCCTAATTGACCCACGTTAGCAGTCAATTGGGAGTGAAATTATGGTTCCTTAAAAAAATAACGATTATCCGTCAAGTAAAAGGGATGCAAACACATAATAATTATTTCTGCTTTCGGCAGACTGACAATTTCTACGGGCATCCTTCGTCCAACATTTCTTTACCAGGATAAGGATACGATTAACTCTGCAATGGTATCCTAAGGTCTCTTGATCCCATGGATTCTGTACACCAATCCTCGATACTATATTGCACTATTGCAAATATGAAATTTCTTTGGTTTTACTCAAATTATACTTTTATACTTAAATTATCGTAATTAATTTTTATGGAACAATTTAGAATTTTAGCCAATTAACAAAAATTAAGTCTAGTATCAAAAATATTGGTACGATTTATTTGTTCCCAACCCTCGTCCATCCCTCATTTTCACGAGCTGGATCTGTCCCTCGGTGCCAGATTGACATAGTGATAAATAATCGATAAAATAACAAGGTAAACGGTTATTTTTCTTGCCTATTTTACCAACAAATAACAGAACGATATAACTTACTTCGAAGAAACTGTCAAATCGATCTTCCCATATGCCATCTAAATACTGTGGTGCCCAAGCTGGTTTGGAACCCACTTTTATCCTAAACTGTAGGTCCCGTCGCGAAATAATTCTCACATAAGAATCCAAAAAGCGACGTTAAATAATAATAAAAAAAATTGATCTTCGTCCGGAGTTGATTGGTCTACTATCTTGTTAATTAGCGCGCACGGCAGTCTAAAAGACGTTAAAAAAGTTACAATAGTTACACTGAAAAAAATTCTTAAAAAACACTTAATTAATTTCAACTAAGAAATACGAATATTTGCAAATACTATTTCGTTATTTAAATTAATACTAAATTACTGTTTCAAACAAAACATATGTAACACAATTGTGAGAAATAGTATCTGCAAATATTTGTATTTCTTGGAATATTTATTGTCCAGGCCTGCTCTTAGCGTTACCGTAAAAAATAGGGTATATCGTATACAACAAAACATCAGTGTACAATAATTGAATGTAATGCAAGATAACGTTAACTGGCGAAATCAACTGGAGACTAAACAGTCAGCGCAACCGAATCGGTAAAAAGCGTCGAAAGAGAAATTCAACGTTTCCCAATCATCAGCAATAGGAAGTTAATGACGCTTTTTAATTGTTCCGATCGAGTACTGGAAACCAAATTGATTCGCGAGATTAAACGGATGCGTCGAGTTTCTGTAGCCGATGAAACCGTGCCAGCGATTTATCGGGTCAAAAGCGTTCAGTAATAAGGCGACGTCGAGGGACCGAGGCTGAAAATGTATCTAGATAAAAGCGGTCGCATTTAAGAACAGATCGGAATCTTATCGGCAATGGCGATCGTAGTCTCGCGGTGGGCCACACTCGAGTTGCCCGTTTAATTTATCGAGCATGATAAATGGTGGGACGGTGTAGTGACTAGCCGCAGGGTTGGCTGGATTAGTGGTGGGGTAGGATGAAATGGGGCGGAGTGTGGCGGGGGGAGAGAGTGGGATGAGGGTGGTGGGAGGTGGGCGAGGGGAGAGACACGACGATGACGATGATGATAATAATAACGGTGGTAGTCGTAATAATAAAGACCGGAGAGAGGGTACTCTTTGCCCATTCGAATCCAGCGTGTGGTATTCCAAAGGGTCTACTTAGCATTCGGTGTCACGTAGAGCCCACGGTTTAATACATCAAAAACTCCGGAATCCGTCGTCTCCTCTCCCAATTCTCCTTACCGTCGCGACACCCCCGGGAGGGTTCCCTCGGTATTCATTTGTTCAGACTTGCAACCCTCTCGAGGACGGTGCGTGCCTTTTGTTTTGGCCGACACGAATTCTGATTGGATCGTTCGCCGGGCTCTGCCGGCCATGGCAGCCTTTTCCCGGGCTAGGGATATCGGGCCAATAGCCTCCTCGAGGGCGTTTCTGGGCGGAGATTCGAACGCGTCCTACATCTGTCGCTGTTGTCATCATTATTATTATTATCCATCGTGGCTCGCTGGATGTACACCTTTTATAAGCTTCCGGCCGAACCCGCAACGTTGGTAAGGTCGCTTTTCCCCTAACGTTTGCGGACTTCTCTAACAGATGGCTCTGCCTGTACATTTTTCGTTTGACCTTTGTTAACCTACCCCCTTCCCCGCGTGTCCCTAATTAATTAATCATTCGTGTGCTATTAATTCTATGTTAGAAAACACTTCTCCGATTGTAGATCAATATATTTCATGTATGTCTTTTGAGGTGGCTAAGCCATTTTTTTATTAAGAAAATCTTTGGAAAGATTTATTACAACGTTTGGCAATAATACATAAACAAAAATACCGTATGCATAGTATGAAGCATTGACAATCCCGACAGAAAAGCATACAAATGAACATTTTACTTTTTGTAAAATTCTCACACACGCAGATCACAATGATTAAGGAAAATCTTTATTTATAATGTATTATAACTATTTTCTTTAACGATGAGAAAGACTGTCGAAAAGGTGAACACATCTTTAGAGAATCCATCGTATGATTAAAATAAATATGATTTAAACTGAAACGTTTCCTTTTTTTGTACCTGCAAACCCAGTTTGTGCATTTACGTTATGTTGTAAACGAAATTTCAGTGGCGTATGGTAATACGAGCCTCAGCGTTCTCAAGTTGCACACTTTGAACGACACACTCGTGAGATATTAATTCCACCAGTGTGGATACAGTGTTCAATTGAAAAAACACAACACGACTTTTCGCCGCGTCTCATTGGAAGTTTCCGCAGCTGGTGCTCGTACGAATTCGATGGCCACGATGCACTTGGTTGCAAGGTATATCTGCAAGAATTTCTGACGGGAATATATCGTAGAACCTATTATGTTTATGCTTTCTGATACGTGTCTCCAAATGCCTTGACGTTTGTCCTATGTATGATTTGTTGTAACCCTTGCAAGGCATTGAATAAACTAAATTATAGTTTCTTAATAGTGGCAATCTATCTTTGATCGTGGGGAGAAACCCTTTCATATATTGTGGCATCTTAAAGATGGTATGGATACCAACCTTTCTGAATATTCTTTGTATATCTGTGGAAATGTTTGGAATGTAAGGAAGAACAACGGTGTTTCTATAGTTTATTCTTCCTGTCCTAATGATTCTTTGTTCCTTTTGCTTTTCCAAGAACCACGGATTATATAAATCGTTCACCCGATCTTTAATTATTCTTGAGATTAATAATTCAGGATATCCACTACGTTCTAAAATATTTCTATGATAATTATAAATAAGACCTTTGATCAGGCCAACTTTATTTTGCATAGGGTGAAACGAATGATAATTAACATATCTGCCAGGCCAGGTAGTTTTATGGAACTACCTGGAATTGGTTTTTAATTTGTTTCCTACTCTAATTATATTAACGTCAAGGAAGTTCAATATGTTTTACATACTAATGTTCTTACATGCGTTTCGCTTTGTCTCTTTTCATGTCAGCTGTTTGTTTATACCGTTGGTTACGTTTTCAATCGATGTTATCGGTTGCATACACATACGATGCACACATACAAATACAATTGAACACATATTTACAGAGTCTCGCTGCTACAAATGTCTAATTCGCTATCGTCGAAGTGCTCGCGCGACGGGTTCGTAGCATCGTAATCGATCGACTTGGAAGTTTCGATCCAGCCTGTTGATCGTGGGAGCAACCGCGTTCTTGTCGGGTAAGCGAATTTCGCGTGCGTACACATACCTAACCAGCAAAGTGTGCATGTCGGGGCGCCATGACAGAGACTAAGTCGAGAGCTGAACTTCGGCACGATTCATCCTGTCGAAAGGTCAAAGGTTTTAATATCCTGTGTCGGACACCCACGTGGTAGCGATAATTCGAATTAATAAGCGCAAATTGGCGTGCCGTGGCTAATACAAAGCACATTTCGGGGGCTGGCTCGATGCGCTTAGCGCAGAATGTTTTAACCTCGACCGAAATGGATTCTCGGAACGTATCGAGACAACCGATCGTGACGGACAGCTTCCGCGGTCCTCGGAATCGCGCGTTCAGAATTTAATACTCGTCAACTCCACCGTGGCTCAACCAAATACAGTCTGGCTGCGAACCCAAGCCGCGTTCAGCTGTAATTGTTTTGTACATCGATACTAGATTTAGACTGTAGATATTTCTCTTATAATAACAGTTTTATTAACTGTAGTCGACAACATTTTCTATAATTTCCTACCAAGGTTTCGGATCTTCGTAGGACTCCTTTTCCGTAACAGCTGCGTGGCGTTTCTTCAAAGAAGTTACTGTCATTCGTGTACAGGGTGCTAAGAAATGTTTGGTCTCGGCAAGCATACGCATATTCTACATCTTCGGATCGATGAGGATAAAAAGTGTCAGAGGAACTATGGGAATTATGGGAACACTTTTTATCCTCATGATGCGTAGAATACAATACAATATTTTTTACAGATCTCCATCGATCCGAAGATCCGTAGAATACGCCTATGCTTGCCGAGACCAAACATTTCTTAACACCCGGTACACAACATTTCCAAGTACGCTATTCAAACGTTCTTGATTGCATTTTGTTTCTTCACTTTTAATCAATCCTTGAAAAACTATTTTTTTTTTAATTGCTGTACAGATGTTTTCGCTAGCCCGTTTCATCTAGCTCCTTATTTATCAATTTCTATGAATATATCTTTGAAGTCACCTCGTCTCTATTGAATTGTTTCTTTGATCTGATTCGAACAGTTATCGAACAGATTAAGTGAAGTTTAATTATACGCTTCATAGCCTAGATTAAAGTGCAAGAGACTCGAGGCCCACTTAGAAACATTGGTTACAAAACTTGTTGCTTTTCAAAAGCAATAAATCGTGTGCATATTTATTCGATACCTCGCCATTCTAGAAATCATGAAAATAAGTAGATTGCGGATCTTCGTGGAATATAGAAATTGCCAGCGTTAATTGCAAGAAACAGGAGCTGCACAATAATTCTATTAAATCACGCGCGAAATGATCGTGTTTTCAAAACCGTTCGATATTCTTCCTGTTTCGAATTTCACTTACACTCTTGTCATAAATGCATAAAATCCTTATCGAATAATAAGCGAAGACTTGACGAGCATAGTAGCTGAAGAATTCAATAAAAAAGTCTCTTAACGCGATGAAAGAAGTTTAGCTCCGGGTCTAAATGGACCAGAGTTTGTGTTAAACAACAGATTCCGTTAACAGTGATGTAACTCATTTTAGATGTGTCGCGCGGCCTTATGAACCGGCGAAAAGGCCGCGTCGCGTGGTGTGGTTGAAATGGATATCATCTGTACTCGGTGCGTGGTGGTGTGATCTTCCGTCGGTCGAACTGCGTTCAACTGCGTATGGTTTCGCCATGCGTGTACCGGCAACGGGCGCGCGGCAACGACGCCGACACGACGCGACGGAAAAAAACAGTAACAGTGGAAAATGTCGCTTGTACACGGACGAGAGATGCGTCTAACAGTTTGGTGTCCCGTTGCCGGGGCCTGTGCGCAAATGACACTCATTTGTACCGATAGGGATCGTTGGTCGTCTTGCAAAAAGCGCGAGGCTTAATGACCGAGATGCGACCATACGATATCTCGTCATAGATCCGACAGCGATACGGTGGCAGGGCTCAACAATGTGACCGGCGGAATTAAAAATGTATTATGCAATGTGCTGTTTAACTCGCGTTCACGTAATATTCCCCGAAACCGAGGATGGATGGATGGACGGTGTTCTCGATTTTTAAGGTTCTCTGTCTTAGAAGGGACATTGTTCAACCTGATCTTTGGGAATGTGATCTTCGCCAGATTGTGGATTTTAGGCATTTAAGACAAGAATTTTCAAATACTATTATATCGTTTTCAATCGATTCAACATACTGAGAAGGATAATGGGTAAACTTTACGGGGAGGCAGCTCCGATGACCTTGACATATGTTATCGAGGACAACATTCTCAACAACTTTTGTCATTGCAACTACTCGGCGCTCGCTCTTAGTTTTCGAGATATTTGCAAAAAACTATCGCGAATACTGTATTGAATTTTTCGTATTCCTGCATGCTCCGCGGCAACGTAAGCCTGTTCCGGTGCGGCGTTTGTTTGTTTGTTTGTTTATGTCTTTGACAACATATCTCAAGGTCATCGGAGCTGCCTCCCCTAAACGTAAGTTTTACCGGATAATGTATTTCTGCAACCTTACAATTTATTGCAATTTAGGTAGAACATTTTTATTTCGCTTGAAGAATTTTGAATTCCTTCGGAGTCAGTCTCCACGTTTTTTGTTTGAAAGTAGAATGTCTATGTTATGAATATCTCAATTGGACGGTTGAACAAATACAATGTGCCAAATAATATGGAAACATAATGTAACAAGTACATAAATTTTGGTGGAATTAAATGTGGATTCCGTTAATCTGCACGCTGATGTGTGTTACATATCGGTTTATGTTGTCCAATGATAATTAAATGATAATAAGATTATATAATGCTCGTACACTCTGCGTAAGTACTATATTATAATACCATGGGAATGAGAACTGGCGAGGGTAGAACGTCCATTCTGTTAAGCGATCGGGATGATTGTTTATTAAAATAGGAAATCGTAATCTCTATTTACATCGATGAATCATCGCGGAAACACTGCGAACGACATAATTAATTTTTCCTCTAAATCCACGAATCATTAGTACCGTTTATTAAGCGTATTGATTATAAATGAAGCCGAAAACAATTTTCATTTGAGAAACTGCGATTACCTCTTAACGTTTCGTAATCGCTATTCATCAGTGGAGCAGACCACACAGATTTAGATCCCGTTATTCAATCGAATGCGTTATGCCGAATGCTTGAGCGATAGCGGATTCTGTTTCGATGATTACGTTCGGTTGCAGAGCGATGATAAGTTGATCCTAATTACCGAGAGGCAGTAGGTATTACGTTTTCCTTCGAATAGGGTCGAGTATCGAAACATTTGTCGGTGCGCACGACCGTACCAGATGATGCAAGCCGAAGACAATAATTAGCGGGATAATTCGAATGATTGTATAGAACGCGAGCTGTGTTAATTATACGCACGTCGATATCGCGCGATGCGCCTCACCGTATTATTCGATTTATCGCCGGCGGACGTTTAGACGGATGCGCTGTGCGCGCGTTGTTGTGCACGATGCATAATGCAGCGTGTCGCGCATTGCAGCCGCGTTTAAGCGTTCCCCCGTTCCACGGTTCAACGGGGTCTTGAAAAAAATCGCGAATTCACCGCGCACGCATTGTCTGCGTTCCACTCGAGATTGTACTTTCAATCGCTCCGAGCTGAGAATAAATCTTTCGCTTGATTACCGACTTAAAACGAACGGAATGCAATACTTTCGATTCCGTTCGATTGTTACAGATTAATACCGATCCGACGTTCTCGTTTTTACAAAAATTAATCCATTCGATATAACATGGTTTCCTAATCATCGTATGAACAATCTGTCAATGTTCAACGAACATGCTTTTAATCTTGTTGAGTTATTACTCGGAAAATTTTAAATGGATTTTTAGAAGAGTTTTCAGCTACCATTTAACGAAATTTATTATTCGTAAAAGCCCTTTTACTTTTGTTTAACCTCCGCGCCAAAAAACGGAACAATTTTGTATTCCTTTAATACGATAACCGAAAGCCGAAAAAAGTAGCATTCTAGTATTTATTCTTTTGATGTTACTAAATCGTAGTAGATGTTTCATTAAATTATACTGAATATTATATATAAAAGCAGGAAGAATAGAGACAGCGTTTTGTACGGGCTGTTTCAAAATCTGTGTAATAGATAGATAGATAATAGTTACTATCGATCACTATAGTTGCAGTTCTAGATTCCATTAAATAGTGTTTTATGTATCATCTCAGAATGATGTATTTGCATGTGAAGGTCGATTATCCGAACTAAACAAGGAAACAATTCGAACGATAGAGTGGTTACTATCAATAAGTTGCAGTGCTACATGTTACGTGTGAATCTAAAAATATTTCCATACGAAGCTTTTGGAATAACGGAGATTTCAGGCATTAAGGTTTTGAATAATCGAGGTCCCACTGTACTACAAGTTAATAATTAATGAAAATGAATTAATCGTATCCCAACGACACTGTAGTCGCGTGAAATATTTGAT
Organism: Lasioglossum vierecki; assembly: GCA_028455595.1. Lineage (NCBI taxonomy): Eukaryota > Metazoa > Arthropoda > Insecta > Hymenoptera > Halictidae > Lasioglossum > Lasioglossum vierecki. The sequence goes on from CM052335.1 coordinate 9,194,386, forward strand.
TTTGTAATTTGTTGTGCAAGTTTTATTAATCCTCGACAGTAGAATATTTCCGTCGCAGTTGAGTGCTCTGTGGAGCACGCTCATTTTAGCTGGCTTCCGAGATTGTTGTCGCGAATCGAAGCGACCATTCTCTCGTTATAAATCAGCGGAGTAAACGCTTCAAGATTCACGCGCGCGTGAATATTCGTAGTTCGGGAACGCTGCGTGCACAGGATGCTTTTAGCATCGGTCGAGACGCGCTGCTCGCAAACTCGCCTTCACAGGACCGTTAGCGAGTTTTTCTGACTTTGCACTCTCTGGTCGACGGAAAGCCGTCGCGTCGTGTCTCGTCGTCTTCGCGAAGTCGCAAAGAGAGACTCTCCTCTGGTCCCAGCGAGGAAGAGCGAGGAAGAGAGAGAGAGAGAGTGAGAGAAAGAGGGTGATAGAAACAGGACGGGGGAGCAAAAAAAGAGAAAGGTGAGAACGTCGCGGCTTGGCAGAAGGAGTTGAAAAATGTCAGCCGGCAAATTGGACGGGGGTTGAGCACGGCAGCCCCGACGTCAAATAAACATGCCAGGACGAGCAATTTCGAATATTAGAAGGTCCCGCAGGGTAGGTGCATCCTGTGTCGGGCCGCGTGAGCTACGGTGATGATGTTTGACCGCAGGACGCATCAGGGACTCACTTGCGCAGCCGATGCAATTGCATATGCCGACCGCAAGGTAAATGGGCACAGGCTCTGCTGGGAATTAAGGATTCTTGCTGGAACGACGACTGTGCGTTCGAATTCTGTTCGATGGACATCGGGACAAGCCGCGATCGGATGCCGACCGATTTTCCACGGTTTTACGAAACATGTGCGCGCACTTGTTGGCGGTTCGCAACGGTAGCGTTGCAGAACGTTGATGAAATCGTTCCGACGCTCTCGCGATTCAGCCGAGATAATATAACGGACGCTTTTAGTGGATGCTCGGACGGGTGGCTTTTTTCCGCTCGTAACCAACCTTTACGTAAGATGGAGTTCCGTCTAGAGGAATTTCTATTCGAATCGTAAAGGAAAATTGCATTAAGGTAGACTTCGAAAATCTAATTATGGATTAATTAATCCATTAAATCGCGTTATTGCGAATTCTTGCACTGTTTATAATCATGTCCATTCGTGTTGTAAAACGAGTAGTCTTACATTTTTTCTTATTCGTTATTGTAAACACTTATTTCATTAAAGGATTTCATTCCGTTTATAATAAATAAATAATAAAAATAATAATAAAATGCTTTGGAAAAAGTAGCCAATATTGTACCACTTGAAATATGTGAGATCTTCGGAAACATTTGATATTCCTTTTTTGTTCATTTTAAGTAATGTAAATGGTATTGCGAATAGTTTGTTGATGAATATTCATCTTACAAACACTTTCAATTTTCCCAAAATTATTTACGACATATTCGTAAAATCTGTGAACATTTTACACAATCAGTGTAAAATCCTCCGATGTATCGGTTTAATAAACCTACTCTAGCGTCTGAATTTTTACAATACGTTTATATTTTTAATTTGTTTTTGCCCGGTGTAGGTTAGCACCAGCGACCTCAGTCGTTTAGCAAATTTACTGCCACAACTTTTGACCATAACCGTCACATAAACTCAGCACAACTTATTTAATAATACAAGAATAGAAAAGGCAACTGTAGACCACGAACGTTTATGCAAAATAAAAATTGCATAGACATTAATTTCTTTTCTTAACAACTAAAATGTGTCAACAAGTAAAATGCAAAAATCATTTACAATGAAGTTATTCTAGGTCGGAAGAAATGTTTAAAATAGTTCCGACTGCGAAGAGTTAATTTTATTGGTAGCAAACGTGTTGATCGATCAAACTTGATTTTCTCACAAAATGGTTATTGCTCTGCCGAACGAAACGTAAGTATGGGGTATTAAAGTATTTTAACGAGTAACAATTTTCTTCTTGCAACTTCACCGTCGAACACTTATGTAAACCGAAGAGTTAATGCAAGAGGATTATCGAAGGAACGGGCGTAAAAGTTGACATTGTTTACAGGATGATGGAGGGAGCCATGCATCACGGGGAGCACGAAATACATTATATTGTTAACATGCAATCAGCTCCAGTATTTCTCTGCTGGTTTCCAGCGTACGTATTTCGGTCACGCAATTCCGCGCCATCGAAACAAAAGCTGTCGCTATTCCGACGATATTCGACGGGTCGAGAAGACGAAAATCTTCGCGGGGTCGCAGCGAATTTGAATAATCTTCGAACGTGGAGGGTAGAAGGGTGATGCACCCTGTAATCTCGGCCACGTGCAACACTGGCGCAACGATCGAGGGGGAAAAATGGCACGGAGTCGGGCACGACCAGTCGATACTAGTCGACGAGCCGAGTGATAAGTATCTAATAAGAATACGCGATAGGCTTGTAATAACGCAGCACAAATGGACGGCGATGTGTCGGGCGGTCGCACAGTGTGCCAAATGATCGTTTTAGCTGGACAAAAGTCTAAATCGCCTATTTTTCTATATTTATCAATTGATATTTTTATAACAGTTAGTTGATTTTTGTTAATTAAACAATATATTTTAAGTTATTTATAATTAAATGTAAATTACAGTGAAGCTAGTAATGGACCTATCTAGAATAGAATGATTTAACAAATAGTAGATATTATCAAAGAAGACGTAATATTTAATTATGGACTTTGCGAAAATAAAACTTGTACAATTCGTAGCTGGATTCGTTTTAACAGTCGAAGTGTCCTTTCAATTTTTCTCCTAATGCTGTTTCTATCAATTTGTCTAGATTAATCTAAATATTTGTATTTCCTACTTAAACTTTTCATAATGTTTATAATGTATTAAACGTTTTGATTCAACGTACCTGATTATCTAAGGAAGATTTTGTTGTAACGTTTTCACGTATAAAGTGATAACGTTACAAATAAAGCACTATCAACAATCACAGTAATAATAACAATAACAATAAAAGTAACAGAACTGAAAGATATAAGAAAACGCAAGCGAGCTGTAGAGTGCACGCTGATCGCTTTGATACTGAACAAACGAATGTTCATAGGAAGAAAGTTCAGAGGAAAACTTGGAGATATCATCGCTGTTTATTCCTTAAATATACAGTGAACGAGACCAATCTATAGGTTTCGAGTAGACTAAATAAACCGCTAAGTGGCGACGGCATCGGCTGCGTTCGAACACGCACCCGAGCTGCGATTGTCACGAGCGTGAACGTCAAACGACGCAACTTCAATGTGACAATTCGTATAGTTTTGCAAGTCCATATTAGTATCAAAATAAAGTAGAGAGTCTCTACCTTAATATATGTAAAGATCATCACGTTTAGCGACGTGTAATGGATACTACTTCTCTACCGAAGTGGAGTTACATTTGCGTTTCTGTGGACATTTAAGTGTCATCTTTAACACTTTATTTACACAAACACAGAAAAGTTATCGATAATTTGGAATTACTAAAGTTAAAATACATGTTTTCAGATGCTACATCCGCCATATAAAGAAAATTTAGATACTCCTTAGTAAGTTTCTACTAATTTATAGGTTAACCGTCCGTTTTTAAGGTGAAGTTTACACGCTCTGTAAACATATAAGGAAACTATTTTAAATTTCAATATACAAGAGTTTTAATACAGGATGATTTTAGAGCATATTGGCCCAGTTAATTTTTGTTAATTTGAAAGTGACTTTTGTGCAGCTAAAAACCTCATTTGGCACACTGTGGGTCACGTCGCTGAATAATTTATTTCAATTTACCTGCCACGTATCCAGCCGATGCTTTTTCGCGTGGGAGTGTCGAAATCGAACGCACCGCGAGTACAATTCGCCAAATCTAATTTGCGTGCGATCGAACGCGGAACCTGCTTAACTGCAGGTTCCGCCGAAGAAACTTCATGCGATGCGCCGTCGGGAAAAGTTCACGCGATTACTGCATTTTCCACCCGGTGAATTAGGTGCCTGAATAACGTGCTCTTTATGCTTTCCGTTTTATTTAACCAGCTCGTTTTGTAGACATCTGCACAGCGACTTTTGATGTAGATTGTTCCTCTAAATTCAAGACCTGTCAATTGAAATCCGTTGCCCAATTGTACAATATGCACTAAACAGTTTAAGTAATATATTCTTCTGCTGTAGATTGGCGGAACGTAAAATATCATTTCTTTTATTCGACTGTAGAAATAGTGGCTTCACTGTATCCTGTATGTTTACAGATTTCTCTGAGCCACAATTCATTCAGCATGAAATAACTCTAACTTTTAGCATACTCGAGTCTCCCCAGCGACGCTGTTACCAACGCGGTGAAGGTACTCTGAAATTCGCCTGGTCATTCCAGATGTAACGACTAGTTTCTGCGCATTTTCTTAGGCGACGAGGATTATCGGGGTTCGTTCGGCGAGACTGGTTCAGATGCGACAGATAAAGATACGGCAAGATTTTAATGGTAGGCAACGGAACTACAGGAAGAGTCCTTGTATCATAACAATCTTAGGCGTCGAATAGTTCCAAGTTCTCAGCACGAGCGCTACGGGCACAACGATACCGTTACACGTATACATACAGTTCCCACAGACAATCTCATGGGATGTCCCGTACACAGAGTATACGTAACACGCCATTCTCCATCGAGCAGATTCGATCTGTGCGCGGGACAATACATCTCGGGGAAGAAGAGTGCGGCTCTCGTTTAAATTGTAACGCCTAACTTGAGGCGAGCGAGGCAGGCACGAGGGCGCCCGGGATCATGCCGATAGTGCCGATAAATTCAAAGAAGAGAAGCAGGAGGAGGAGAGGGTCCATCGAGCTTTCGAAATGCCAGATCCATTTCGCGCCAGCTCGATCTTCCCTGGAGGGCAACGGTGCCGTAGGATGTCGCTTATAGGCGGACGGGAAGAGGAAGAGGGGGGGACGTGTCTGAGGGCGAGGATGAGCTTAAGGAGAGGGAGTGACTGTGTCTCTCTCTCTCTCTCGTTCTCTCTCTCGTTCGCCAACCCGATTGCGCTGATAGTGGTTACCGTCGTGAAACGGGAAGTGGTGGAGGGATCGAAGAAGGGGGCATGTAACGCGTCGACGACGCGACGTCTCGACGATGACTGGTGCATATCCTGGCCGGGACGCGAACGAGAGATGCGTGATTCTGAGAAAAGGCTCCGGTCTGCCACGGCCGCTCAGGCATCGTCCGATAGAGTCATCACGTGTCGGCGCTAGGATAGTGGTTTTATTGTAACATATCGAACGTGGATACCAGTTGGGGGCCCACGCTCGCCGGCCACGAGGGTCCCGGACACGTTCTTTCAGGCCGGCGGCCATCAGGAGAAACGAATTGCGGGGCTAGTTGTCCTGTATCGCAGCGGGGCGCGCTTGAATGCACGGTGTATGATTGATCTGACACGTAGCCGGAGCACCGTGCCCTCATCGCGCACGTACCTGGGTACTTCGATTCGTCTAACTCCTGGATCCGCTAGGACTCTCTAGGTTTCTCTCATCCTCTTCCATCTCTTTTCCTCTCGGTCCCCCTCTGTTCTCCCTCGCGGAGCGCACGGATGTCGATACTGCGAGGATGCGCGACTGACGTCTTGTAATAGAAAACCGTAAGGTTGTCCGGGATTCGTTTACCGTACAACTTCTCGCCGTACGTCTCGCTAGGAAATGGTTCGAGGCTCTTCAGAAATCGGATCGAAGATTTATTTGTTCGCATTTACACGTTAGAGGAAACAACCGACGATTAGACATTGATTCATGGTGATCGTCTCCGTGTAATGAGCCTCTGCAGCCCAAGTAGCACCGTATATCAGTCGGATGTCCGTTTTAGGCCCAGTTTATGTCCATACGTGACGTCAGTTGCGTACGTCCCTAGGATGTCCGATGGACTTAAATTTCAGGCATTTTTTTCTGGGATGAATCTCGGACAGCCCTGGGACATACGAAGGTCCGATACGGACGTACTTTGGACATCTATCGGACATCCGATTACGTTCGTGGCTTTGTTTAGGAGTTATTCTCCTATAAAATTTCAAAAACCTGACATAGACCCTTCTTTCGGACTTTAGCCACTTTTAGTGAAAGTTATAACACAAGAATTTAGCAATACGGTTTTCAAGAAATTCAAGAAGAAGTTTGTTGCGATTCAGCTAGGAAATTTTTATTTTCCATAAAAATCCGCTGTATACTTGTAACGCGTACAGGAATGGGTTCATTTAACATTCTAGTGATTTTGTTCTAGTGTTTATTTTCTATTTCCGACAGATCGAGGGACACGAGCGAGATTGATCGCCGGGTCAACAGATCAGTTTTCCTACGTTAACGACTTAACAGTACGCCCGCTAATCTTCAATTGTTTCAACTCATTTTGACGAATCGGTGCCCGGCGGTGTGCAGCACGAAGAGAGAGAGGCCGAGAACGCGCGAGACGTGTTAATTAGAAAAATAACGAAACGCGACACGCGGTGCTCTCTGCGCTGCTCTGGCGCGAGCAAATGCATTATCGTAAGTACGAGATTGCGTGTTTCAATTATGAGACGGCTCGCTCGAAGGTATATTGGGTCTGTTTCCATCCTTCTTCCCCCTGTTGTCTTTCCCGGTCCATGCAGGGAGAATCGCTTCATCATAATCGGTCATCCAGCGTTTTTCTACAGAGCGGACCCCCCGCTGTCGCTACGCCCGGATATCTTAGCATCGAAATGCCGCGCTGACAGGCAAAGAATTTGATATCGTGATTAGCTCGTTACGGCATTGTGCGTTAACGCGTTGCCACGGACCCTCGGGGCCCTTTCGATTGTTATTTCACTCGAAACGCGGCCGGGCTACACATCGACCGGCGATCGAAGATGCAAAGTAATTGATTTCAAACTTCGTATGCAAATGACGAACTGTGTTTTCGGCGCGATGCAATGTTTATTTCGATTGTCACATCGAACTCGACATTTTACAAGCGGCTTGACGCTCTCAGAATGTCGGTCGATCGTTCGGAATAATTAGGAAATCTTGCCCGAAAGGATCCTCGTTTGTTTCGGATTTTGAAAATTGCGATACGAGAGCTTTTCTTTAAATTGGATATCACGAGAACTGACTATTGCGAGGGTAAACCGAATATAAGCCGGATTTTTTCTCCGATTTCGTATTTTAGAGGAATATTTTAAAAGTACATATTGAAGATAAAATCGAACTGATGAAATTCTGCCCAGCTCGTGCCATCAACAGCGTAAACGGGACTGTACAGGGTGTTAAGAAATGTTTGGCATCGGCAAGCATAGCCGTATTCTACACCTTCGGATCGATGGAGATCTGTAAAAAAAAGTTAACGCAAAATTGTCCTTGACCTTGAATTTCAAGGTCAAACTTTTTAATTATATTGTATTTACACATCATAAGCATAAAAAGTGTCAAAGGTGGTTTGTTTTTCAAACGTATGCGCGTCAAAGTTACTTTGACACTTTTTATCCTCATGACGCGTAGAATACAATACAATAAAAGAAAATTTCACCTTGAAATTCAAGGTCAAGAACAATTTTGCGGCAACTTTTTTTCAACAGATCTTCATCGATCCGATAATGTAGAATACGCCTATGCTTGCCGAAGCCAAACATTTTTTTCTTAACACCCTGTACATATGTGTGTATGTATTATTTCTTTGCACCCTGCACACAAAGACGACTATGGAGTCGTACGATACGATGTCCGTTTAACATTTGACTGACCCTCGTATCACGACTAGCAGGAACATTTCGTTCGAGCACATTTCGTCGAAGTTCTTGATCAGTTATTCTTAATTCCGTTTCCCATCTGTCTACATGACGTAGATCCTAACTCGACGCAAATTGAATTTCTTAATATCACTGGCTGTCGCGAGGTATTGATTGCTCCAGTTGAACCGGGCATCATCTTCCGAGTACTCTTATTACAATATTCATTCGATAAAGGTCAGAGTTCACAGGGCGGCACGGCTCGACGACTAGGGTAAAAAGAGAAAAGGGAATCCGAGGAAGGAGTTTCTTGGCAGGGCTATCGGGCAGATCGTTTCGGGAACGAAGCGCGAAGTGAGCGCTCGAAGGTGTTACACAGGAACTCGAACCCCGGCGCTCTCTTTTATTTGCCGTTCGAATCCCTTCTTTCGGCAGGGGTGCAGCCACCCCGTTGCTCAACCATGGCCTCATTACCAAAGCAAATATTTTATAGTCGAGCCCTCGGTGACGGGCTGAGAGCAAGAAGCCGAAGGAGAAGAGAGACGAAATGCCGGCAGCGGAATCGATGCAAAAAAGGCCTCGAATAAAGCGCGAGTTCCTTTTTCCTGTCTTCCAATCTCTGCCCCCAGTCCCCTGTCTCCCTCCTCACTGTGGGCGGTGGCGGAGCAACGGGGGAGAATAAAAAGAATCTCTTTTCACTGGTTCTCCCGATTTACCTTTCAACTCGCTTGTTTTATATCCACTGTCGACCCCTTCCCTTCTCCCTACCCCTCGACTCGTCGATATTCCTAGGTGAGGCGATCGGCGTTAAAAATTAGATAGGTCGTGGCCTCCCCTGCCGCCCTTCGCCATACTGTTTCCGTGCTTCGCGAGTAGAAAGATGGAAACGGGAAACCGATGTCGAAGCGAATTCTTTCGTTTTATCATGAACGTCCGCGAGAGTTGGCAAAGGGATGGAGCGGCGGCTTGATATTATTACTGGAACGCGAGGCTAGAAAACTTGATTATCGGACGCGTTTGATCGAAACTAAAAACCGCGATAGCTTCTGGTTCGTTTGGCTGGCTGGTACGTTCTAGAAACACTTTCGTATCTTTCGCGAATCTGTTCCGGTTTCTAGAGAAGAAGAATATCGTTCGTTAATGCGTCTGTTTCGTTTGTTTCCTCTAATTAACATTAATTAACGATTTAGCAACTGTAGAGATTCTATTGTATTTAACCTTGTTCGCTTTGTGAAATTCCTTTCCTAGTTGATTTTTGAGGTGAAACCACACATTGCAAATTAATTGTGCAGGATCTCTTCGAACTAATTGTTCGAACTAAATAATTCGGAGAGAGGCGAACTGTAAGGAAATGTAAATCGAATATGGAAAGTGACGGTTCTTCGACCAATAGCAATTAAAAAATTTATATCTTCCAATTTTAAAGGAATTATTTTCTTTCAGCTTTTGCGGTATAATGACTGGACTGTAGTTTTTATGCAAAATTGAAAAAATTTAAATTTAAATAAAAATTTATTCATTTTATTTTAAACAAAAATTTATTCATTGCTTAATAGTTTCTTTTTTCACACCAGAAAGAACATAATAATATTCTTACGTTTTTCGAGTCAGTCTCACGGTGAAGATTCCAAACAAAATCTACTCAATATTTCATAGAGGCACAATTATAGAGGCATACTATAAACATTTTCTTCCAATTTTGTGAAATGATTGAGGATAAAGAAGTAGCCATAAAGAAAATCGTGCGGCAACGGATCACCAGAGCGAAAGGTCTTTGAATATCGATCGTAATGTTGTTGATAATAAATGTTGAATGTCCTCGACGCTACGGTTCGATCAATCAATCGATCACTAGAGTACTTTGCATGCAATATGTTGTTTTTATTCTTTACAACGAAGCAGACGAGAACGAGACGACGGAAGAAGTAACGATCTGTTTCTGATATGGCCAAGCCATGGATACTTAATAGGTCGACCGGTCTTCAGGGTAGAGGAGCCAAAATGATCTTCCTTCCGTTCGAACGGTGATGCACGTCGCTCGATCATTTCCATAATACGCTTAAATTGATCCTTTAGACGACGGTGGCGTTGGTTGGCGCAGTGTATCCTTTAGTATTCGATTGAATCGTCAATTTGTCTAGCATTATCCAGGACGTAAGGAAAGGAACGGAGGGGTCGTGGCCAGGGGAGGGGCGGGGAGGCGCGGAGGGGAGCAAGAGCGAGGAGAGGCAAAGGCGGACCTAGCGTCTCTAAAGGATTTCGTGTATTTAGGATAACAAGCTGCTCCGCCCCCGAATTGGTATGCAGAGACCCACGGAGTAACTCCTTTATATTGACATATCGTGGAACGTGATCCAAATACATGCGACATTATACCGAATTGCGAACAAAGCTGGTACCGGGCGTAGCTACCGCTGCCGCAGCAGCAGCCTCGTCAAATTGTCCATGAATAGAAAACAAATCGTCCGTAAGGCAAATTCGTGCCCCTTCACTCCCTTCGACCGCCCCTTCTCCTAACCCCCTCCCCCTCGAATTTACGAATCGATTACGAATGCAAGTCGATTCTGCCGACATCGGACCCGAACCGAACGTTTCCTCCGGTTTCCTTGTCGCGTTTACGTTCGCGTTACGTCATGCGGGGATGGTGGTGGTTGGTTTGCGAGGTTTTACACGCATCACGACCACACCGGGCCTAACCGACATCGACGGGTCACGAAACGTACAGGCGAAAAAATAATAAGTGGAAATGAAGGTGCTTTCCGCGATCGTGCCGACCAAATAACAAAGTAACCGAAGATGGATATCCGTTTCAAATATTCACGCCCTTTTCACGCCGCCGCGTGAAATTGATGCATTTAGGAACCCCTTCGCTGGTAGGCGGACAGTTACCGCCGCATAAATATTGCCAAGAGCCCTGCTGACCACATGGCACAGATACGGCCCTGAATAATGTGCGTGGATGCGTACGTGTCCGCAGGGTAACTGAGGCTTTTTTAACAGCCGAAACTACGGAAATTGGTCACATTAAGTGTGACTGAACGGAAATTCAACGAGTATGACTCCAAGAGTCATAAATGTCTGATATCCTAGTACATATATACGTAAGTCGAGACTAGTCAAATACCTATTACCCCTTAGACACCTGGCTAATGATTATTACTAGACTGCGGATCTTTATGGAAAATAAAAATTGTCCGCATCCATAGCAAGAAAGAGAAACTAAATTGAATGTAACTTCAGACGGTATTATTCTTTTGTCAACGAGTATGACTCCAAGAGTCCTAATACCCTAGTGCATACATGTGTTAGTCGATAGTAGTTAAATATCTATTACCCCTTAGACACCTGGCTACTGATTATTACTAGACTGCGGATCTTTATGGAAAATAAAAATTGTCCGCGCGCGCGCGCATCCATTGCAAGAAATAGAGTTTCACGAAGATAGTATGGATGAGTCGGCACAGATCTTGTTGACCTCAAGATAAAGTGTTTGGATAGTCTTATTAGATACTTCTTACTTTTAGCCAACATTCTTTTTTTATCACTACGGTACTCGTACATAAATACGTCTCACAAATTGGGACACTGGAGGAAAATTCTCTTGGCTCCGCAGGTCTCTTAATGAAAACTCTTTCAGAAGTGGATCGTGAGCACAGAGTCTACAATAACGTTTCGCAGTTTGAGCAGCATACTCGGTATCCAATCAAGCTTCCATTCGAGATGTTTTTATTTCCGGACGACGTGAAACGTTTACAAATCAAATTCGCCAATTTTTGAGGGCAGACTTCAAGGTAGAAATGCTTTGCACCGATGCTCTAAACTGAAAATTTTTTCGAGGTGGAAGGATTGGAATGAATCCTATTAATCTCATGCGAGTCGTTAAGATGTTGGGCCGAATATTATATCATTGCCAGCGGAAAGTCATAGAGCAATCTAACGCCTTTCACGGATGCTTAACGCTAACCAACCAAGAATTTCCAGGATATTCGGAGGTATTTCGGTGCAACGAAAATTTATACGACGGTGTTAGGCGCAGTGTGTTTACCTCGCCATAGTTACATCACTCTCGTGAGGTAGGAAGCGATATTTGTTCAGGCATCCCAGTAGGAAATTCAAGGCGACTAAGAGATTATTCGCGGCACCCGTTGCGTGAATATATAATAGCGCGGCGTGTTTATGTATCCAGCTATGACAGGCACTTCCGTTTCCGTCGAGCGTACTTGACTTCGTTCCGTTTCTGAACCCGTAAATGTGTTTACATCGCACTGTCGTCTGTGATTGGTTCGTCCTAAACACCTCCTCCGTAAATCTCTTGTTTTTCACGAATATTTTCATATTAATTATCATATTGGGTCTATAACTTAAAAACCGGAATTTTCTTAGGAAATTTGAGCGTTTATTAAAGAAAATCTTGTATAATTCTGTTATTCAAAGTATTGCCCATCTTTCTGGCAATTTGTGGATGCCATCCTAAAACAAATCGGTCATCTTTTGAATCAAAGAACGAATCGAGCCAATGTTTGATGCCTTGGATTGAAGTGAAGCGTATTCCGGAAAGTGCATTCTGCATCGACCGAAACAAGCGGTAGTCAAAAGGCGCCGAGTCTGGACTATATGGTGGGTGGGGCAGAACTTCCTATCCGCTATTTTCCAAATAGTTTTTAACGGGTTTAGCAATACGTGGCCGAGCATTGTCATGTTGGAAAATCAATGTCTCGTGTCTGGTCTCCCATACTGGCCGTTTTTCCTTCAATGTTCTCTTTAAACGAGTCAGTTGTTTCCGGTGATTGATTCCGCAAGATCATAATTTATTTGATTTAGATATTATTAATTGAAAGTGGAGAGAATAATTGTATGCGTATAAAAATCTAGATACGAACGAGACGCACATGTTGAAGCCACTTCCATCTTCTTTATTATACATTCTTCATCCCTGTTATGGCTTCTGTTATTACAGTAGACTTTCGTATAGTGCGATCAAAATATTGTTTATTACTGTATATTTATTGTCACATGAAATTCATATATTGTATACACTCTTTTTAAATAGTTACGCGTGACAGTGAGTATTAGATTTAACCCGTTTGTATTCTAAACACCCTAATTGATTTATTCGGATATACAACAATAAAAATAAATTGGTATTTAACGCGTTGAAAGTACTTACGTAAGAAATCATTATCACGTTGTCGTAAAACGTAGAAATGTTGTTAAAACGGTTGTAATAGATTTTGAATTATTAACAATATTACCTCCGCCACACTAAAATACAGTTTAACAACATTAAACTGCTGTAACTTTGTTCCCAGTCTCCTCTGTTACAGAATTGCAAGACAATGATTTTATTAGTGGAGCAGCACGAGTCTCGCCAGACAATATTTCATAACAACGTGTCCTAGTCGTTCGCCATTCGACACTCGTCAGGAAAGTCCGTGCTCGAAACGAGAGTCAGTAATTAACGTTCCACGACGCGTCGCCGTTATTAATTCGAATTTAATTTCTGCAATTATTTTCAAGCGGCTGCTCATTATGGAGCATCATTTGTTTTTCGTTTTCCACTTGTGGTTCGTCCTTCCGGCTATTTTCCTTCCACCAATTTATCAGGCTCCGCCGTTCGCTCGTCCATTAACTTAATTAATTTTTCTTCAGCGGCTCCCGACTCTTTCGACCGCGGAAAGCAGCGTGTCGGAGTGTCAAATTAACGAACGTGTCCTGAAAAATGGAAGGCCCTGTGTACGCGGCTCGGGTGTTAATTGTTTTGTAACACGAACACTAAAGTCGTTCGAGAAGTCGCGCGCGCGCACGCAGACACCAGCGCGGCCTAGCGAGTCGAATGCCAACGGTTTGTACGCGGCTAATCGCCATCTGTTCCGCCAAGTGACTCGGCACATTGCAATATTGTTAATTATTCAAATTCAGGTTGTAACGGCACGCTTGCTGGAACGCTTGGCAATCTGATCGGAGCCGCGTTACCTTATACACACGCACTTACTTCACACCTCGTTATTCATCTCTAATTGAATTTTACAATGTACATTCACAATTTACATCGACTCCCCTGATAACTCCGAACACTTATTTGAAACGCATCACTCAGATCCCTATCTGTGCCCCTTCCCTTCGGTTTCGTTGCACTTCTACGAGACTGGGGGATGCCGTGCGATTACACTGTCGCCATACTTGCTCCGATCATTGATAAAATCACGCGAATCCTTGTTTGCATCGTTCAATAAAATATGTCGTTTTCTGGTACACAATTGCAGAACCTCTAACTCCGAGCGAGCTGTTAGCACTCGGACAGGTAGCACTCGGATGTCTGATAGATGTCCAAAGTACGTCGAGAAACTGTTTAGACTGCTACAGAATTATCAGAAGCTGTTCTTGAGATAGGTAGTTTTCAAACGCCAAACAAAACCGAACAAATGTCTCTGGGGATAGCAAAAATATTGGTACGGACATACGTTCTTCAGAGCGAGGTCTGACCCTTTAGGGAGGACGTCCGTAAAATTTATTACACGAGACCGGACCATTAACCCATGACACTGTAACATCGAAATCGAACTCCATTGAATTTGTGTCATTAATTTCTTTTAACCCTCTGCACTCGAGACTGATTTTCATATGTTTTTTTTCATTTTATACATATGAAATTGTTATAATACCTCATACAATACTTAAACGTTTAGTAATTGGTTAGAGTCCCAACATATTTAATAATCGAAACAATACTGCGAATAATGGTACATCAATTTTTAGTGCCAAGGGATGAACCAAAATAAAATTGTATAGTTATTGGAGACTGCATGCGATACATTAAACATAAACTTGCTTCTAAATAAATCATAATGTAAAGGATTAAGAACGATACAAGTTCGTTGATAATTGTTAACTCTCAACCAGAAAGATCTAATTAATTATCATATTATGGTAACATTCATGACATTACACGACGCAGTGGTGGAAAGAGGAACCACAGAACGGGGGCGGCATCGTCGAAGGGTTAAGGGTGAAATAATCCGGTAAATCCCCTACGGTTGATGAGCCGAAGTCAGCCGTCAGTTGGAACGTTTGCGCTATTGAAAGCGAATGCCTCCGATAATTGGAAGGCAAAAAGTCAAGATCGTTCAGGAAACGTCGTGATATTTCTACGAGGTATTACTCCGTCTTATAATTCCCGGTGGTCGCACGAGCTCGAAGAACAACTGGGCGTTGATCATAACTCGAGCGGAGCAACAGCAACGACAGCAGCGGCTGCATCAGCAGGAGCAGGAGTAGCAAAAGCAGCGGTGCAGAGCAGTGATGCCAGAACGAGGAACCAGGAGGAACTTGCCCCTCCGGCTGGGCCCCCACTCTTACTTCTACTGCGCACACACAACACACGAACGTACCGCTACTCTGCCCGTGTGAGTCACACAGAGACGCGGTAGAAGCAAGAGTGGGGGGCCCAGCCGAAGGGGCAAGGTTCCTCCTGGTTCCCCGTTCTGGCATCACTGGCGCAGAGACAAGAGTTGGCAGTTTCTCTTTCTCTCTTTGGTTATGGGTATGGTATATCATTGGTTCGGTCTGGGCGGAGTACGGCGTGAAGTTGGCGCCGCCAGCGATAGATACCGCTAATTATCGATCGTAAATAACGTCGCGGGGCGCACGGCAGCCCGATCCTATCGGTTCTTCGGGCCGGTTTTCACCCCCTCAAAAGTTCCGTAGCCTTTCGATGATATAGGTGCTGCCGCATCGCCTCTGAAACGGGGTTGGCCGAGGTGAGGCGAGGCGTCGAGAGGAATGGG
The DNA here is from genome assembly GCA_028455595.1 of Lasioglossum vierecki. Lineage (NCBI taxonomy): Eukaryota > Metazoa > Arthropoda > Insecta > Hymenoptera > Halictidae > Lasioglossum > Lasioglossum vierecki. Next base: position 9,209,873 of record CM052335.1, read on the forward strand.
TCCCTCGGCTCTGACGGCGGTGTTCCGACACTGGCAGCAGTCGCTTCTCTCAGGGTGGCTTGGATATATTACAAGCGGTGCTCCGTGCACGGTTATTACAACGTGTACGCGGTTATAATTGTGGACAAGAGGCCCATCGGCCTGCAACGTGTGATTTGTGCACCCGTGTCGAGGCGAAACGGCTACCTGGCACGGTTGGCGGCTCCCTACGTACCCGGCCGCGACACTTATACACACGGTCCCGCGAAAGCCATGATTTCCGTATCGATTCCCATCCCGATAGTCGGTCTCCTTTTTGGAATCGGCATGTCGTACGAAATGTACGATCGACAATGCTAGGCTGTCCGGTAAACATAAATAGTTCGCCCCGTGTCGTCACGGGTGGTTCTCTCGATCGATGCTCGAACGGACACTGGCAATTGGTCGACGCTGAATTTCTGTAACGGAACAGACTTCGGACAGGCTTTCATAAAATCTAATCTGATTGTATGATGCCTGGGGGACAGATTGAAAGAGAGCACGCGTTGTTTCCCGACGTTTAATCCTCTTGATTGCTGCGTAGCGGTTTAATTTGCGAACTGCACTCCTTCTATTTCGCTCTCTCTCTCTTTCTCCCTCTGTTTCTCTTTTACTCTGTGCCAGGCTTTGGTCGAGATAGCCACGGGGAATGCGGTATCGATTTTTGTCTTGATACCGTTCCACGGTAGTTTCTTCAACGATGCACAAAGGACGAAGCTAGTCGACCGAGGTGCGAAGTTCGACGAACTTAAATGGAAACGCTGAGAATTGTCAGCCGTTAGCCGCGGTTTCGTTGATCTTTAACTGCTCGAATTTGAAGCGGTCGTCAACGTCCCTTCCGAGCGATACCAATGCAATTGTTTCGATAGATTCGAACAAACTTTGGAATTCGATGGCGCGTTCGCACTCGTAGAAGACTAGTTCAGCTTCGTTAGGAAGAAATGACGAATAGCGTGCACGCGCGCGCGATCTTGAATCCCTCGTGATCAAGAAACTCTTATTCTTACTGTTTGGTAATAGCTTGCGTGAGACCGATGCATAGTGGAGTAGTTGGCCCGAAAAGCTGGCCGAAAGCGAATTAAAAAGTTTTGTCTAAAATATAAAAGTTTTGCATTTTGAGATAGTAAAATATGTACAGAATGATATTCCAACACCTTCTTTTAAATTTTATTCCTTCATGAAGTGTTATGCTTTATCAAAGATGGAGTGTTTTCGCAGTCCTGTTTCTCTCAACTAGTCTCTATATTAGTGTGCGCTCGTTAATGATTTTTCTACACCGCAAAGAAACGAATGCCAACTTTTTCCTTCACAGATGTGTTTTAGCTAAGTATGTACTTCACTTTCATTTATAAATGATTTCAAATAGAATTTTAGTATGCTTCCAAGTGTTTTAATTCGCGAGAACTCTTAGCGTAATAAAAACAAATAAAATAATGTTGTTTAAAAAAATGGTTCGAACAAAAGTTGAACAGTGTTCCGACATCCACATCCTTCGATATATAAAATATCGAAAATATTTTTCTTACAACAACTAATTAAATTACTAAAAAATGAAATAATTAATCAAATAATCTTACGAGTAATTCAATGATATTTAATATTATGACCTTGAGACCATAAATAACGTTGCAACAATTTTGGCCAGCTTGTCGGGCCAAACACTCCACTGTGCGATGGCTGTGCTGCAGTTGACACCTTTCAAGTAACGACAGTTCCTTATGTGCTCCACCTTCAAGGTCGCAAGCCAACAAGCGCAGGAGAAGTCTGTCGCGAAAGAGGTGGCCGTTTGAGGGGTCTCGCCGGCTGGGTGTCAAGATAAAAGAGGGAGAGGGTAAGTCGTGCCCTATCATGCGGGGGAGATATCGCGTTACTGGGCCGAGCTTTGATCTCGCGACACTTACAATTTTCCCAACTGGCGATACACCCTTATTTCGCATCGCGCCACGCGAGTCCTAATGAGAGGCTATGTTCTGCACCCAGCCAGGCACCGTCTCCTACCCCCGGTGCCAGGCCACCGGTAATCACAAGGCATGATGGCTCGTTCCCTGGCGCTGTGTAACCCGCCACCCTAGGCCGCTAGTCACCGACTACCTCCACCGCCACCCCCGACCCTCTATCTCGGTCTCTCTTTCTCTACGTTCGCGTCCGCTTCCGCGCTACCAGCCCCCCAGCGACGACGACGAACAACGCCACCAGTTCATTACGTCGTGTGAAATGCTAATACCAGCAACGTCGCTCGCGTTTGCAGTGTCAGGCGATAGTGCGATAATCTGCCGGGCAAACCGAAGGCAATTAGACATTCCGAAAGATTTATCGCCGATGGTTCTTAGAAACTATTCTCTCCTTTCTAATCGGTATCGGGGGATCGAATTTCCATTAACTCGACGACCCGGTAACGAGGGTCCGCAGCCGATTCCCGCCGAGTCTCCCCCTCCTTCACACCTTTCCCTCGTCGGTCGATCAAGGATTTTTCTTTTGCTAGCAGGAAGAAGCGTTTCGCCCATTCGTAAACACGTGTCAGAGCCGTCGCTCGGAGCCTTGGCGTAAATACAATAACCCTTTATTTGTTCCCCGTTGCTCGCGGGGGCTGGCCGTGATTCAACAATACTCGACGTGTAGGCGGCAAACATCACCGCCTCGCCGGGCCACTCGCCCCCGGCGATTTTCGTGAAATTCGCCAACGAATCCACCACCTATCGAAGATCCAGGGATGAACGGGGACCCAGCCGTGTCGAAGCGAGGTTCGAGCACGTGAGCCCCACTTGGGATAAACGAAGACACCCGAGCCGCTGGTCCGACTGGATGGAAGAGTGACGCGTGATGAGCTTCAGGAAATCTCGGCTATGATGGCGGGAGAGACCGAGACCGCTGCTACAGAGCGAGCGAGAACGTTCGTGGACACAGAGTAAACACTTCAGAAGATTGCCGTTTCTGCGTTGCAGCCTTTCTATCGCGTCCCAACCCCGCGGAAATCCTTACTTTCCCCGAAATCCATAATCTTCCTGAAGGGCACGGATTAATTCTCTGGCTTGTCACGTGCACCGACGTATTAGGCGATCCGGCTGGAAGTAATCATGACCTGTTTCATTCGCGGCTGCAGACGTCCCCGCCTGCCGTTCGAAATATGTTTAAAAGAGATTTCTTTCGGAGACAGGCGAAGGAATTACGTTATAGCTTGTAATCAGAGTGAGTGCCACTTCGATCGAAACCGTTCGGTACTCTTATTTTACTAATCTGAGATGAAGTGGGATAGGATACATTTTGGTAAAAAAATAACGTTCTTTTCGGAAAGTTAAAAGTATTATAATATGAATATATAGGGTGCGTGGTAATTTTTCATGTACTTGGCGTCGAGACGCTACCGCGTCTCTAGATTTGGTCCCCTCAGGGTTTCAAGTCCATTTACCAATCTCTACTTCTTTCCATCCTTACTGTTGCATAATTTCAGACTATTTCAGCTTAATTTTCTTTTCGGAAAGTTAGTGCTTGCCTCATTTCCAGCTCTCTTTCCGGAAAGTTAATGTTTGCTTCATTTTCAGCTTTCTTTTCGGAAAGTTAATGTTTGCCGAATAAGAAATAAAATCATTCAGTTAAAATTAAAAAATCACATAGCTGACTCATCGTGGAAACAGAATTTTCTCATCCCTTTCGGTGCTCTCTACAATGAGACACATATTCAAAAGAAATAATTTACATTGTTTGCATTTCTACGTCGTATTTACATTATTAATAATATAAATTTTTTTCATTTCTGTTTATTGGTTACTATTATACATATGATTGGGTCTTATTACAAGGTTTGTTTTTAAATGAGGTTTCCCAAGCTAAAGTGATTGATTAATGAAAACTTATTAATTCTGAATCTCTTTCTTACACAATTTAGTGTTGTTCGATTCCAAAAGATGTGATTTGTTGTTGAGATCACATTGTGCTAATTGCATTCGCTTGGAGTTTCACGTGACAGCGACGTACTTATGGATTAGTTTCAGATCAACTCCGAGGCGAGTAAAGTTTGTTTGGTCACGTCTATTAACCTTTGATTGGACACGTGGGGTTTCGTAGACCCCAGTCACCATAGCATTGTTACTTCAATCGTGCAAATTTTCGCTGTGGCATAGTTGACTTTATTAAAAACAATAAACAAAAGCAAAATATACTTGCGAAAGATGTAGTGTCATTATTTGTTTCGGATATAGTCCATGTTATGAAAAATGATTATTTGTTGTAAATATCTCTTAACTTTGTTTTTTTTTAAACTCGAATAACACAACACACAGTTGTTTGAGATGGATCGAGAAAGCTGAAGTCAGTATTTTAAATAATGGTGATTGGTGGGTGGGTACCCCGATCATGAAACAGTGTGAAGTTTTTTGATTATGAGCAAGAGGGTTAAAGTTAATATTTAATTCGTGTCGAAGATATATGTCCTATCCGGCTGAAAGTCTGGTTTCGCGCAGGTGGAATGCTAAGAACTCGTTTGGATATATCCTTAACCTCCGTGCTGATTCTGCGCTTCACGAGGCCGCTGGGGGAGGGTCCTGAAGGAGCAATTAAGCCTGAAGTGTTTCCTGCAAGGTGTGACTCGTAGGAACGGACGGACGGGAACGAGAACGCCAGCCACCTGACACGAGAGACGACTTCTCTTGCCCGTCAAACGGTAGTAATTCAACTTTTATTCGAGGAGGATGCAATATATTCATTGGTACGTTGACTCCAAGTCAGGGGACGACGCTTGGCGATGGCTGGCGACCGAACTGCCAGTCCCCGCGAAACTCTTGCATCGGACAGCAGAGTGAATGGAAAATAAGGTTCGAACAAGTGCTTTCGGCGAAAAGCAAATGGAGGGATCGACGTATTACTGTGCAACTGGTTATTGTGACAGGTTTGATACACTCTAATGGTGGTGGACTCCCGACTCCAAGATCAGTCGTGCGCGAAGCTTAAGTGGATAAAACTCGACTCCGCGCATGTCCAACTGGAAAATTTCGGGGCCTGTGCTAATATTTTATCATCTAGTTTCTGAATAAGCTTAAAATGTAAACTAGCACAATTTCTGATATGTTTTTATTTCATATTCACTAGATCACGTACCTTGCAAATATATTCTGCAGTGAAATGCAGACAATTTTTAACATACTGTTCTTAAATATTGTATCTCTTGATCTCAGTTGTTAACTTATGAATTTTTGTTAGCTGGGTGTTACTTTCTTTACAGCAACAGTGATTAGAAATTCTTTGTCCTTTACCCTTCGATATGTGACAATAATTTTTTAATGATTTAGACTCCTTGATATTTTTTCTAGCTATGTTCAAATTGGAGAAAATTAAAGTAATAAATAATAAACTGACCTTCTGTACTCAATTTTGTATTGTTCCTCACAGCCACTACGTGGTACCGACGTCGTCCCTGAGGGGATGACAATTTCCTAGCGGAGAGGGACAATTTAGATGTGTGTCTACATTTAATTTGGTGTTTAATATTAATAACAGAGGAATTTTTATTTTGATTAAAAAAATGGGAAACAATCAACAAGTATATGTGAATTTGAAATAAAGTTCTAAATTGATGTGCTGAATCTATAGTTCTCGACAAAAATGGTAGAACAGTATTACTAAAAATAATGAACGATAGAGCTTTGTTACACATTTTATCAACACATCTAACCACTACTGTAAATTGTAGGTTCCAGGCTGCACAGTCCAGGAGAAGCAACATAAACGTTTTCACAAAAGAAGGGAACTTTTAACCAGCGCACGGAGCGAGATTGCTTCCTTTGTCTCTTCTCATACGTTTTGCCCGTTACGCTTCTTCCCCATTGTGTTTCATTTTTCCAGTAGAACATCCAGTAATCGTGAGAAATTCAGCTCGCTGGTTGTATCACCGATTTTCTCGACGACGATGGTTACATCGGATAATCAAACAAACGTTCTCCTTTCCACCGAGAGGAACGACGAGGACAGTCGCGGACGCGGCGAGCGTTTCGTCCGTGGCCGTCGTCGTCGCCCGGTATTTTCTTGTCCTCCGTCTACTTCTTAATTGCAGGCATAATAATCACAAAGTTGTCACGCTGGCTACGTGCTCGCTCGCTGCCCGACTAAGAACTGCTCCCATAGGCAAAAAGGGAAACAGAGAGGAATAAAGAGAGGAAGAGAGAGAGACAGAGTGGAAGTTGGCATAAAAGGGAGAATTGAATAAAAATTTTGGCCCGTCATGCCTCGGATAAATCTGAATTAATTAAGCGGTTTCGGACTAGACTTTCAATCGTTTCTTTCTCCACGCTCGGGCACGCTTTTTGTTCGTTTTGTCCGCTCGTTCCCGACGCTTCGCATCGACTCCAACTTCGTGCGCGTTCTTTTTTTTTCCACGTCGAGATTTCGTGGTAACTTAAACGCGGGAGCCATTCGGTAGCTGATGGGTTAATTGAGAGTCGAACTAGCCCTCCGTCACAAAAGGCTTTCACGCGCTCAAGATACCATACGGTTTCGGTCGTCTCGTCTCGGCGAAACCGTGCTTCTATCCGCTACTCTTCGGTTCTAGAGCAACGCCGCACAGTGGAGTATTTGGCTCGAAAAGCTGGCCGAAACTGTTGCAACGTTATTTGTGGTCTCATGGTCATAATATTATATATCATTGAATTCTTCGTAAGATCAGCTACAACATTATGAAATAAAAAATACACTTTGACATTTAAAAAATTAAAGCGACCTTGATTAATTGTTGTAAAAAAAATATTTTCGATATTTTATATATCGAAGGTTGTAGATGTCGAAACACTGTTCAACAATTGTTCGAACCATTTTTTTGAACAACATTATTTTATTTGTTTTCATTATGCTAAGAGTTCTCGCGAATTAAATAATGCCATTGTATTCTGCAATTCAAAAAATGTGTAAGACAGAAACTTTGAAAACAAAATGATTCTATATAATTCACTTTTGGCCAGCTCTCCGATCACTGATAAAATCACGCGAACCCTTGTTCGTATCGTTCAATAAAATATATCGTTTTCTGATATACAATTATGGTATACAAAACTATCTCAAAATGCAAAAATTATATATTTTAGAAAAAATTTTGTTAATTCACTTTTGGCCAACTTTTCGGGCCAAATACTCCACTGTGCGACGGTCGGGAACGTATTTTTTCCGTCTTACCTACTCCAGCTGAACAGTAACATTCGAACTCGTATTTTTTGGTCCGCCACAATGGAAAACGAAGCTGCAATAACAGCATGAATATTTCATCTTGTGTAAAGAGTTTCGCGGGCGAAACCCTTTTCAGCTGGGCCCCAGCTCTCGACCTTTACGGGTCATCAGAGACCGTTAATTGTCATCAATAGTGGTGAATTTCGACGTCCTTGAGACTGGTTCATCCACCGAGAGTAGAACACAATGTTTCCGCAGCTTGCGACAGCATCCGGTAATGAGACGTCCCTAACATCAGGTTCCTGGACCAGTTTGTCCTCGGTTCACTGTTTTTCTTTGCCTCCCCTCTACCCCGCAGCTCGCGCGCGCGATGGACGATGGTCAGCCGAATGGTTAAGTAACTGGTTCGTTAGAATGTTTATTTGCTTAGGGATCTTTTGTCAGGCCGTCGACTAATGTTATGACGACCTGTTACCGTCCCCGGTTTCTCGGCTGGCCGCATATGCTTCGCGCGCCTAGGGGACGCTCTTTCAACTATTCTGCTCGCCTTTCAAAAAATCTCACGTTCCTACAAGCTGAATCTTCGGCAAAAAATCATTTCTTCTGATACTCGCCAATCCGGTTCGGAAACTGCCTAGCCTAATTACGGTACCTTCGGGAATAACCGTATTCCTCAGGAATAATATTAGATACAATTTTTGAGTTAATTACGAAAATTGTATTTTTCAAGTATTTTCTCATCGTTTTTGGATTTTAAAGTACTAACATTTATGAAGTACTGTACGACTTCATAAGGCAGATAACATACCCTGTAAACATATTAGGGAACACAATTAACGAGCATCTTATCACTTTGTTTCTCGTATTTTAATCAAAGCAAGCTTTATAGTTGCTCGATTAATATTATTCATCAGACCTTGCACCTAGGAACGGTGTGAAAAGGCATTGAATTGCTTAAACCATCGAGACACGTGGTTTCGTTTCAATAAACTACAAGATATCGAAAAGGCGCCAAATTGTTAATTGCGTATTCCGTTCAACTTTGGTTTACATCAAATGGTCTTCGTTTTAATAAATCAACGTTCGCTGACGATCCCGCGTAATGCAGAACAGGTTCGAGCTAAGATGGAAATGAAGATGTTTGGCCCGTGAAAATTCCATTCATCAATTATTATTCGTCGACGCGCGGGACAGTAGTCGTTCATTAAAAGCGTACATACGAGGCAGCAGCGTTGGTTGCTCAAAACGAAAAAGAGAAGAAAAAAAAAGGAAGAAAAATACGCTAACGATACCGCTGGCGAACGTGGTCTGAATACTTGGGCCCCGCGCTCTCTTGTGTATTCGTAATCCCCCCGGTGTCTGATTCTCGGCGGAACGCGGCGTCGGGGAATAATACAAAGTGTGAAGTCACCACCATGCGGATGGTAGTCAGGTATCGCTTCTGCTTCTTATTTATATAAATGACCAGCGCATAACTCGAGGCACCCGTGTGGACTAACGCGCGCTTATTTCCACGTTGAATGCTCCGCTAACGTGTCGACTTGATGATAAATTAATTGTGGAACGGGCCGGATGTTACGGTTAATCCTGTGGCATTCTTGGAACGAACGCCCCTGTTTATTTCCGGTTAAGCAGAATTTAATACGCGCCCTCTTTCGTTCCGAAAATTTACGGGACACCTCAAAGGATTTTGGGGCACGAATCAATAACTGGTCGCTTCGAGCGACAAAGTGGATTGTCACGGTAGTCATTGTTGATTCGATACGGCTTTACAGGCGCTATCTGTTTAAAAGGATCGTAATCTCGATTCTTCGACTACCGTGCAATCGATCGCTTTACGTGATTTTATTTCTCGTTCGTTAAGAGAGCTCCCTTAAGATACAACATCGTGCGCACGAGTGGATTTAAGAAAATATTTTAACTTCCAAGAGGCCAATACCTGGAGTAAGTTGAGTAACTTTGTATTTTTAACTTGGCAAGTATAACGTCCCATAATGTTAACATTAAACCTACCAGCACCGGTGAACATGCTCGGTTATAGATTTTTTATAATAAAAATAATTTATTAGAGCACGTATTATAATAGGGGCCGCATAAAATCTAATTAAAATCAATCCTATCATTTTTACAAGGGAACATGTACCAGTTACTTTTAAGGCTCGGTCGGTTTAGCGTTAACATGTAACAACCAACATTTGATATTTTTCAAGTTCCAAGCAAAGCAAATATGTGATTTCGTGGGAATGTATCTCATCTTATTAAGAAAATAATAGGACACCTATTGGGTACGCCCAGCACGATCTACTTTCCACGCTAGTCGTGGAATCTTCTTTTAAGTTGTTCAATCTCCCACCAGGACTTATCAATAGCCGTGTAGCTCCAATATCAAACTGCTAAAGGCTTTCCTTCCGCAATGATGCACGGAGAGACTCGTTTCTTCATTGTGTGTATCCACCCTCGAAATAATAGGCCGCTCAGCCATCGAGCTTGGTTAACCCCATTTACTTTTCATTCAGGGAAGCAGTTCGGTGTTCCTTTTGTCGAAAACAATCGTGTGCCGGTCTTCGCTGCCTAACCCTGTATCGGCAGTCTTCGGATGGCGAAGGCGGATGAGCTTGGTCGCGTACGCCGTCAGTGTCTCTCATTTTCGTAGAAAAGAAAAGAAAAGCGGAACGCGACGACGAGGGATACCCGCGCAACCCCCCTCCTGTACCTGTTTTACATTATTCGTGGGTTTACGGGGTAGGATCTCGGGTTGTGCAGCGATCGAATCGATTGTAATCAGAGCCCATCGAAAATCATCCAGGATCTGACTGGGTGTATGGCAGTAACCGATGAATATTAACCAGCAAACATCGGTGCCCTGGCCTGCCGATGGAATGAAGCGTAGTCAGAGCAGCGAGAGTGGACCACGCTGGAGTAGCGAGTGCCAGAGTAGGAGGGTACATATTCATGACGTTAACGAGCCTCCGTCGAACGTTTAATTCCGCCAACCGCCTGAGTTGGGTTAGGGTAACTCGCTCGGCAAACACGAGCCCTAACTAACCGTGCATCTCCCGGTCTTGTTCTCGCTCCAACCCGCTCTTACAGTCTCCCTCTCCCTCTCCCTCTGTCAGCTCTCGCCACCCCGGCTATTGTGCTCGCATCTTTTCTCTCGTTCGCTCTCTTTCGGCCTTTCCGCGCCCTATGTCCTCTATTTGTCTTTCCGCACCGCGAAAGAACAACTCCAACGGCGACAGCAAGTGCGCCAGTCGCTGCTCGTGACGTTTATGAATACAGGTATATTGCGGCAGTTTCGTTGGGGCTGTTAACAGAGGCGGTTAATCGCGGATTCAACTCAAATATTCATTAACGGCGTAAAAAGCTAGCAGGCTTTTTGTTATTGGCTACTCGGCCACCGGCGGTTTTATTATCTGAATCGGGATGAAGCACTCGTTTTCCTCGTTATCCGGGAATCGACTGGCAGAGATTCTCATTTTCAAATGGAACAATCGTTTCGAAACGAAATGTTCGTTATTTCCAGAACAATGAGTCGTGCTTAACGTTTTTGGGTTTCTTTCAGTTGGTTCTAATTCGATCAAGATCACGAGTGAACGAGCACGGGCATTAGCTGACACAATGGCTACTGTTCCAGCATTATACGTGCGTATATGTAACAGGTTTATTTGGTCACGTTTTGTTTCGAACCGTATCATCTATCGCGTATCTAACCGTGGCGAGGTGCGATGATTCGTGTCTATTTACCTCTAATCGTAATCCCGGCCGATCAAAATGGCCGCTAGAGAAGAACGCTCGGCAGTCTCGTTAATGCGTTTCGCATCGATCAATCGCGTCCACCGCTCGATAAATGCGAGACACCGCGCGGCAGCAGGTAACTCAGGTAACACGAGAACTAGAAACGAGCACAAGAAACGGCACCAGCTTACGTACATTCCAGCGATCGGATATCTGGAGCCCGCCTTCTCTCAGGACGTCTTACTTATAATACCCAGCGCCCGGACGAGTCTTGGGCGAACGTGTTACAGGAGTGACTTGCGACTTGGTAATTTCATCCCTGGCGTGGTGCCTCCCTTTCCTTTCCTCTTTTATTTCACGAGCCACTATTCTTCAGCATCGTCGTCGTCATCATCATCATCACCATCATCATCATCATCATCATCATGATCGTCATGATTATCATCATTGTCATCATGATTATCATCGTCATCATTGTTATCATGATTATCATAGTCATCATTATCATCATCGTCGTCATCATGATTATCATCGTCATCATTATCATTATCATCATAATCATTCACGGCATTCTACGACATGGTTTCCCTACGCCGGAACTCCCACCCCTTTCTCGCGCGTCACACAGTGATCGTCATCGAGTCATTCTATTTGTGTACGTCCGTTTTACATATATGTATGTATATCAACCACGTTTCGACCAACACACGACTTGAAGATCTCTAGAGAAGAGAGCGTGGTGTTTGCCTACAAACAATTCACTTGAACGTAACCTGCGTTACTCGTATGCGCTTCCTCCTACCGCCTCGACCAACCCTCTTCAGTCCTTCGACGTCCTTGTTACTCCCCCCTCGCCCTCTCCAGAGCAGAGACTTGTGACGAGGCCAGTTAGTCGGACGTAGACACCTTGGGCCGAGTGTTCCCACGTGAAGCCAGCAGCGCAAGCCTTATACTTTGAACAATCATTGCAGAAGCAGATTCTTCGGACCGGACAACCCGAAACGCTTAAGACAAGGGAGCTGGTACCCGGTGAACGGGATAACGATTGGGCCGGATTCATTGTAGCTGCCTAGAGACAGCAACGCCTCGATCAACTCATCCATTATTAGGGGATTCTTTACAGATTATACGTGTCATACTTGGGTAAGCGTAGGCGTAACATCGTTCCAGACGAACTCTTTTAATGCGGATCAGTGTATCCTGTGCAATGAGAGAGAGAGAGAAAATAGAAGGGAGAGAGAGAGAGATATACCCGTTCCCCATATCCGAGATCCATTTTGACAGGTTGCCCTTTTGTTTTACTCGATGGATGATGATGATGACCGAGACGGTTTCTCGGACCAGCACCCCTTGTTAGAATATAATATGAGAAGGCCTCGTCTAGATCTCGTGGGCGGCCGTAGGTGGTGTTAGTGTGGCGCCAAAGATAATCCTTGCGATAGTTTCCCCTCGTCTTTCCTTCACGTCAATCAGGATTGGATTCGTTTTAGAGCTCTCTATAGCTGAACCCGTGGTATCAGAGGTGCTCAAATGGAATCCAATAATCGTGTACAGGGGCATCATCGCATGGAAAACATTGTGCGCTTCGTTTTCCAAAAGACCAATGTATCTCTTCGCGATTCTACAACAAACAGACGATCAAGTTTTTTTCTTAACAACGCCCGCAAGACATTTAGTAATATATACTTTCGACTGGTTATCCTCGAAAGCGTACCCGAACGCTATTGGCCCAGGTAGACTCGCGCACCGAATTCACTTCCGGGAAAGAAAACTCGCGTACACATTCGCAAGCTAGCCTGGGGCAACTTAGAGGGTAATTAATGGCTATTTAATTCCTAATCCAAACGCGCGGCTCTGCCGGCACACCGCTGCTTTTGCGGTAATCTGCAGACCCGTAGTCGACTTCCTCGAAAACAGAAATACGGCCAAAGACGGTCTAATCCGGCGCATCTTGGATTCATGAATCCCTCTGACTCTTTCACGCGTCGCACCACCGCCCGTTCTCCACCTTCTCTGCCTCTTGCTGTGCCTCTTCGTTCACCGGCGCGATGTCGAGATACTCCTTCCCTCTCGCCCGGTCTATCCAATCGGCCGACGGCCCCACTCTTCCACTTTGTAGAGAGCTACTTCCATATTTACATGGGAGGTAGTCGCAAAAGCGAAGTTAGCGGGGGCTAAGCTGATTTAAGCATTCGTTATTATAATTCTTGGAGAAGCAGCAGTGCTTTCCAGCTCCGGGAGCCGCTCAACTTCTAGCGTGGAAAGAGAAGCGCGGAGAGAACTGGCGCGAAGCTACGCGTCGGCGGCGGCAGCCAACCTAAAAGCTAAAAGGATGCCGAGCGTCAGCCGTTGTCGCTCTTTGCCGCCTCTCGTCTCGCACGAATTCTAATTTCTCCTATGAATTATCCGAGAACCGAACTTCCACGTTCCCCTGATTACGTTCATTGTGGTCTACCTGATTTCTGTTGTTTATGCTGGACCTGGCTTCGAACTTACCACACACCCGTCGATTAATTGTTAACCGTAAGCTCAGTCCTTGCGGATTCTCGCGTGCATTTTCAATTCTTCCCGCGTTGCCACGCTAAAAAGGGACTTAATTATGAACATTCTCCTATCTCTCTCTCTCCTCCTCTGCGCTCTGGAGGGATGAAACTTATTAAATTTACAGTGCGCCGCGACGGTGCGTTCGACGGTCAGGTTGCGAAGGCAAGGTCTGGTGATGATTTTTTGATGAATCTCGCCATTAGACGGTTTCGTGATAATTAACAGGCGAGAGACACCTTTCATCTCGCCTCTTTTCATCGTTGCAGGCTTCTGCGGGTTCCGCATCACGTATTCGACGGTAATTAAGTTCGGTGTTCGTAGCACGCGTGGTCCTAGCCCGAAGGTATCCGTGTCCCGACACGGTCCAGACCCGACAACTTCGGAATCCATCGCGCACGATTAATTTTCCTGGGGTCCTCTGGGCGAATTTTAGGCCGGGCGAGATCACTTCGGCCCCGGTTCCTCCGTCCGTATTCTTAATTAATAACCGAGGCAGCTGCCCTGACACGCTGACGTCATTACTAGCCTCTTTGCCTTTCCTCCTCTCGTATCCCTTTTCTGCCGCGTTCCTTTTTTCTTTCAATTCCCATCCCCGCTTATGAGATATCGCTAATATACATCACTAGCGCCACCAACAGTGTACCGTGGAAGGCCTTAATGAAGCCGTACACCGGCGTCCGCCATATTAAATCCAACCTCCGGAGCCCGGCAACGCAATGACCCGACGAGATGATCGCGCTCGAGTCAGACGAATGCGGCGCGGCACCGTGACATCCGCTAAAACAAATGTCGCTCGTTGAAGCATTTCGAACGCTGCTGGTATCGACTAGGTTCCCCGTTGTCACCCCCTCTATCTTCCCCATTCCACGAGAAAAAGTGGTAATCGGCTCTCTACCTGCTTGGCAACGCGTGGCTCTCGAAACCGACCGACTACGTTCCTGGATGCACGGTAATGGCAGCGATAATGATAATGGTGATAGAGGCGTTACGGCTCGTCAGAAAAACTGACGGCGGAGTATGCGTGGAAATGGATGAAGTATCGGCGAGCCTCAGCGGCGGATTGTTAAGCGTATTGACTCAATCTACATAGTTTGTTGGACGCGATGAATCGAGATGATCGGTTCTATTGTTGTTGTTGTTGCACTTCCGATACGATATTAGCGTATCCCGCGTATCGGCGATTCTTCTACGAAATAATAGACATTAGCGGTTCCCTTAACCATGAAAATATACACACTCCGTTACAAGAGCGAAACGCTTCTAAACGAATTAATGGATCATTGAACGCTACCGAAGCTGAGAACGTTATGGTCGAGGAGCGATCAAGAGCCAGCAGGCGTCCGGAATGACGAGGCAAGGTATCTACGATCTTTCGTCGAGGATTCCGTCTGTGTCGCGGGTTCCGACAGAGGTTAGGCAACCCGGGACTCGATAACGAATGGCCGGTCGTTACGGTGAATGTCTTACTTGGGGCCCCGAATGACCGACGGAGACCACTGGGATAATGATATTATTACGGCCATCTTGATTCTCCTGAGCCATACTATCATCATACGTCAGCCGTTGTGCGCGGACGCGTTGAATCCACGCCGTATTACCGGCATATATTTCCTTGCGTGTCCTGGCCGGCCGGTTGCTTTTTGCCAGCCGGTTACAAAGTATGATGATCCCGCGGAAACGGGCTTGATGAAATCATCAGGACACGGCCAGATCGTGGATCGAGTTAATATCGGGCCGGAGACGGCTGCCAGGACGAGGCGTCGCCGTTACTTTCGCCGAGGAATCGACTAATTTCGTCGGAACCGGCAATGTCCAACTACCCACCAAATGAACCAAGCATTACCGTCTTCGAAGGGTACTCTTTCGAGTACAGTAGAACCTCTATCATTGCGCGAAGGGGGGCCGAAAATCTTTTGATTATAAGTATTACTTAGCCACCACAACTTCAGCCCGAGGCACAATTTATTGGATTCCCTATATACAATGTGTTTCCAACTGTCTCTAAATATAGACATGTTTATAGCAAAACCTAATATTAAAGCTTGTATTTGTATTCACAATTATTTCACAGATTGTAAACTATCTATATAAATCTTGTGTTATTGTAACATCAATTTGCAACTTTGTAAAACTAAATTGTAAAGCGAAATAAACCCAACTAAGGGCTTAAAGAGCTTCAATAAAAAACCCAACCCTAGTTCCAGAGCTTCTCGAGTGGTGGGAATCGGTAGCGTGCAACGAGCAATGATCTACTGCACTATCAGTAGATTTGATAGATATAATAGTCGATTTCAACTGGCTAAGTGTCCGGACAACGAGGTTAGAAAGATCATTTCTCGAATAGATTTACATATGCAGGAAATCAACGAACGACTGCTTCGTTTATCAATTTTTTGAAACGTATTTTTAGTGGCACTTCTTGTAGACATGTTAGTCTTGCTACTGTCTCTATCATAAATAATATCAAAATTAATCAGCAGAAACTAGGTAAATACACTGGGGATCTTTACGCAATATAAAAATTGATTTCTTTCCTTAATAATTTTAATTAGTTTGTAAATGATGTACCAATACAAATTCACTTTTAATTCACTTTTGGCCAGCTTTTCGGGCCAAATACTCCACTGTGCGTCGGTGTTCCGGAAGTTCCGAGCGGAGTATTGCTTTAGTTGGCGCCGCAGTATCGATAAAGACATCCCCGGAGGACGGGTCGCCGAAGGATCACGTCGTTTAATTATCGCCTCAACAAGCTAGAGGATGCACGCGCCGTCCACGCAACCGAGCAATTTGCTTGACGAATAAAAAAACTCACCTCCATTTTCCAGGAAGCAACGCCCCCTCGGAGCCCGAGAATCCATGAATTAGCGGACACGTGCCATTCGCAGCACCTCGGGCCACGAGGTGTGCAATTATCCGCACGGAACACGTCTTTTAAGGACTCGGGGCCGGTAACGCAAGCTTTCTGCGTTCGTCCGCGAAATGTAGGTCAGCCTGTTTGTCAATCAATCCTTAATATAGACAGCCTTTCCCCTCCCCTGCCGGTCCGAGTGCAGTCGGTTGCGGTTCGCAGTGGCGAGGATGATCGTTTTAGCATTCAACACCCCCCGGACCGTGCTAGGTCGTTGTTTCGATGGTTTATCCAAGGGTATTGGTTAAACGATTGTTACTCCGCAACGCAATAGTTGTGCAATGTGGGATGCCATTAGATACTAACGATAATACCATCCTTGCCGGAGCTCTACATAAACTTTGTAACAGAAGGTTCGAGTTACGGTGAGCAAAACACAGATGAATCGTATTTTTATTGGCAATAACTAAATATTATAAGGTTATGATGTTGTAAATTAATGAAAAACTATATAGTTTAATTATCATGTGGTTGGAAAAATGGAGGACTCACGCCCTCGTATTTTAACAATGTATGGTAATATACATATATGTATATAATAGTGTGACTATATACAGCAAAAAAAAATAGTGTTTTTGTATATTTTAATTGACAGTAAGTAAATCTTACGAGGTTGTGATGCAGTGCACCATAGTCCCAGCCACATCATCAGAAATGAACCACTACGTTGACACGATATCTGACCATAATCTTCGTCGGTCAGCGATACATCAGACATCGATTCGATCCGGACACTTCGAGCAAGGTGACCAGCGACTTTTAACGCCAGGACGAGAGCGAAAGAAGCGACAAATTAACTAGGCTGCGGCTTGACCTCGTTGCTCGTCGCGGAGTCGGAGTACAGGGCCGAGAGATACAAGGACGGGACGAGAAACGGTATAAAACCTCGAGGATGAAAAGAGGCGGAGGTCTACCAGTCCCAGCATCCACTTTGATGAACTACTCTTTGATGAACAGCAGTTCCCAATTGTTTCGCTCGACAACGAGTCGAGAAACATTTAGGGGAAGATACCGAACTGTGAGAGCAACTGAGAACCACTGCCAACCACTGATCTGAATAATAGGAATCCTAAGTCCTTGGAACTACCGTATAATGTACAGTTAAATACACTTTCGTTCGAAATGATTGAATTTGTATTATTTTTTAACTGGCTATTTGACTTTATAATCGATATATAACCTTTATAGCTGCTGTTACAATTGTCCCTAACCATAGTTATGTGGTGAGCAGTTTCATATTTAAAAAAAATTAAATTAGAGATTACCAGAAGATCACGTACGAAAAAATAATTATAATTTTAGCCAAAGAGAAAAAAGGGTGTCAAAAAATCATTTTGGACAGTATATTTTATCATTTATTTATAATTTGTTGTTTATTTTTACAAGTATTGTATATAATTTTATGAAAAAATTATTCTTCTATTCTGCCTCACTATGTATACATGAAATGTTTATTTTTGACCTTCTTCTTCTCCACTCTGTAGTTTCGATGAAGAAAGTTCCTTAAAAAAAAGTAAATTGTATTTTTCTGATAGTCTCTAAACGTTTTAAATTATATTTAAAATTAATATTCTATATTAATAATAATTAATTCCTTAGACGAATTCAAAAATATTTTTATATTGTCTTTTCAACCTATTGAACATATTAAGAGAGAAAATAAATTCTTATGTCAGTTTGATTTGTTGAAATTCAGGTGGAAAATTTTGATTAAATTCTGACTGCATTAGTTTCGGATCTAACGTTACTGGGAGCTACCGAGCTTCCGATGTTAATGAGCTTTCCGCGTGTTTTTTCATGACGCGCCGTACACGATAAATCGTCGACGTAGTCGTTGACGTTCCCGTCGTCCTCGAGCAACGATGCCGCACAATGAAACATGAAACGCCAAGTTGGGCCCCTCGCCCCACCGGGGAGGAACTTACCGATTAACTCATTTATCAGAGGCATTGTTGCCCTCAATGAGAGGATACCGGTCGCGTTTATTATGGATATCGCGTTATTATACTAACCTACTCGCTTTTGTGCGGCGATATAAGTTTTCCGGTCGGTCGTTTGTTGACCCGCTATTGGGGTGCCTCCACTGATCATCACCCGGGATCATTCTTTTCTCTTTTTCTATAGCGATAGACCTATACCAATCGCTTAAACAGTGGTTTCTCTGCCATTTTGGGAGATCATCGATTGTTCTCACTTATAGAAAGAAGACATATCTATTTTCAAGTACAGCCGAACTTCGGTTATCCAAAGTCCTTCATTGTACGTACATATGGTACACTGAATGCACTTTAATCTATCTGTTTCTTCTATCTTCTTCTTCTTCTATATAAATAAAAATCACTTGAGTACGGCTAGACCGATTTAGCTATTTTGTTTAAATGTTCGTAATAGTCCGAATAAGGTTCTAGGAAAAGAAAAATTGAAAAATTTGCCTAGAAAAATGGAAAATTCGGGAAAACTAAAAATGCTTTAAAAAAAAACGAACACCACAGCTTTTAATCATTATTTCAATGGGAATTTATATTATCGACGTTTTCACAAATTCATAAAACGATCATAAACAAATTTCCAGAAATTTGGACAGGACAACGTCTGTCGGGTCAGCTGGTACAGTATACATTTTTTATAATCTACGTACATCTACAAAACGCATATTCTAAATTTTCATTGCGGGCTCTAATAAAAAAGTTATAAATGGTTTCTTTTTTACTTTTTCATACAATTCTTAGTAATTGAAATTTTTTTATCACGCAACCAATTTCTTCATAAATGCATAAGGATTCCCTGTCTGCTTATAACACTTAAAAATTGCAATTTTTACTATTCCATAAAAAGTATGATTCTTGTAAATTCTTAGGTCCACTCCTCAAATGATAATATTATGAGACGATCCTTCGTTTATCGCTGTAGATTGCAGGCGATCGTGAGATTAATCTGCAATTTGTATCGTAAAACTGCCGGCATCATTAAGAAGATTTTAATCACCGACTATTAATGTCGCATTAGGAAATCAAGATTGATCATCGGTAGGCTCATTCAGGCTTTTAAAGAGCACTCTTTTTCGTGATTTACGTTTACTTGGGAAGCCAGGATTGCTTCATTAGAAAATATGTAAGTCTCTCTTTGTAAAGAAGTACGTTTATCATAATGCAGACACGTAGTAGTCCGAGAATTAATAGTCGGTGACAGAATAGATCCTATTAATCAAGATTAATAAAGGCTACGTGATGGAGTAACGGGTTTATAATCTAGAAATATTCGACCAGTTTCATGGAACATTAAAATTTGTTTATGCAATGTTAATTGATTACTTCCAATTATCGTGACAATTACCAGTACGTTATACACACACATGTGAACTGTAACTCTACTCGCAAAAGCAAATTTAAGGTTTACGTTTTAACATAAGGGTAAATTCTATGATATATAAATAATAACTTCTTAACATAAAAGTTTTCAAGATAAATATTTTAATATCTGTTAAATTCCATAGTTTAATCGTTAGAAATAATCATATTTAATCATAACAAGTAATCTAATTAAATCGTCTAGTTATATAAATAAATATTATAGCCCTAAGTAATATATTTAAGCTTCTTTCTTTCCAATATTATCAGAACTTCAAGATATTTTACGTTTAAGCTGGCGTATCGTGCCGCAAAAGCTACTTTTCATAGCCGACTTACTTTTAATATAATTGATCAATTCGATCAGATTATAAGGGTTACTTTTATGCCTATTAGGCGTGTACATAAATGCCGCAAGGTTTGTAATTTGATTTGTGTATTACACATCAAACCCAAAACTGTGTCCACATATGTTACCTCACCTGATTCTGTTACCATGACATATTGCTCGTTACATGATTCTCTGTTGCGATGTCGATGGTGTGAACGGTGGCAAGTTACAGGTATTGGCAGAGGTAAACAAATTATATGAAGTTAAAAAGGGATCCCGAGCCGAATATCGTTACCACTTCAATGAGATTCCGAGTAACGAGGTGCGGTAACAAATATGGACATACATAGCTTAAGACATTTTCTTGAAGAAATTCTTTATTGAACTCAAATTGTAATGAAAAATAAAATGTAATTAATATTCACTGGCCCTGCATAATGTATCAAACATACGCTTCTATTCTTTCTGATGAGAATTTTCAATTTTTACGCAGTAATGTATACACCTTCGCCAATAGTAGTATAGAAATAAAATTGTAATTAAAAATAAAATTTTACTAATATTCTTCGGTCTCCCATAATGAATCACACATACACTTCTATTTTTTCTGATGAGAATTTTCAATTTTGTAAGCAGTAATGTATACACCTTCGCCAATCGTAGTGTAGAATTAAAATTGTAATGAATAATAAAATGTAACTAATATATTGGTCTTCCATAATGAATCACACATACAAATCTATTATTTCTGATGAGAATTTTCAATTTTTACGCAGTAACGTATACACCTTCGCCAATAGTAGTGTAGAAATAAAATTGTAATGAAAAATAAAATTTTACTAATATTCTTCGGTCTCCCATAATGAATCACATATACACTTCTATTTTTTCTGATGAGAATTTTCAATTTTGTAAGCAGTAATGTATACACCTTCGCCAATCGTAGTGTAGAATTAAAATTGTAATGAATAATAAAATGTAACTAATATATTGGTCTTCCATAATGAATCACACATACAAATCTATTATTTCTGATGAGAATTTTCAATTTTTACGCAGTAATGTATACACCTTCATTATGCTGGATTTGATTATAAACTAATGCGCTGAAACATTTCATTTCAAACCAGAACGAAATAGGATGTGCAATGGAATACCAAGCCATTGATTATTCCCATTTAGCAGACTCGCCAGCCTTGAATTTTAAAATCGAGCGGGGTGAAGTTCCAAAGCAGATTTGAGCATCTTTCATTGAATCCTGCTGTGTCGATGCCGCGAGATCAGATGTACATACACGCCTGCCGGATAAGTATCAAGTATACAGGTCGAGGCAGATATAGTCTGCCAGTATCGACCGGGTAGCCAAGTTCAACAGCCAATCCTCGGCTGCGCGTTAAAACCACGCCCTTTATTTCGCGGTTGTATTAACCGCATCTCGCTGTCTGTATTTAAGTCGTGTTAGGATGCTTAAACCATTTCCGCCGCCATCGGGGACAAAAGCGAGAAAAAGCATTTCTCGTCGATCCGCCAATCACGTGCAACGAATTAGAAGCTGTTTGTTCGTCGCGTTTCTTTTTCGCAAGCACGTACATTCAGAGAATTCACGGATTTCACTGAGTTACGAGGGTTTTAAATGAAGCTGTTCATTATAGTTTACTGTATAATTTGTACAGCATTGTACACTTACGGCATAGGAGAATAGAAATTGGTCGACTTACATCTTGCTGATAATGAAACATTTTGCTAGAATATTATACGTTTCAAAAAACGTAATGAAAAAGTTGTAAAAAATACTCGTAAACTATATAAATGCTCAGTTATACTATTTCGATATCTTCTTCTTTGGATATTGACTTGTCAGTAAAATAATTATTTTTAATGCTAGAAATAAAATATGAAATTATTGTTGCGTGCAAGGGTTGCCAAACTGTTCACTAACGTTATGTTCACAATAGGACGTAGAGTTTAAGTCGAAAAATTGTTGCATAGCGATGGATTCTGCAGGTGATTAGTGAAAATGTAAAATGTCTTCAATGAACATTTGAGTCATTCATGATACATATTGAAATTAGATCTACATATGTATATGTTGTTAATAGGTTTCTTAAAATGTGCCATGAATTAGTAGACAGAATTAAAACAGTAAAAATATTAGAAGAGTTTAGAATATAATTAAAAATATTACTATTGTTACGTCCCAGATATGATTTATGTTATTTCGTATCAATCAAAAGATTTAGAATAGGGATAAAACACAGTTTCGAACCCACCTGAATTCACCGGCTTCGGTTCGGGTAATTGAGGATTCTTTCAAGAACAATTGGCTCTAATTATGGATTTGTAGTGTGAAGTTCGAAGTTAGGTATTCAAAATGAGTTTGACAATTTATTTAATTGACAAAAGAAAAACAATATTATATTTTAACTAGAAATTCCGGATACATTGTGGTATGGTTGTGGTGTTAGGGTTGCTTGGGACCTCTAATCCGGCGGGTTTACATGCCAACGAACTGAATAACTATAACTATTGAATATAACTGACTTTTGAAATGACCGACGTTTAGATTTTCTGAACTCAATTGACTTGACTTGAACTGAATTCTGAAACTGAACTGACTGCTCCTGGTGAGGAGCCGTCCCTATTGTAGTTTTGTTTATTCTTTGTCCTAAGCTTTATCTTCGTGAGAACGGATCCATCTTCTTCTACGCAAAGGTTTCATATTAATGTTGTCGTCTGAATTTTGGTCAGATTTCGATTCCAAAAATATCTTACTTTTCTCATTTAACGAAAGTGTGAACATTATTTTTACAAATTCGTCAGCACAGAGAATTCACAAAATCCCTTCGACGAACGGGAATTTACGAAAAATCGCGATCTCGATTGGAACCAGCGATGTTTATTCTGGATCGCGGGAAATTAATGGTGGCGTGTACTCACGATCCGCGCAATTGTTCATGGGAATTCGTTGCTAACGAACCAGCGAACACTAATGTGCCAGCATCAGAGAGATCCACTGATTAATTGAATTCATTCGATCGTAACGAGAAGGAATAATTACCTCCAACGCGCCCGTATACTAGTATTACAGAAGACGGTCTCGTTGAATAAGAATGTCTTTTGTTTATCAGTTGCTTTTATCGAACTCGTTCCTGTGAAATACGAGTTAATTATGGAGGACTGATTTCACTGTTTCTAGTGATTGGTTACGTCAATCGCGTAGATCTGAAATGTTGCAATACTAATCCAGTAAAAATGATGCTATTCATACAACAATTCTACGAAAGCATTTTTTTGCTTTTGAAATTTGTCTCTTCTTTGTTTCTCTTGAAACTGTATGTCGCTTCTAATTAGAACATTATTCTTATTGTTAGAAGACATACAATTTTTTATTATTAAATGTTATTCTTAAGCTTTACGAATCTCCCATAAAACAAATACAAACAGGGCTCTGCTTTTAACCTCTGCCAAGAGACTGGCACATGTACCTCCAGTCATTTTCTTTTATATGAAAATTATTCCAAGTATAATAAAATTAAAAAGCTAGTCGTACATTAGCATTGATAATATTATATTCTACTTAATAATCAGTGAAAATATATAACGTTTCGAAATGTCTTTGATTATTTGAAGAATATCGTTAATGTTTGATAAATAAAATATCAGGTGTGCAAAATATAGTCACCAACAATGATTGTATGAACGAAATTGTAGCAACACTCGCAAGGTCGTTGACCTACCATTTCTTAAAAAATCAACCTGTCGGAATGGTGGTCGACTTATTATGCTTGCCAAAAGTTGAGGCGGTTAGGGTGACGTAGCGGTGGTGAATTTCCCGCAATTCACGGCCATTAAAACTCTCGTATTTATGTAAATAAGGAATGTGGTCATTGGAAAGGGACGGCAATTGGTAAGAGGAGAAACCTGGTCTCAGAGCGTCGCAAAGGATATCTGGCGGTGGATGGAACGGTGCGTGGAAGGAACTGAGGCTGAAACGAAGGAACAGAAAGCTCTCGTTAATGAGCTTCCTCACCCTCAAAGCTTTGAAAGCTGGTTACACTCGTCTCGCCCGGGCACACCGAGCGAGAGAGTTGTTTAATTCAAAGCTTCCAGGAAATTACACGTCTGTTACCGTTCTATCTCGGGGGCCAGAAGCTCAAATTCCTCGTCTAATAGCGGCAATAACGTATTTTAATCTTTCCCCTGTGGAAGTGCATTTATCATTTTCCTGTCGTGCAAAAGCTCTCCTCACCTTCGAGGCTGCAATTTGCCAGGTGAGATCATTTGTTCTGGAACGGTTTAACGGCGACGCGTCGGATACTTGGAAATTCCGACCGGTGGAAAGTAACCCTTCCACCGTTTTCCGGTAATACTAGGTGTCTTCTAACAATTCGCAACACTTTCTAGGTTACACAGTTATAGCAGTTCATAATCAATAAAGCGTTTTAAGATTTTTATTCAATTTGTCAAATTATGTTGAAAGAAGCACGGGTGTACAAGGATTAAAAGTGTTGATCTTTTTACAAAAATACTGCTCAGAGAAAGATAATAAATTCTTGAAAAGATAACGCGAGAAGTGTGTGATACATTTTCAGTGGTAAATAATTAATGAGTTATGTAGTCAGTTATTTAAATAGTGTATTATTATAAATTTATCAACAATATTTACAAACAATTTTTGTTATTACACTCAAGCATTTCAATAATATTTTTTGAAAATTTTACAACACATATACATATATTTTTACAGACGCAATGCAAATACTTCTTGAAAAGGATTCAAACTAGAATCGAAACGTCGATGATTATTTGATAATTCGCAAAATTGTTTTTTGATTCCTCACTAGTAATTGATCGAACCGTAGCGCCGAGAACATGCAAAATTTATTATTATAAATAATTAAAAATGAAAGAATCTACATGAAATCGATCACTTGAAAAATAATGGTAAAGAAACGAGATGAATATGGAGTTATAAACGATGAAGTTCGATGAATACGTGCAAGGACACCCGGGAATCCTTTTCGAGGAATTACATCATTTTTGGGACACCCTGTATATCTTCCAACAGTGCAGTTCTAGTGTACGTATACACCATAAAAGTTGTAAAAGCTTATTTCGAGTCTCAACAAATAAATGTATAGCCATGACTAAAATATTGAGGTTGAATATCTTACTTAGTGTTGCAGTTAAACGAGTTCCATTTAAAAGGGAAACAGTTTAATAACGTCGGAGATTTGTATAAGCGAATGTGGAAAAAAATGGAATATAAAGCAAAAAACAATAAAAACATTTATATATGTAAAGAAAATATACTTTCTTTAATTTCTTTTTGAACTGTCCCTAAATTTGAGATAGATAGAGAGCGATAGAGCGAGGAGAAAGAGTAAAAAAATATAGAGAGCAGATATGCATAAAAATTAAATAGACATAGAGATAGTTAATTAACAGAATAAGTTAGCGATACAAAGTTAGTCTAATTATCGTCGTTTCTTTATTTACAGGTGAGTTTGTAAATAGTTGTAAAAAGTGTAAATTAATAAGTATTTAATAAAACATAACCTTTATTTGCAGAGAAACAAATTTAATCTGTTGTTTAATTATTAACACAGGATAGAGTAACTCCCATTATATATAAATCACTACCGAAAAGAACGTTAGCGGTCGTACAGAATATTTTTACTATTTAAAACTAATACACATTTGATTCGTTTCTTTATACATACGTCTTGTAGTTCGACAGTGTACGCCTCTTCCATCGAGAAAGTAGGCGAAGTCCTCCGATTATCGGTGAAGGAATTTGTCGGTGAAGTTACGGGAGTGGGAAAAATTGCGGTTCCCCGTCACGTATCATTGAAAAATTTTCTCAATGTTTTCCGATAGTTTGGCTAAGCTCTTTTCGACTGTCGCGTATCATGACATAGTGTCCGGGTTTTCATCGGTACGTCCACCCCCACCGCCCCACTGGAAACGGTGGTATTAGAAGAGCCATCTGGACAAGGCCCTTCGATGCTAAAGTATTCCAACGAGCCGGAGCTTCGACTTGGCTGCAATGCCGTCACGGCAATTTCTCTGGGGGGATGGTTACTTACTGTGTTGGCTTAAACAACATACTTAACCGGGCTACTTAGTACTCACGGGCGCAGACGTACCCCTTGCAATAATAACATTTCACCCCCTTTAATCCGCAGCCTGCTGTTAGTCCTCGGCTAAGTATCTGTCCTCCTCTTACCCTTCATTGTCGTTCTGTCGCCTCCCAGCCGAAATCAAAACACGGAAAAGCCGATACAGTTTTGCGTAATACCCTCGTCAAAAACTTCCTGAAAATGTTTTTCCGTCCTGTTGCTGAGGGGTGCATCCTAACGGGAAGAAAAACGGGGATGACACGAAGAATTGTTTTTCGCGCAAATTGCGCCGTGTTTGGGCTTCTAATCAACGCGCTGGACATTGTTCTCGTATTCGTAGTGAAATAAAAGAAACAGTGCTCGATGCGGACACAATTTTCATAGTCTATCAACATTGCATAGTCTATATCATAACTAGAGGATCATTGTACAAAATAAAAATGTTTTGCATCGATTGCGGGAAGCAGGAATAACATAAATATTGATTTGATCCCTCAACGACTTTGTTACGTTAAAAGCAACATTACAACATTCTTGAATTATATAAATCTTTTACTGTTTTATATTTCACCCAACCAATTTCTTCGTAAACGCATAGAGACCCGCAGACTAATAATAATGCACGCGTACCAAGATTATAACAGGTAATTTTCTCATTGAGTTTCTATTATTACATTGTCCAACAAATTTCAACTTTGTTCTTGTTTCCATATAACTGTTTAATCATGTTTAACATTCATAATGTATTACTATTGCACATCACAGGATTTGGAACTTTTATAATAACATCACAATATTTGTTCAAAGTCGAAAAATATTTCTTTTTTTCACATTCAAATTTCTCAAAAACTGCGTATGTAGGAGAAAAATTAGGGCCAGATAGTTATATATGAAAACATTTTTGTTGTTGGACAGTGTCATTATGGTTCCACATTAAAAGAAAATAAATTTGATCAACCGATTTTGTATGTTTCTTTTATTGAATCGCAGAGTGAATTGCTGAGACACGTGTACACTAAATTGTTTCTTTCAAGGACGTACAAATTTCCGATTAGTTTGAAGTATTATTTTTTTTCATCAATAATTTAACATAACAATATTGTGCACGTATATTCGTTGAATGTTGCGCTTCAAAAATCGCAATTTGTAGAACATCGTACAGCTTGTATGCACGCCCGAATGCTAAGGCAGTGTGCAGTAGGCGGAGTTTACGGATTCCCATATAAGTTCCACTGAGTTAGGAGATACCCCATCGAACATAATACACAGTAAACCCCATAGTGCTAAGCGGCTTAGTACCTCGCAAGGGCAGTGACGCCTGACATATCCATATAGTATGTATTGAGTCCGGGTACGTGACAGCTTCGAGGAACATTTTGGAAACATTTTTTTTTGCTACGCCGAAAAATGTTTCAGTCTCGGAATAATAAAGCTCTTGCAAATTCAATTTAACGTGTACGCATTAAAGAATCCCACAATTATTTGTTAAATTAAATAAAATAATTTACACTGTGATCTAACCTTTTTTTGTGGGAGATTAAATTATGTTATTATAATAATCGTAATTCATTTATTTACTGGATACCTACTTCACAGGTATCGGAACATTTTGTATTTAAAATTGTTAATTATATAAAAAATATAATTTTTGTTATTTTCAGTACGAATCGTATTTGTACAGCCGGTTTGACGGATCTGGAAATTTCAAGCAAATGCCGATCAAAATTCATTGTTGTCTTCAATGTTTGTATAAACAATCTCGAGAGAGAACATGTCCGCCTAGTTATTGCAGTTAGTTAAATATTTTGTTTTTCCCATGAAGCAGGCGCGGTCCCATAGAACGAGCCAGGGGGTGACGCGTGACACACCCCCATTGAAATCCTATACACGGGATATACTTAAATTAAACGGACGCCGGTGTCACATTATGGTACAGAATGGCGAGTTATATCTAACCTCTCATTAACCCCGTGTGAACTCGACTATAGAGGACCCTCGGTGAAACGCGACAAACCGATTTTAGTATTCGAAATTCACACAGGGGCAGTTTATTATAGGTTCCGAAGAGTCGTGCGAGACATTTTAAACGATCACCGTTAACGTTCGCGAAAGAAACATTATTGAGTCTTTCAGTACCAAAAACGATCCCATAGAGTCGAGCCTCTATTATTTGAATGTCCCACCTTCGAATCTACGTGTAATCACGTTTTCTATTTCTTAGGTACATTGTATTTTTCAACAGAATAATTCAGTTGAACTGCAAAGGATAGAAACCAGATAATTGATACTCTTCAGTTATTTAAATGACTCTATTGCTATCAATCGCGTCTATTCATTCCTGTCATAAATGTAAGAGTAAAAGATGTTGAAACTCTAAATAATTATTGCACACAACTGAGAATAACAATATAAACGTAAACTCTTTAATAATAGATCGCGTAACCGTAATTCGTGTTCCGTTCCGTAATCGTATCGTGTAATCTCTTTTCTATTCGTGGTTTTACAGAAACGTCGTAACTGCATGAACGCGTCTTTCCGAATGTATCTCGACGTGATGTTTTGCTCATTGCTTTTCTCTTTATTTACATCGATATCGCATCGATTGACTCACGCATACACACATATAATTCACACATACAAATATTATTAGAGAGAGAAATCTTCAAAATCTCGCTCCTACATAAATGCATAAAATCCAGTCTAATTGTAAGTAGCACAAAAGATAATTTGGACCGGCATCGAACGCTCCTTGATGATTATTAGACTACAGATTCAAACATAACACTGAAACATTAGAAAAATCTAAGAATATTGTAATAATAATATCTAAACTGTAGGTCCCGTCGCTAAATCCTTCTCATAGAAGAATCCCAAAAGCGAGATTAAATAAGGTAACAAAATAAATATTGTAATAACGTTTTCGATGTAAAAAATCTATTAACGGATGAAATGACTGTTTAACTCACTGTCATTACTTCGCAATCAACATTATTTACTCTGACAAAAAACAATGCGACATATCGCAAGAAAAGTGGTGATATTTCCCAAAGCACTTTCATTATAAAATAACCAGCAAATGTTTAACCGAACAATTTTCTAAATTCAATTCTAAGTAATAAGTATGTATAACAAAGAATTTGCATAAATAGTACTATTAGCAGATGATGAAAAAAAGATCAGCTAGAATGTGATTTACCGAGCAGCCAATAGTTCCGCGTCATCGTTGCGTCATTACGCCGACGGCTATGCCCGCGTCACAATACCGATTCCACTCGGAGCGTGTTTCATGGCTTTTCCATTCCCTTTCGATGGAATTTTCGACGCGCCCTTAAGTAGCTAAGAGCCCATGATCCCGGGCTCCATGGTCGCCGGAAGAAGCAGATCGAAAATATAGACCGTCCACGAGCGGAACAGACCGAGTAAAAGGGGGTAGTCGCGCAAATCCTGAAAAACTTCTTACCGCAACAATGGCCGGCATCGATTTTAAAAAGATCCTGCGAAGATTTACCATCACTTTCACACCTCTCCATGGCACCCCTAGCGCCTAAGACCTACAACAAATACCTGGTGGGCATCGTAATCTCACTAAGGCCTCCCATTGCGGGGTCCCTGCGGGCCCCCATTATGATTTTTCGCAGCATTGTCACGGTGTCGAATCTGTCTACAAATAACCACTAGAGAAATGGTTACTCTGTCGATACTCTTCAACGATCCGTCTCTTTCTCTCCCAGCCACCTAGCCGGAAGGCTCTCTTTTCATCCACTCTGTCGACGCCGTCTACCTCCGGGTGTCACACCCCTCCATCCCTCCCTCGTTCCGCTCCACGCCATTCAAAGTGGACTACATTATTTTGTTGTAAGGCCCCGACCACACCGTATTATCCTAACATCTAAATCCGGACAGCTGGATGTCTATCAGAGACTCTCAACTAGAGCAGGCATCCCCTATTAGCGCGCCTTTCGAGGCTCGATGCCAGAGCCGAACTGATAAAACCGCCACGACGCCTGATCGCGATTCGATCGTCACGATAACGGGAAAGAGGATTTTTGCGCGAGCAGACATCACCCGCAGCTTGAAAAAGAACAATGGCGTCTTGATGCCGCGATACCACGCCTAAATCATTTTTTTTCGTTAATGTTTGGGCCATCGCACAGCTTCCTTGACACATCGATGCCTAGCGATGGCAACTACCTTGCGATGACAAAACATGGACACCACTACACAAAAACTTCGTCAGGACTATCTGGATGTCTGTGAACACTCCAGTTTGTTGAGCATAGCCAATATTGTCAGAATATATGTAGAAATTCCTCCATCATTGATATCTCATTTACATTTTGCATTATGAAATGAATGTTTGATAGAAAGTCGTCTTAAATAATTTGGATCTGGATGTCTGTGAAGACTCCAGTTTGTTGAATATAGCCAATATTGTCAGAATATATGTAGAAATTCCTCCTTCATTGATACCTCATTTACATTTTGCATTATGAAATGAATGTTCGATAGAAAGTCGTCTTAAATAACTTAAAGCATCCATGAAATCGATCAGAACCACAAGTGAATGATTATAGTTTGAAAAGTTTTGTAATCAGCAATTGAACAGTTAACTAATTGTCGCAGATAAATATCGTCCGTGAATATATGTAGAAATTCCTCCTTCATTGATACCTCATTTACATTTTGGATTATGAAATGAATGTTCGATAGAAAGTTGTGTTAAATAACTTAAAGCATCCATGAAATCGATCAGAACCACAAGTAAATGATTATAGTTTGAAAAGTTTCGTAATCAGCAATTGAATAGTTAACTAATTGTCGCAGATAAGTATCGTTCGTGATGCAAGTAGAAAGGAGACTAGATAAAAAAGAAACTTGATTAAAATATGAAAATGATATGCGGCGTCAGATACCCGGGATTGAGAACCACTTTCTAATGAATGTGCCAGAGGTGTCAGAGCAGCAACTGTCAAAACACGACCAGCGAGAGACGAGCCTGGCAACCAGTGTGCGCGACGAGGAGGGACGGAACAGGACGAGCGAGAGTGGACGGGGAACGGCCCTTTTCACACCATATTGGATGTACCTTGGAAAACGGTACACGGAGCCGATGCCTATCGATAATCGCGACATTCATCCTTCCATTCCGACCCGTAACCCCGTACAAAATTCTTCCGCGGCTACGTGGCGACACGGACGTTCCGGCGAACCATTGTTCGAAGCGTTTGTTGCACAACCTTTCGCTCCCCGCACCTCTTCCGCTCGTTGAATCGCAGACGATGCTTATCAAGAAGGCCGGGACGCTCGTTCCATCTCCTCTTTCTTTTTCTTTTTTAGGATCGCGGAGAAACCGGGAATTAGCGGCTCGTCAACGTTTTACGCTTTGCTGTGCCAACAAGAGGATTAATGTAGATCGTCGGGAGTTTCTATGATAGGGCAGATACTCATCCGAAAAAGGGTGTCGCGCGATTTAATGTTCGAGAGCCCTTATACGTGAGATTTTTTCAAAAAGCAATAATCTATATTACCTCTAAATTATTAAATTATACGGTAGAACCTCGGTAGTTGCACGACACGGAACTGAGGAAGCCTCCAAGTAGATCGTCTGGTCGGGAGT